>JBBPCS010000729.1:4917597-4956932 GCA_037974645.1 Hollardia meadi
CACACACACACACACACACACACACACACACACACACACACACACACACACACACACACACACACACACACACGATATGCACATGAAACAATTCAAACATGTAAAGTGTTATTTTTCCTGTAATTTGATCTCATTTATTATCAATTTCACTTTTTGTTTTCCTACAGCCATGTCAAAGTAGTGCTGCAAAATTAAATATAGTTAAATATTTCTTACAGCTGCTGCTTCACATTAATTGTGAAACAGTCACAGGAAACACACTGTATTTGTTACCAAGGTTAGTGCTATAGCGTTAACCATGATCGTCCATCAAAATGCATCTGCAAAACAAGACAATTGTTATTTTTACCATTTTGTGGTCGGCAGATCATGTTTTTGCAAGGGAGTAATGGAAAAAGACGGAGCAGCAGTGAGTTCTTAGATACAGAGCTGCAGGTGACAGGCCACACACCTCCAACTCCTCAGAGAGGTAACCAATTATACCATGCCCTGCATGAAATTAGATCTTGGTTGCACTTCATTAAAACAATTTTCTTTGGCTGCACTGTAAACAAATACACCAGTTGATTTCCTGGTATATTTCTGACAAAGTAACTGGAAAACCGCATTTTCTGTTACCACATTTAGCATTGCTCTCTCAGATCCTTTGAAAGTGTCTATGCGCTGCGTAGTTTTAGTCTGTCTAAATCTGGGACACCTTTTCCAGGTCCTCCATGATCAGGTCCTGTTCTTTGATATCACCAGCCAAGCACCCCCCTTCCTGACATGAGCACTTCCTATTCCCCACTAACCCAGATCTGCCTTCTGACCCTGATCTATGGAGGGCAGCAGGCTGGACGGGGAGCACAGCGTGCCCCCGGATGCGATGGGAGTAGGTCTTCTGGCGCTCAATGTCAGCAGTGCACAGCTGGAATTTGAAAGCAGCCTGAAAGCCTCTGCGAAAGTTCTCGTTGAAGAATCCATAGATGATGGGATTGACGCTGCTGTTGAAGAAGGCCAACCAGTGAGCTAAGGGATACACGTAGATGTTAATGACGCGATACTGGTGCTCTGTCAGGCTGGCATAGTCACTCAGCATCATCAGCGTCCACAGAGGAAGCCAGGATAAGATGAAGAGCAGAGCCACAACCAGCAGCATCATTATCACCCGTGTCTTCTTCTTTGAAATCGTGTGACGACCCTCCATGCTCGACTTGTTGTTGCCAACGCCTTCCTCAGATGCAGTTCTACTGCCCCTCATTACAGGAACAGTGGTCTTGGAGAGGGTGAAGCCGATGCGGGCGTACATGATGACAATAAGGCTGAGCGGAGCGAGGTAGATGTTAGCAAAGAGGACAGTGGTGTAGATTTTACGCATCTCCTGATTGGGCCAATTTTCCCGGCACCAGTAGAAGGGACGAGTGTCATTGTTGCTGCCAAAGACTATTCGCACCCTCTGCTCCTTTGTGACCTGCAGCATGACCCCAGAGGGACACATGATGGACACCGCCAATACCCATATGATGAAGATAATTAGCTTAGAAGTGGCGATGGTCAGTTTCTGCTTGAAAGGGTAGACAATGCAGCGGAACCTGACACAAAGGGGATTTGAGGAAATGCATAAAGTTACAGAAGCCTCTTAGTATAAAACACACTCCCACACAAGCACATAAGTAATAAAGACTACTACAACCCTCACCTGTCAACAGCTATTGCCACAAGAGTGAACACAGATGCTGACACAGATATTCCTTGAACCATACCGCTTATCTTACACACTACACTGCCAAATGGCCATCCTGTCAAAAGAAGAAAAAAATATTAAAATGTAGGAAAAGCAGACAGCTTAAATACTACTTAACTACTTAAATACTAATATTACTCATAATGTGCAGAAGGTATAAGACTTGATTTCTTGTACTCTTGAACAAGCTGACTTTTTCATAATTTCCAAATCAAAGTCTACAGAGAAGAGAGAGCAACTTGAACTGTGTATTCTGACCTGTTATGATGTTGTCCACCAGCGTGGTTGGCATGCAGAAGATGCCAACCAGCAGGTCGCTGATGGCGAGGTTGAGAATAAACAGGTTGGTGACCGTGCGCATGTTTTTGCTGCGCAGCACGATGAAACACACCACCCCGTTGCCCACCATGCACACCAGGAAAATGAGCAGGTAGGAGACGGTGAAGACTGCAGCCACAGAGGGCTTGTGGAGGTAGAAATCAACATAGGTGATGTTCTGGTGGGTCAAAGGGTTTTCCTGCAATCTTGAAAAATTGGAGGGGTTCGGGCCCTCCCAGGTAGTGTTGAGAACTAGATTCTGGGTCATGGTGATATCTGGATGTAAGAGAGGAAAAGAAAGAGAGACAGGCAGAGGTATCAAGCATGGATAACCCATGTGTTCGGCATGTTAGTGCGCATGTTCTGGGTTAAATATCCCCAATTAAGAAAATCAAACAATTACAGAGCAGAACATTATTACATACCTCCACCCAGTGGGAGTTCAATCCCGCAGACCAGAAAAAGGAATCAATTGGTAATTACATTAAACAATATAACCTATCCAGAAATCAATACTCCAATTCTTGTGTCTATTGAGTATTGTGGGTGAGTTGATTCAGTCAAGCGTATGCCCTCACACACTCTCTAATAATAACACGCTGACTAGAATGACCAATATGTTCTGAGAGCAGTGCGGCTGCTTTCCAGTTGGTTACATCAATCATTTGGATCCAGCCTTGTGGGAAGAAAATTAGGTCACTTTTGATTTCAAACGATTTTTGACACTTATATGATTGGTAAATTTTACACATCTCGATGGATTTTCCTTAAATGTTCTGTAAGGTTGAGTTCATGCCATCTGCAGAATGACAGAGTTTGATCCAACTTGTGTTTTTTTATTTGAGGTATTCACTTCTTGTGGCTCAATATGTGCAACTAAAGGATTGTCTTGTCAAATTGCAGCCTTTTTGTGTGAAAATTGAATTCAGAGGTATAGTCAGACCAAAGTAGGCCAGGATGAATCAGTTTTAATAAGTAATTGCATATGAAATCATGTCTTATTAATTTAGTTTTCACACTTATTTGCATATTTAAAAAATAAAAAATAACTTCTAATAAATCGATTTTGAATAGAATTTACCTCAGAAATTAGATGTTGAAATTAACTTATTGTTCTCCAAACATCTAGACTTAATTTTCAGACTTTGCCTTCACTCTGCAATTTGTGTGTTTCTTAGTCTTCAAAAAGATCATCTGAGTAAAGGACATTTTTGATTATAGCTAAACTGTCATAGTTCCTTGCTCATACAATCACATCCATCATGCTGCTCATTAGCAAACCCCGAAGAAGAATTGATTAACATAATCTAGCAAAAACCTGGAATTCAAACCCTGCGTGGATGAGACGGGATCAGTTTGTGTTTGTCTTTGAATCAGCGGAGCTTCGGAAGAAGTGATAGAATGTTTTCATTGACACCACACAAAGTTGTTCTGTTATTCTTGTAACAATTACATGGATGACTGAATAGATGTTGGAGCTCATTTCCAAAATGCGACAAATACATCTGGGACCAAAAATCTGTTCCTCAAGAGATCCATACTTTAACTAAGCTTTATATTGCTGTGAGCTACAGAGAAGTCAGACAGTTCTAATATCACTCACACAAGCTATTTTATTAACTTTGCCTGGTGTGTATTTTGTTCATATCAGACTTTATAGTGCCTCAATAATAACTGAAGGACAGACTTGAATTTAACTGATAGAAAATCTTAAATTGAATTAATATGTAGTCATACAGCCTTAATATCTCCACAGTTTTACAAGCAAAAGTAGATCCTACGCTATAAGTATTTAATTACCCCGGGTAACGGGTTGTAAAGTGACAATTCCTTCCAGATCTTAGGTAAAAATAATAATAATAATAATAATAACTAATTTTCTTACCTTTCAGGAAACAGAATCTGAGTTGTATTCCCCTCCTCTGTTCTCAGAGATGGTACATATCCATTAGAAATTCCACTCTTTCAGAACAAAAAGCAGCGCGCTCTGATCCCTGTGTGACACCTTGTGCATCTGCCCAGTCCATCTGCCAGGCAGAGACTGCTGTAATGCTTATTGCTTATAGATGACAGAGAGGAGATGAGATTCACTCGGGAGAGATGTGCTGGGCGGTGCAGGTGCTGGGAGCAATAAGTTTCCACAGGCTTTGTGGGAAATTGAATGTAACACACCAGTATACAGTATATGTAGCTGTCACACTATGCACTGACTCCTTGCCAGTGAGGGGCAAAGACACTTGTTTTCTTCAGCATTAATCAGTCAAATAGCTGTTGAGAAATGTTGTTGAGAAACAGTATTTTAATTGGGTTTGTACTACATGTTGGCCAAGTATTTCCATTAATGCTGGCTGCAGCATGTCCCACAAATTAGAGAGTGAGGACCTGCAAAAAGCACACGCAATATTGCAAAACATAATTCATGATTAATGGCGTGCTTAAGAGAAAATTGGACTTATATGGTAAAAACAGAGAGATGATTGGCTGACAGGTCGGGTCAGGAGTAGAAGTGAGATTTAATGAAGAGTCAATATCTGATCAAGGCAGCAGGAGTGAGAGCCAAGTGATGCCTGACCAATGTGGAGCAGTCTGACGAGGGTTGAGGCTTCATGAGTGGATGGATGATACTTGACGAAGCGAAATTGTTAATTACTGTCAGTGCGTGTGTGTGCGTGTGTGTGGTAGATCAAGGAGGATCAAGAAGAGTAAAAGAAACACAACATTCTCTGAACATTCTCTCAAACTTTTCCCATCTTTGCATTTTTCATCTCATTGTGTGTTTAATTAGACACGTTCTTGACATGATCATCACAATGTAAAGTCTACGGACCAAGTGGAACTCACACTCATGCAGGGCCAGCACAAGAAACACTACTGCACATTTTCAGTGGGCTGAAGTAAACCCAGAAGATGGAAACTTTTTGACGCGCCAGGCGAGCAATTCTCATTGGACTGAACAGGTGGCATCTTTTTGTGTTTGGTATATAGTTTTAGAACACATCTATGAATAAAACACATTTATAATCGTCACCAATCGCAGCACTGAATTACAGTCACGAATGTAGGTTATTATTTAGCCCTGGATACGATGGCACTGCTCAGCCTTGCTTCCAATTCACTCCAATTCCAATTCATTAGCAGAGTCACAGCACTACTTTTGGTGTTTGCCCCTGTTGTACACAAAGTACAGCTGAGTCATCATTTTGTTTCTGGTATTTGGTCATAAGCATCGGACAGATTAAAACTTCTTTTAGATAAAAAGTTATGGGCTCACAGATGTTATTTACATTTTACATTTAATCCCATTCCCCTTCCCCAAGGCTATTGGCAGGTCACAATTTCTAATAATGCTCTTTTTTTCTTCCATGGCTGCCTATGTTCATCTCTCCAGGCTATATTTCTGCTTCATTCCATTAATTTATAACATCTGTCCCCTTGGTTAAAAATGCTGTTGTCCCATATGTCATTTGCAACTTATTACATTTCACCTGACTGACCTCTGAGTTAGATCGATGCTGCGCCCCTCTATATAACTTAACAGCATTGTGTTGAACAAAACATATTTCATTTCATGGTTTTTATATAATCACTGAAAAGGTTCAATTTTATATTATGTATGCCAGAAAGATCATTTAATTCATTTTTTTTCTATCTCTAGGTGTAAATTAACAAAACAAAGAAAGGAGAGGTGAAAAAAAAGCTAAATAAATAGACAGAATACCTTCCAAGACTCTCAAGAAGATGTGTGGATTTTAAAATGAGTAATTAGCATTCTCTTCTCCTGGTTCAGCATTTAAAACATTCTAGCTGAGCCACCCTGCTGCTTATTACAAAAGAAATATGCATTAACCTTTCAGTGTCATCTGGAGAGAGAAAATGTAAAACCTTTTTCTATATTTCAGAGGTTATGACTGTAATGGACTTTTCAAAATGTCAAAGCTTTATATCATATGCTGACAGTCCTAGTACAGTAATACAACCTACTACAATGAGATTTATTTTTATTTTAATGCATGATTTTGTATTACAGCTTTTAAAAGCGTAGCCTCGCACAAATGTGTACCCTGGCTAGAATGTGGTAAACTTAAAACAGAAAACACATACAGTATCTGTGATATAGTGAACAGCAAAATAGGCCTATATATTTTGCAAACATTTGGACATATGATCTTTAACTACATTGACAATAGCATGAAAGTCAATAGTTTGAACCAGATCTTTCTGTGTAGGATTGACTTGTTTTCAAGTATCAAGCAAAAGAAAAGAAGATATACTGTAAGTACAAATAACATTCATTATTTACAGCGTTCTATTATTACATAATGCAAATTTTGACGGATTTCTACTTTTGAGTAGTTTAATCTATAAGAATGAATCATAGGATGATCATATGTTTTGTTTGAAAAATCTTAATCTTAATCAAAAAGAACAATATTTACAATAATGAAAATTAATTTAAAAAAAGAAATACTCGTTTTAAATAGAACAATAATTGCAGACCTCAAGAGTCGAAAAGAAAGTTTGTTTCAGTGTGTGTTTTTTTGCTCCGTTTACCTCATTATTAAATTGTCTACCACTTCTCATCTTATTACTCGACCTTCCCCTCAGAAGTATTTTGTAATTATTTTTCACACTGCATCCGTTTTTGGATTGCAACTAAACATATTTGGCAATGCTTGTGTTTTGTCCTGCACATTGTAATGATAGTGTAATTACATACTGTTCTTTTTTTCTCTTAACAACATGTTAATTGCATGACAGAACAGAGAAAGCTATTAATTAACAGACACACACCAACGTGGGGTGCAGTGTAAGCGGCAGACAGTAGCCAAATTAAATCATAAATATAGATGTGACTCTGTGAAAAACAAATCCACGATTTGCTTGGCTGACAGAGAAGAAGATACTTTATTTAGAAAGAATCTGACAGTGTGGTCTTATTGAACTCCCTGTGACACCCAGAGGGAAAACACACTAATGGCTTCCCTCAAATGTAAGATAACACAATGACCAAAGTCTGGACAGACAATGAACCTTGGAGACCACATCATGGGAGGAATGTACAGTGTGTTGATGAGAACCAGTGGGTGCACTGTCAGCTTATGAAGAGTGCTCAAGCTGTTAGGGACAGAAGCTACTGAGCACAATATCTATTTCTAACCCTGTCACATGTTGATTGTTCTTTTAGACTTATAGTTTTCACTATAATAATAAGTTATTAAGAATATCCTTCTTTAAAATATATTTTATAGGTGTGTCACCACTAATACGATCAGGCTGTAAGTGCTTTGGATATAACTTGAATGTATAGTTATAAGAGTCTTATTAAGTCCATCCATTAGCTGTTACCCTTTGCAGCGTTGCTGGAGCCGATCGCAATGTGAGTCCTGTAAATGAACTTCTTTTCATATCAGAGTCAGCTTTATTGGTCGAGTATGTGTACACATACAAGGAGTTTGACTCGTTGATTTAAGTGTTACACACAGTTCCAATGGAGATGGATGTACTGCTAAAAACAAGAACAACAAAGCTGAACAAAGATAGGTTGAACTAAACATGTGCATAAACTATGTGCACACAAGCAGATTACAAAATAGGTATATAAAGCAACAATGACCAACAACATTAAATGTCTATATATAAACAAATGCAACAGTGCAAAGAGTACGTGAAGGGATGGGTTATGTATAGTATATGCAGTATATGCATCATGCAGGATTTACATTTGACAGTCATGGATGATATTTATGTTAAAATTATTAGTTAATATTTAACTGTTAATCAGAGTGATGAAGGAACTGTTCTTGTGTCTGGTTGTTTTGCCGTACATTGCTCGGTGGCGCCTACCAGAGGGGAGAGGCTGGAACAGGTTGTTTCCAGGGTGTGATGTCTGCAGTGATGTTTCCTGACTCTGTACATGCATAAGTCATGCATGGTCATGCATACATACATTAAATTAATTTAACCAAGAGTGTCTCTGTGCACACTCCAACATTTTAGCATCAAAGATGATACTACAGAATGCTAATTGTACAATTAAATCACAAATACAGAGCTCCAATATCTTTATAGTGAGAAAGGGTTGAGTTATTTGCTGTTGTCATGGTGGATTGCATTATACTGGAATGTGTTCATGGTATCTTGTCTTCAAAAAGGTAGTAGGTATTGCAAGAATATTGCATTATGAGGTAATGTGTTTCTTATTATGAGGAGAAGCGAAGATATTAAAACACTTTCAGTTTCAAATTGTTAAATTCAATACTACTCCACTACTACAAAGTACGGCCTCAATAATACTGTTGGATGTACTTGCAGTACTATAGTATTGGATTGTGTCACATTGTGCAGATGTTCTTACACAGAGTATCTGCTATGTTACTATTATGTTGTAGCTATGTTTACCTTTGTTTTCATCATGAAATGGTAATAGATGGGGACAAAGTTTAGAACAATGTTGCAGGGTCCTCAAAAAAAATCCCAATCATCTGAAAATATGTCACAGGACCTAGGAGACCCAAAAGAAAAGACACTTGATGAGTCTAGCGACCCTGAAGTGTACACTTTTTTGGACCAAAGTAGTGAACACTGACTCTTCACTGACCGGGTGTACACTGAACCTGCGCTCAACTTTCTGAATGACAACTAATCAATCCAATCATAGAGAGAGCATGCAAACTCTGCAACATGACCGCAGCCAAGTAGATAATTGTCAGATGCTGGATTTTGACATTTTATTTCTTAAACTTTGATCTGCCTGGAATAATGGAGCCAATCCCATGTGGAAAAGTGGAATTACTGCTGTGAAAAAAATACTGCTTACATAATCCAAAACGTGTGACTATGTTTTGTCGCCATGTTTTCTGCATTACTTCTTACCCACTTATTTTTAATGATTGTCGTTTTCATTGATGTCACTGTAGTGTTTCCTGCTTTATTTTCCATACATCCCATGTTTTTGGGGAGTGAAGTGGGATACTACAATTCTGTTCTATACAATTGCAACCATAATAACATCTTAAAAAATAAAAACATTTAATTACAGAGTCAAATGTTACTGTGTATACACTGGTAGTAAAACAAAATGTGTTGTTACAAATCCTTTTTCCTGAGCTCTATCACATCATCACTCATATTCATTCACTTGAGCAACACCACCAATAAAATTAACCCCAGGAAAAAAAAAATTGTTCTGATGATGTTCCCTTCCCCATCAGGAGTTAATTATTTCTCTTTTTTTTGCCCTCTTGGCAGTGATAAGGCAGTGACTCACAGTAATGAGCCAATTAGTTGTGTTACAGGCAACTCCTGTGATCACGGAAACTATGCAGCCTTCCTCGCTTATCTTTGCTGTGAGCCTGAGCACACACAGGAGAGTGTGATGATGGTGCCCACGGCTTAGTTCTTCAATCCAACTTAACCCCATTAAAAAACAAACCAGAACCACAGATTTGCTGCAGTAACACTATGGTTGTGGTGTGGGCAGAAGTTTGTGACCTCTTTTCATGCATGCGTTACATGAGTTGTGTATTTTGAAGTACACCCTCTGTATGCACAGCTGATCATATCTATTGCACATGTCAGATTTTAAGTCCATTGGGATTCTGTATCCTGCATGGTCTTAACTCTTATCGTAATGATTTTTTTTTTTTTTTTAAACCACACACATACACATATGTATTTAAAAATCATTTGAACTTTTTTTATTGCTCTCATTTGAAACACTGCTCCATAAAAAAAACGAAAAAAAAACACACCAACATCTGCTTCCAACTCAGTCACCGCTGGTTATTTAGTACATAAGATGCTTATATAAAATTTGTTTCAAAGAACATGAAAAAAAAGTTACATTAACTGTGGAATCAGAATGTCAAAAGTCCAGATATACAGATCACAGAAATAAAAGTGGAAGACATGGTTTTTGATTTTTTTTGGTTCAAAATAACTAACAGTGTTGTGCTTCACATCTTGACGAGAATCGAAGTGATTGCGAAAGCATTAAAGCCCTTATTTGCACTATAAATCAGAAACAGCATTGATTGTGAATGTCTTTTCTTCAAGGAATATATGTACATTTCAAATGATTGAGATGTATTATACTCAATATATGCATTCATATCCTAAATCGACGAAATCAGACATATTTATATCACAGTGTATACTTCAAACAACAATAGAAGCATGATCAGGTCATTTAAATAATACAGAAAAATTTAAGACATTGTTCATCAAACTGTCCCTAAATGGAATTTAGGTACTGATGCACTGAAGCTGTTAAAATGAAGCTGTTGCACAAATAGTTTTGCACACTACAAAGCAGGACTGGAAGTCACAACATTGCATTGCCTCAGTGATTGTTGATTTGCATTAAAGACAAAACATTACATAATTTAAAAAAAAATACTCAGATTGAAAATTTTATCACATTAACACCTTTAAATATGATCACATTTTAAAGGAAAAAAAATCTACTGAAATAGGCTTTTAGGGTTCATTTCAAGTGTGAGAACATTAAACTTTAGTCATTTAGATGAGTTGAAAAGGACAGCCATCACCATCCCCCAACTTTAGTACATGAAACATCAAAAAATGTTCAACTGATGTTTTATTCTTAGATAATGCAGTTTTAGGAGTCATGTTCCTTTTATCTATAGAGGACAAAAAAAAACTAACTTTGGTGGATTTATTCCTTTTAAAACGCTACAAAATCATACATGAACCATTTCCTCCTGACATATAAAAAATAAAATAAAATATCTTAAGTGTCACCGAGCAAAATTAAACTCGAGTGACGATTCAGAGATTATTTGCATTGCCAGTTGAAAAGACAAACAAAAATCATTGTTTGATCATAAATACTTGCACAACAGATGATTTTCATATATAATACCTGGCACCTACTCAAAATAAGAGGTAGAGCTACTTACAGTTATAATACATCTTATCTCCCCTAAAAGGGAGAAGACAGCCGAGTGGATACAGACCACAGAGAGATTCTCTTTGAAATAAGAGAGAAATCAATCAGCAAAGTCAAACTTAAGATTCAATAGTTTCAATATAATAAATATAGAAAAGGGAGAAAAATAAAGAATGGGACACAAAAATAGTAGAAACCAAAAAAGTTCCAGTCTGTACGGTTTCGAACCATTTACTTCTTACCATACTGAGACAAACATGGTATTCTTACATTATCTTCTAGATGTGTTTTATGAATGTGCAGCCTTATACTGGTGCTTGATAAATAACGAATATGCCCATAAATACAAAATGAATGTCCGTTCATGATGAACAGATGACCTTTTGTTCAATACATATAAAAAGGGGGACTTCTAATGTGTGCTCGCCTCCAGGTGCAGTACCTCCACTATGTTTTGATCTTTAGATTCCAGTAGTTGCCAATTAAAACTCTACAAATAATATTAAAGAATAACTACTATATAAAACAGTTTTTTTCAGAAGAGAAGCTGGTCATGTTTGGTGTTAATTGGAAACAATATATGAAAAAACTGTGGGGAACTCCTCCTGATGCATAAAAAGGGAAACATAAAACTGGTGTGGATGCTATGAACCCATCTGTAGTCTACAAACCTATTGTATCCTGGACATCTTTTATGATAAAACATCTTTAGCTGGATACTTAGTATAAATAATTAGTGTACACATTTATAAGATATTTATGTCCCATAAAAACTGCATACAGATGACTTTCTCTGCAAGAAATTCACGCCCTCATTACCGCTCAGTACCCGCAAACTTTCAACTTTCAAAAATACTTCCAGCCATTTCAATTTAAATCCTCATACGAGGAATATTAAAAATACCCCTACGAAGTGACACTATAGTACAAAAGGTTATGTTTGCCATATTGTGCAGGTTGTGCTGTATATCTTTGGATAATTCATTCACAGATCCATTTCCGAGCCCTTCTTCCAGAAGAAACTGCTTTCCTCCAAGTCCCTGTCTATTCGAATTTGAGGCGAACCTTTCGAGTAAGAACCTCTGTCAAGACTGAAAGAGGAAGAGACATGTAGCAACATAAATATGGTGTGTACGAAGTCACAATCACACAGTGTGAAGTACTTTGCATGTGAAGCAAATACCAGCAGGTACTCACTTACTCGGCCACTGTGGGAGGCGCAAAGTAGTGCTCAGCACGGTGAATGCACTTTAAGGGAAGTCTGGGATTGATCTCCTGGGTGGGGGGAAAAAAAATAATTACTTACACACAGACTTCACAAAACACTTGAGGCATGGACCATCAGAAAAGACAAGAAAAAAGAAATAGAAGGCGAGCAGTGTTGAAAGACAGTATGAAAAGCATATTGACATTTTTGAAATTTTTCCATTTGTGTTTCCAAAATGTTACATTTGTGAGTGCATGCAAGAAGGCTAGTATGACGGGAGAAAATGTAAGCATGAAGACTTTAGAGGCAAAGTTCGAGCAGCCCTTGAAAGCTACGGCAAAGCAAACCCTGGCTGGTACTCACTATGCAAAAATTCATCCCCCAACATGGGCTCCCGCTCCATCATATCCATAGAGATTTTTATACTGGGGATATTTTCATGGGAGGGGTAGTCAGACTGTGGGAGGAGGGAGGGAGAACATTAACACTTTAAGGATCTACAGGAAACAATCACATGAAATCACAATGGAGGTTTGTATATTTTATCTACATATACAGACCATTTAAAAATTTGGGTTGAAGCGATACTTACAAATTCAATTTCACTGTCGATGCTTCCCTTCTTCTTGCTTTTCTTTTTCTTCTCATCCTCTTTCTTCTTCTTGTCCTTCTCTGGGATGACATCGTCCAGGTAGCTGAGGTCATGTTGGGAAAACACGTAGTCCATCGCCTTACGAACAGCAACCAATGCCAAAATCTGTAGAGAAGAAAAAAAAAAAATTTGTTTGATTAGCTTTCACACCCAGATGGGTGTCTGTGTGCAGCTGCGTCAGCGAGGGCAGCCTTCTTTTCTCACCATGACAGGGAAGATGATGGCAGCCACAGTAGACTTGAGGATCCACAGGAGGGCCAAGCACAGGGCCTGGATGAAGGTGAAGAGGTGGATGCGCCTCTGGGGGACGTGCCGCAGGTAGATCAGGTCTGGCTGGTGCTTGGCTGGCATCAGGAGCAGCTTCAGGCGGTCCATGAACTGACACAAGCAAACAGACAGGTCAGGACATGGACACATTGCAGTTTAACAATATTTGTGTATATGCAAGATGCTGAAGGCTGTACTTTGTTAGTAGCAGTGTTAGGCAGTAACACTAAAGTAGACTAATGTAATTATTTAATAAGTAAAATGTAATGTAAATTTTCCAGTAACTTGCCCAACACTGGTTAGCTGACAGTGAAGTGGTCAAACTCACCTGAACACCATTGAGTGAAGCCACACCCATGTAGAGGAAGACACCGTAGAGCACAGGCATTGGAATAAACTGAGGGGCACAGAGCACAATGAAAGGAGTTATTAATGTCATGTGACTGGCTGTAGTAACATCAGTTTTGGTTAAATACATGTTTAAAAACAAAAAAAAAACATGCAACATTTAAGCGATGCTAGAAAATTTAGAGCTCTCTTCATACAGGGAATGACAATGTCTATTTTTAGCATCATCACTTGGTTTAAAAATAGTCCACAAGACGCTTTTCTAAGAATGTTATTTTATTAGCGCATCAGTGTGACCAGTTGCATAGCTGCCACCTGTGCAGGTTTGGCAACTACTTGATTATTATTAGACGTGGAACTTTAAAGCAATGGAAAAGGTCCAATCAATCAATCTGGCAAGCTCGTGTGGAAATGTGCCATCTAAATAAACAGCCAGAAAGTTGCAAAAACATTTAAAACAACAACAAGTCATAATTTATACTAAAGATTTTATATCTTTTCCAAAGTTACTGTAGTATAACAGATCACAAGCCAGTCCAGAGAGGAAATGTGTTCACAATATTCCAAATGTCCACAAGGGGGAGCAGCAGCTCCAACAATCTTCTCTCATTGACTTCACATTTTTTGGTTTGGCAGCTTAATGTGGGAATGGAAACTTGAGAAGGCACTCAGCTGCAATCGGAGCTTAAGCCCTGATGAACATGCTTATTTCACATTACATTACTTCAACTATGGGAGCTTCTAATCGGATAAATACAAGATTTGAAATTATCTGAAATTTAAAGAGGGATGACAGGAGTTTGTCCTAAAAGAGGCAGACAGTAATCCTCGTTTCCATGGGAGATTAAGAAGTTTGAGCGCTACCTTCAAGATGGGGGCCATGAAGACGGAGAGTCCTGTCAGTAGGAAAACAAAGATGCCGGTGACTCTTTGCTCCCTGGATTGGTGGAAAATTAAGAAAAACAACAAAAAACAAACCATTAATAACTCCCACATGCATTTAAGGCAGTAGATTTGTTTTTTTTCAGCCTTAGGGCTTCGTTTTCAACAGCTGTGGCAGCACAAACTTCAATTTCAACAGAAAATTTAAACTTAAGAATTATTCATATCACAATGAAACACATGAGAAAACTGTCATCAACTACATCACATCCATGCCATTTTTAGACTGGGGGAACACTCATAGTAACCAAATATTTTTTCACCACCTCCCCCACAAACTTCCTCATCTTATTCTGTTTTTCTCCTTTATAAAGTGATTACGTGAGATTGTTTTTTCCGGCCTTTTTTTCTCTTATTGTTGGAAAATAATTTTGTCTCTGTGTACATGATTTCTTTGGGGCTTTGCATTGACCATTTATGGTTACTCATTGGATTTTTATCAGGAGGAAACAAGGCTTGTCCACTTTTTCAAACTGCTTATGATTCATGTGAACCTGCCAAGAGCTTTTATTTACACCTGGAAAACCAAAATAAATGTAATTACAGTACCTGGTACTGTCAAAAGCCGACAACACTCAGATAAAATAGAGAAAGGAGAAGAAACTTTTGCTCTGGGACATCATGTAAGAAACAATTTAGCTCTTAAATGACTTTAACACTGTGTTCAGAAGCTGCGTTAACTTACCTGACGCCAAGAAATTTGGGCTGCTCCCCGGGGGCCGACGTCTCGGTCTCCATTTTCAGAGAGTCAATGTGGGCAATGGAGATGACAGTGGCAGCCACGTACCACGGTAGGCCCATGAAAGAGCAGACCACCATCAGGATGGCCACCCAGAACAGGTCCAAGTGATAGCCTGCCCCTTTCTGAGGCAAGACACGAGGAAAGAGAGCAGAAGAATGAGAGATTCTAACAGCGAGCCAAAGAAATCAAAATGATCTTAGGGTCTGGTGGGGGCACTCGGATGTAAACTAACAGCAAGCTGGGCCTCAGCTACAGTACCGTGCAGGACACTGAGCTCGTGTCAGGATTTTTTCAGGAAATTTGAGAGTTTTAATGGCCTTAATGAGAAGCTGTTTACATTCTACAATATATTCAAATATAGAAAGAGCAGAAATTATTAAATTTGACAAAAAGATGAATTAACATGAAGAGATTTTGCATTTTTCCAACAGAAATTCTCCACCATCAAGACAACTGTACAGAGAGTTACAATTGACAGAAAACAGGCAATATGTTAACAGTTCAATTCATGTAGGAAATATCCTTTTATTCTTTTTGAAAAAAGAATAAGTCTTCGGTGCACCAACCTTGAGTTTGTGCTCTTTCCTGTTGACAATCACAGCAGTGATCTGCTGGTCCATAAATATCAGAATGGTAACCAGCAGAGCGGGGAGTGCGGCCGCCAGGTACACCCACCAGGGGTTCCCTCCAAAAGGGGGAATAAACCAGCCCCTCAGTGGACTCGTGGGCTAGACGAAAAATAAGAAGAATGTTAAAGAGACTGTCAAAGTGACTTGGGCCCGGTTACGTGGAAACACAACTCGTGCATCATCTTGTTTCTGCATGGACACAGTCCAGGTCTCTCAGGTATGGTAAACGTCTCAAATAGAACAGATACAAAAAAAACTAATTCGAAGTCTTTCAGAAAGTCTGAACACTGAACGGAGTCTGAAATGACTGGTGCATCAATCTGTGAGTTAAGACTCTGTGGTCAAACAAAGCTAGCTCTGTACGTGCAACAATAAGATCCTCTGTGTTCTCACATCACCAATAATCAAGTTGTTATTTGATGCCTGATACCTGCTCCTCTACCCCATCATTCCCCTTCCTCTATGTCAAGGCAGCTGAGAAACATTTGAGCTTTGCAATCTCCAAGGCTGACTGTGCCTTAGTTTCAGGTAATATGTATCGCTTACTGAGCAAACTACAAAGACGGCATTATAATGGGATTTTAAAGAATTTCAGCTTTCTGGCAGAAACATGGATCATTATTAGAGTAATCGGATAAAACTGTGCCTGGCTGGTCATCGTCATTCAGCTAAAAAGAGTCGGTGCAATGATTTCAAGGTTTTCTTGGTGAGTGTACATCACTTTTCTACTACACGCTCTTCTTCCATGTGTGGCACGTACCTTGAATTCACTTGGCACTATGAGCTTTGGAGTGTTCACACTGACGAAGGCGTCCACGCCGCAGAAGAGAAGAATGGTCAAGATGATGGCGAAGTCACTGATGAGCTTCCTCACCTAGAAGGAGGAAACATTCAGCCGGTTCAACAGTGTTTTTTTCAGCCTGAGGCAATGTGAACTACTGGCTCCTGTGACCGTTTCTGTCTGTTTGACAAAGAATCACAACTTGTTTAAAATATATATTTCTAGATCATAAAAATGGAGGATATTACCTTGCAGAGTGTGTACTTGTTACTGTACTTTTTCACTAATATGTGACCAGTATTTGTAAACAGGTCAACCAAAAACTGATTGGTGCCTAATATTACAACATCCACAAAAGGTTCTGATATTAGCCATGCTGCCAGCTTAGTGAAGACATTTGTGTTCCCTTCAGGTGAATAAGTTTAAAGTTTCCTTCGCTTTCCATTTAGTGCCATCATCACGTCAAAATTCAAATTTTTCCAATACTTTGATTCATGACAAAATACATGAAAAACTAAGGGCACCATAAGCCATAATTTGTGCTGATTAGCAAGTTTTAGCATGCTAAAACACTAAACTTGTTTACCATCAGCATGTTTAGGATGGTCATTGTGAGTATGTCAGCATGTTGACGTTAGCATTAAGAGTAAAGCACAGAGTGCAGCCTCATGCTGCTAGCATTGGCCCAATAGACTATTTATTCTAGGTCAAAAATTAACTCTTTGTTGATCTTTTCTTTTGCCATTACCGATTTCAATAATCTGTAGTAATTTAAGGATCTGAGCCTAAGCCTCATGCTTTCCTCACCTCAAACACTGTTAAGAGTTTGAAATCTGGCAGGGCCAGAATAAAAAATAACTGGTACACATCCATTGATGGGTGCCATCACTCACTGTGGTGGGGAAGAAGCGGCTGGTCTTGAACTGCTTCAGAGCCATGGAGCAGCTGTAAGTCCCAAAGAACAAGATGCAGGACATCAGGGTGATGTCAGGCACATAGCCACAGGTCTCTCCGACCAGCTGCCCACCGTACTTCAGACACTGCTGCATGTTCAGGGACGCCCAGGTGGCATTCACTGGCTGCAGAGACAAGGATAAAGAGGTCCCTTTAAACAAACAATATTAGGAGAAAAAAAAGTACAGTTTTTAAATTCTGAATCCATGCTACTAAAATATCACAAAAACAAGAATGCTACATACCAGATCAGTACTGTTTGTCCAGGGAGGGACATCAGAGAGTGCTGATGTGTTGTCTAGTAAAGAGAAACAATGATATCTAATCACCAAGATGTGAATTACTTGCAGTATCACACTTGCCATTGAGGATCTGTGTCAACATCTCTCTCCCCAACAATCCTGCCCAGTCATTCGCAACACAGAAACTGATAGTGCTGTTGAGAAAGTAAACACTAGTATCTACAGGCCGACACACACTAGTTTCATGTGTTATCACCACTGCAAACATGGCAAAAAATAAGTTCAAAGCTTTGTTTAACATAAAATAGCAATATCACCGCCAAACTGGAAAAAAAAAACAAATACAGCTGTTCAGTAGTAGCAGATGTACAGTAGTTAATGGCGCAAGACATTTAAACTGTGGCATCAATTGCACATATTTTTTGTCAATTTCAAAGATGATTTTGCAACAAGAAGGTCATAAACGGTTGCAGTATAAGACCGGAACTACGTAATAAGAAAGACTACACGCCCCCAAGTGACGTCGTCTTGTTTAACACTCACTGACACCTGTGACCGAAACCTTGTAGAACCAGTCCCGCATACTAGCTAGCTTTTGGAACAGACACTCTACCTTTCACACAGCTGCAGCTCTCGTACTGAGTGATGAGGTTGGGATCGTAGTTGAAGTTAATCGGGTTGTGGTGGCCCAGCTTGATCATCTTTTTGAAAGCGTCGTAGATGAAGATGAAGCTGATGAGCGCAGAGAAGCCTTCCTCGGTGAACCGCGTGAAGTACTGCACCAGGAAGCTGGCGTCTGTGGCGACCAGCACCAGACAGAAAAAGGCCGACCACAGGCCAATCCACAGCCGGAACTCAAGGTAGTCGAAGCTGTTGTCTCTGAGGAGAAGGGACAGATTTGCAGTGGTTGATTGACTACAAGTGTTACCCACACCTCCATATTTTATTCCCAAGCAATTATAATCCCCCCACAAGAATTCACTGTACTCTCAGCTACTCCGGTCCAACCTGAATTCGCTGGAGTTTAGGCTTCCTTAAAGTGTTTAGAGGTTTGTAATTATTAGTTT
This sequence comes from Hollardia meadi, assembly GCA_037974645.1. Taxonomy (NCBI): domain Eukaryota; kingdom Metazoa; phylum Chordata; class Actinopteri; order Tetraodontiformes; family Triacanthodidae; genus Hollardia; species Hollardia meadi. The sequence continues at coordinate 4,936,381 of JBBPCS010000729.1, forward strand.
AGCTATGGAGCCCTTCAAAATAACACAATTTTGATGTCAGCAGGCTCATCTCGTCTCATCATGGAAAATGTAAATATCCAACAGCTGTAGACAGGCAAGCAGCTGACACTGACTCAGCAACCGTTGATTTGAGGAATGGAAACATTTGAGGACACAGACGCCGCAACATTCTTCACTCGGTGTAAAATTAAATGAGAGTGAATTATTAATAATGGAACATAATCAGCGTGGTGTTTGGTAATGCTAGAAGAGTCTCTCTGGGAGAGCAAGAGAGTACAGTGGAAGGAGGAGGAAGAAGTCAGCATTTAAAAACCTCCAATACATATCAGGTATTGTGAAATTACATGTTAAACCTGCACAATAACTGCTTGCCAGGGGTGATATAAGTGTACTGTATGTGTATTAATAGACACACGTAACCCCACCCCAATTTAGTGGCATTACAGCGGGTGTGTTGTTGACTGCACTGGTTTTACACAAGGATGTGTGTGGTGTTGGTGTTGTCCCTGAGTCAGGACAGGAAGTTCCAAACAAAAACACTTTCAGCTGGCAACTGTACCCGACAAGAGATTTACAATAAGCACAAAAAGTTCCACAGAGATACTGTTAAAATAAACAAACCTTCAAGCAATGGCACAAACCTAAATTAAATGCAAATTATCTACTTGTATTTTGTGTGCTTTTGTTTTTATTTTATTTAAAAGGCAGCACAAGAATAGGATCTCTTGCGATAGATAGATTTTTGAACTCTATTTCACCATCGCCAATACTACTGCATGATTTTGATCGGTAACTACTCACCTGCTGAAATTGAAGAGGAGTCTTTCAAAGACGAGCACTGGGCCTGTGCTGCTGAGAATAGTCAGGGGCTGACCAGCCAGCAGGCAGAACACTGCTCCTGTCAGAGCCGTGCCCAAAAAACTTTCCAACACTCCCTGCAACACAAAAAAAAACAAAAAACCCACATACAGACGTTACAGACAGCTCATGGAGCATGTTAGGCCTAGAAAATATACCGAAGAGAAGAGGCAGCGCATTCATACAGTGTGTTAGGCATGACTCCATATTCACCATCAAATAGATCTACACACATCATTCTTGAGCACATTTTTCAAACTTTTTCTGCAACTCTTTCTGAGCCTCGAATCATCAATACAATAAAGGCTGCATAGTCAGCTGTGAGCTTTGTTTTCCCTACATACATCACTCCGCTGCAAGGCCGGCCCTTCAGGACAGGCCTGTTTAATTCCTAGTCATGTCAGTTGTTCAGAGTCTTTATTTTACAAGCCTAATGCTACATAAACTTTGACTTTGTTTGTTATGTAAGGCAGGCAAAAATTGAGAATGAGTTTCATTTTCTTTCATTTTGCTGTCTAGGACATAAGGGATGTACTTTTTAGTAAAATGTCCTCCATTTATGGGGATTTCTCTTGGCTGGATGTGGCGGATTTTATTTAGCCAAGCTTAGGAGAGAAGGCAGAATGAAAGTAAATGTGAAGAAATGTCTGGGCATGACACAACAATTAAAAGAAATCATTCAATGTAGACACATTAGATAAGAGTCATTGACAACTGTGCTGGATTTCTGAGACCTACGCTGAAAAAGAGGGCAAGTGAGGGCAGGGATTCCCTCTGCTGGAAAAGAGTAGAGGATTGAGGAGTAATGGTGGAGGGAGGGGGGGGGGGGGTCATTGGAAATGCAGCATGATGAGGCTACAGTGGCTGAGTAATCTGGATCTGTGGTTATTTACAGCCTGGGCAAATCCCCAAGGCTGGTACTCACTCTGCAGGTCTGCTAGGATGCATCTCTCTGCCAGGAGAGAAACATTACAAGTAGAGGTGGAGGTAGAGGTAAGTACAACGCTATGCACTCAGCTGCCAGGGGGCACCAGCATACATGTGTGCTAATATACCACCATTGTACAACTCTTGCATGTGCAGTCCTGTCAACAGCCGGTATATCATTAACAGATGGACCTAGTATGAGCCTTTGAGCTCCAAATTAGCGTGGCTTATCAGCTGAAGTGAACTCTTTGTTGTTCGTTAGTTTAGACTAAAAGAAACTGAGCGCTATGGTGGAGGTGAAGACGACAAACATCTTAGCTATACGTGGACATGTGCATTAGAGATAATTTACCAGTACTTATCAGCTACTTTCATACAATCCTCCCCCTCTGCAAAACAAAGCCTGTTAGAATCTATGTGGAAATGATGAAACAACATATTAAAGGCTGCTTCATTTTCACTTACAATGTACAGAACATTGTCTTTTTGTCTCAAAGGGGAAGCATTGTGTTAACTGTGTATTTATGACTGTTAACTCCTGACAACTTTGTACATGAAGTGCAGTTTACTATAAGAGTGATACGCACTCCGTGAAAACGGAGTATATAATGTCTTCCGTGGCTTTTTAAAGTTTGAAAAAAATAACTGTTATGACGTCATCGGGATTATCTTGGCTTGAGATTTTGTAACAGAAAGCCTGAGTAACAAACTGGGGGTGTGGGGTTTGAAAAAAAGCGGGCATTTAGGAGTGAGGGAGGGTCCAAGGAAAGACACTAGGCTAGATAAGTTGCATCCTTTGACAATTTTAGTTAAGATTGTTCTTGTTGCCGTTCCATAGTTGTGCATTTAATAAAATAAAACAGAAGTAGAAATATACAATTACATAAAAAAGTGCACAGGTGGGATTATATTTAGGGACAGTTGTATGTGCTTGGCACACATTTTTAAACAGACAATGAAGTTTTTGTAAAATATTTAAAAAGGAAAAGAGAATACAATTTCCGAACAAGTAATAATATACATTTTTTTTAAAAACCCTTAGGAAGAAAAATTGGGGGTCGTTACCTGCATGTTTTCTGTGGCATCACCAAGTAAGCCTCCAAATGTGATCGCATTGGTAACCGTGCCCAGATAGATGAACAAAATGGTCGACAGAGACTGGATATGTAGTGCATCATAGAAGTCGCTGGCGAAAAATGGCAGCTTCCGCTTGACATCCAGGACAAGACCTCCACAAAACCTTAAAGACCAAGCCATTCAAGTTAGTAGTCGAAACATCATTTCATGTCATGACTTGGTTTTATTTTGAAAATATAAATGACACGCAAGGTGCGTAACCTGTGGGAAAAAAAGTTTACTTTTTTGGCAAAACAGAAAGAAAAACCTGTTCTGAATGAGGGGGGAAAAAACACCTAACAGTGAAGTGCTTTCATTGTTTCTGCAGTCATGAAGAACACTAGAATATTTTTCAAGTTATGACTTTGACTCAATGATGCATTTTTACTGACAACAATCACATGCTATTAGGATTATAGTCGGAGCTATAATGCCCTCATGAGCTGCAATGTCACCCAATGCCATCAAGATCGTGGTAATGTTACACCGCGCAGTTCTTTTTCTAAAATAAAAATGTTTATTCAGAAAAGAACTTAAACTGTATCTACAATAGTTACATTCAATAAAGGGAAGTCCCATTTACTTTCTAGTGCGCTGAAGCTCCTCTCCAACCTGGTGTCCTCCTCCTCCCCCATGTCCCGCATCATGGGGCGTGTCGCCATTCATCTGAGGCGCCTCTAATCCAGCATACATGTTCTTCCTTTAAAACAGAAGACAAACACAGACGCATTCCACGAGGCGTCAATGCATTCAAGCATTCCGACTTTCAGTTCAACCTCACAACAAAACGTCTGTGGGGTCAAATCAAATCCTCTTTTTATAAAACTTTTATCACTACTACTACTCTGGAAAATTATTCTGTACAGGCATATCAGATCAATTTTATCGGAAAATTGAGATTATTGTTCTGTGATATTTTGTATTATCAGTCACATTAGAAAGTAGCAAGGTTAAAGGGAGGTTATGCAACTTTTAGAGAAGAGATAACACATTTTTTCTAATGAATGACAAGTTGAATTCATGAGAAATAAAATGCACCCTTGCCTAATTCAATACACTTTTGCTGCTACAGCAACTTGGTCTGGTATGACCAGCAGGTTATGGTGGTTGTGTTCGCTAATGTCAGCAAACTTGAGTTAAATATTGCTAAAAACTGACATTATCGAGTCCATTCTGACTTTATGACTCTTCTCCACTCGTGCTACGGTTACAAAAAAACTCATCTATATGTTAATAATTGTGCATTTAATGTGTAATTTGTAGCTGCTGTTAAGCAAAAGTTACCTAGTCTCGCTTTAAAGGAACAGTTCGCCCAAAAATGAAAATTCATCATTATCGACTCACCCCCATGCTGATGGAAAGCCGGGGGAAGTTTCTTAGTTTACATTTTAAAACAAGTTTACTTTAGCTGTTTAGGAGAATGCTGCAACAATTTTCAGTTTTTGGTGAACTATTCCTTTAAGAAAGAGAATGAGGCGATGTAGGGATTGTTTTTCACGGTGTCAAATATATGCTCATGTTACACACGAGATAGATTTGAGATAGGTTTATGGTGCAATGCCTTCATTAATTTGGATTAGGTGGTGTGGATTAGAGCAGACCTCTTGTCTGAGGAGGGCAGAGACTTGGGCGGCTCTATCCTGATGTCAGGGTCCCACTCTCCAGGAGGCAGGACGATGACCTCATCCAGGAACTCCTCAATGCCAGCCAGCAGGTCCTGCCTGTCTTTCGCTTTGTAGGCAATATCATGGAATACCTGCCAGCAAACAAACATGACCAACCTTTTAGTGATCGGCCAAATAACTGTGTCCAAGTAGTCCAAGTACAATAACTCAATGAAGAACACGTCCTACTCTCTTTTGATTACTGAGACTCAGAGTGTAGCATGTCACTGTAATGCAAATCATTGCATTCAACCTTTCTGAACACAAATAATGAGTCACCATCTGTGTGGACCCCAGGAACACTGGGACAAGCAAGTAGAGTACTACTGCGAAGTGTGGAGCTGATGACTCAAAAACACAAACATCTGATGAACCTGTGACACAGCTGTCATGGGAGTGCAGAGAGGTTAAAGTTTAACCCAGGGAAATCCTGGAAAAAAAGCTGCTTCCTATCCTGTCATGTTGACATACGACACATACCGAGAAGAGCTGAGGCCTGTGGGAATTTGCTCTCAGGGTTGAGAATGTAAACATTCCTGACAGCACAATCAGGAGAAGTGAAGGTAACACAGTAGAGACACACAGAGCTGAAAATAATGTAAGATGTAAAAAGCATATATTGAAGAGAAATGTATATAGTGTTTGCCTTAATGCATTTGCTGACGCCAAGACAAATGTATCTCCCACAACTTCAACACAGCTTCATATAAATAAGCTACAAGTTGGCCACTGCCAACTTGCCTGACCAGGCTAACTGCTGTGATGATCAATACATCAATTATCCAGAGAGCTGAGAGATTTGGCAAGTGCTGGAGGGGGTGTAGCCCCTCTTACACTAGTTATTCATAAATGAGGAAAAATTATCAGTATGGACATGCTAGTGGTGTAGGGATGGTGTCAGTCTGTCAGACCAACCCTTTGACTCAGACTGAAATATTTCAACAACTATTGGATGGATTGACGTGACATTTTGTGCAGACATTCACGTTCCCCTAAAGATAAATCCTATTGACTTCGGTGATCCTTTGACTTTTCAGCTAGCACCACCATGAGGTTGGCTTTTGCAGCTTTGAGTGAAATGTCCTAAACACCACTTGTAGTAATTATTGTGATCCCTTAACTTTTTGTGTAGCTCTATCAGAGATAAGAACTGATATCCTTAATTTCTAGGCTAGAAGCTTCCAAAGGATTGGGGCACCTCATTCCAAAAGAGATGTCATTATTTCAGGTCCACAACTGATCAGGGATTAATTAGTCCAATTAGAACTTAAAGAGGACAAGATGTATTCCGTTCGAGCAGCGTGGACCAGTTTAGTGTTCTTCCACTTCTGTCTTGTCGATTCACATTTCAAAACTATTTAAACTTGAAGCAAAAAAACATACATTTTAGAAACACATGGCACCCCAGGTAATCAATTAGTGCAAGTGCAGCTACTTCGCAGACCATTCTGCACAGTCTCAAGGGCACTTCAAAACAGTGAATGGAAACTGACAAATATCAAATTAGCAGAGTAATAAAGTACCTCGTCTGACATCAGGGTGGCAATGGCTCTTCCAATTTCATGGTAGGACTTTGCCTTCCCTTTTGGTCCCAGCAGGACAAAGAGAAATCTACACGATAGCAAGAAAATGGTAATTCAAAATCTGATTGTTTCAATGTAATGACATCAATCAAATTGGTTGGCTGTTTTGTGCTCTACCTTGTGGGCACTGGGACCTCAGTGAGAGCCCCCAGCATGACAGCCTGCTGCAGACGCACAAACGCCACAAAGGGATTTTCCAGGAAGTCGACCTCTCCAACCAGCACGTTTGATGCCTCTGCATCACGGGGCAATTTTTTCATGAACTTATTCTTCAGCTGTTGTGACAGAGAGAGCGGAGCAGAGTAGGGAAAGACGAGATAAAGCCAGCAAAAGAAAATGTCAGGCACCACTGAAACAATGAAGACAAAAGGAGATCACATGCACAAAAACTCCTAATCCCCTTTTAAATATGGTAATAAAGTATGGTAAGCGAAGACTGACGTGGTGTTTTTACTGTCTCTATAAGCACATAAGAACAGGTAGTGGCCACCCTTTCCTGGAATTATGTGTTGAACAGCAGCTTGACTTGATGCCACCTAAACACTTTATTACAGCGTGGGAAAATGCATCTACAATCTTACATTAATCTAACATGCAAAGGGCTCTGTGCTCATTTTGGATATAGCAAAAGAACATAAACACACAAGTCATGGATGAAAGAAAAAAAACTCACTTGCAGGGAGATGATTAACCAAGGTATTGGTGGTTTGCCCAAGGCTAGAACATTTTGACAAGTCTACAGTATCACTAACTGTTGCTGGAGAGCAATTCCAGTTGTTACAGTTTAACTGCTTCTGTGATCTTTTATCTACGTGTGTTGTATCTGTACACTCAACAACCAAATTACAACAGGCTACTCAATCATGAGTCTTGACATTTAAAGAAACCGCATGTGTAGATAATAGAAACTCAACAAAGACTAGGAAACAGTGAGCTTTTGTTGTGGAGTGCACCGCTCTGTGAATGGAAACCTTACGTATCCTTAATTGGACCAAAACATATTGTTTTTAGGTCACCACATTATCTTTATATCACCATCTGAACTGGCACTAGAAATAGATATCTATACGGGATACAAAAAAATTGCAGCCATGAAACAGACACATGACTGGAAGTTAAATGTAAACATCATTTTAGAAACAGAAAGAATGAGTCATAGAACTAAAAATCAAGAACTTGAATATTTGTAATGGTGGAATAAATTGATTCAATATGTGGATCACAATTAAAATAATATTGACCGATTCAGCCTAGAAGAGTTAACCTTCTATTCATGTATATGTGTGTAGGTATGCGCAGTGTGCATATATATATATAGATATGCTGTATATGTATCTGTGTATTTGTATGTACACCATCATACTTGCCAACTTCATTTTTCTCATTCTTTTTACAAATTTTACTATGCTTTCTTTTCACTATAAAATACATACATATTGTAAAAATTGTATAATAATAACTTCAATAATAAATTTATTTATAGAGCACTTTTCAAAACAGAGTATAAAGTGCTTTCCAAATAAAGCAAGTCAAGACCATGCTCTAATTATATAGACAGAGACATGGAGGGGGGGCACAGACAGAGATAGCCAGCAACAATACTAACAGCTATAGAAATATGACTAACAATAAGAATAATAGTATCTATAGTAACTACTACATTAAATATATGATCAAGTACAATACTGTAATGATAATTATGATGACGACAAGAATGCTTCACAGATAAAAACAAACAACAGATAGAAACAATATGATGAGTAAAAACCAATGTAGGAAAAGGCAAGAATCGATAAAACATATTTTAAGGAGATAAAAGCAATTCAGGAAACATTAAAACTCAGATAAAATCATGAAAGGCTCTCTGATAAAAGTATGTTTTAAGACGCAACTTTGAAGAGATCACAGAGTCAGCCGACCTGATTTCCTCGGACAGATCGTTCCAGAGCCTCGGGGCTCTGACTGCAAATACCCTGTCCCCTCTAGTTTTCAGCCCGGACTCTGGAGCGGACAAAAGACGTCTGCCCGAGGATCTCAAAGTACGTACCAGCACATACGGCACAAGGAGGTCAGAGATACAGCTGGGAGAGTGGCCATGAAGGGCCTTAAAAGGAATCAGTAATATCTTAAAATCAATTCTAAAACATACTGGGAGCCAGTGTGAAGAGGCTAAAACAGGGCTGAATTCTGTACGTTCTGAATACGAGCAAGAATGTGCAACATGTGCAAGTACATCTAAATTTATGTAAACTCTTGCACACTTACAATAAAATATAAAAAGAAAAAAAAAGTATCCTTTATTAGGTTGCACAATAGCTTTCATAGTACAGAGGGCACAAACATATTACCTGATCTTTCTCTGGTTTGTCAGAGAAGTCACTCAGGCTGTTGGAGGTGAGGTTTCGATGGGCAGTGGTTGGGCTACCTGCAGAGAGGTTAAGACACTGTGAGGACCAAAACAAAAAAAGTCTGGGTAAGACTGCAGAGCTTCATTGAAACATTTTTGGCCAAGGTGGGAAGATGAGGCAGAGAAAAGGGCAGGCACCGGGAAAGTACATGAAGAGAAGCTGAAAACTCAGGACCTCGCTAAAAGTTGCAAGGCTTAAGCTTTGGAACTAATGCCAGATGGTCGTTCATTCAGACGCTCCAGAGAGAGGAGAGCTGGGATACGTGGCGCTTATTTGTGTCAGCAGAAACATTTGCCAAATATTTTGTAAGTGCGCCTTCCAATCCTTTATGCTTGTAGCACTGAATAGACACACATCCAGCTTTTTTAAGGCCAGGGACTGCAGGAGAGCTCAGCTGCATTTCATATTTGTGAATTTTCGTGTTGCTAATTTTACATGGCAGTTCCAACAATGCTGCTTTCAGTAGCTGTGACCTCACTTACAGAGGTATCCCATGCTGGAGCTTCTTGTGACCTCACATGGTTCCTCTGAGTCTTGTGGGGTTAAACAAGGCACGGGGTGCTCAAGGGGGCTGCGTGCTATAAACATCCCAGATGCAGAAGACAGTGTAGGCCCAAAGAGAGAGAGAGAGAAAACAAAAAGAGAGGAAAAAGACAAGAAAAACAAGGTTGGGGAGGAAAAGCAGAGAAAAGAGAAGACGGACAAGAAGTGAGGGTGTTTTTTTTTTTAGTAAAAGAAAAATCAACAACAGTAGTTAGTGTGGGGATTTCACATCAGAAATAAGAAAAAAAAAGACAAAGAATGAAAAAGAGAAGAAGAAAAAAAAGAAAAGGGTTTACATTACCATTCTCCTGGTTGGAAAACAGTCTACTTGCACTGGAAACACTCTTGCCAATGTCAGCAAGGGAGCGCAAGTTGGACTTCTTGGTCTGGTGGCGATGCTTCCGGAGCAGCGTGTACATGACCTTCTCCTTCAGGTCGGCCTTCAACTGACCGGTCTCGATTTGGCTGTCGGTGATCATCTCTGTCACAGGGAGAGTTTGAAGATCGACTCACCCTGAGACTCTTCAGAAGCTTTTAAGAGTGCACTGGTGTTTCTGGTCCACTTACCGACAACCTGTGGCAGTGTGGAGGCCTCCAGGTCCAGCATGATGGTGCCCTTCTCGATGCACATTTTGAGTTCCATCAAGCTGTGCAAGGAGAGGGTGGCCACATGAGGCTTGCTCCAGCGCTCCCCGCCCGTCTCCACCTTCTCCTCAAACTTGATCCATCTGGACATGGGAGGACAAAAGACACAGAGGGAGAGAGAGAGTGTGTGTTCAGATGCATTTACAGTACTGGATGACCTTGCCAATAAACTTCATGAATGCCCCCCTGATGCCAGATTGCGTATAATCTTTTTTTTCTGTCTCTCAAACAGGTTCCCTAATGTAAAGGTCACTGCAAAATATAAATAAAAGTACGTAAAAGTGGCTTTATATTTATAAACAAATATGGGCTACAAACAAAAGGAGACAAGATGGGTTCTCTTTTCTTTACAAAACAACCCCACAGTGTTTTGAATCAGTCACAGTTCACAGGGCAATAATACGGGATGCAGGAGAGCATAGAAATAAAAATAATAAATAGATTAGACGTGAGAGAATACATGGCATTCTAGAAAGGCGACAGTCTTGTGACTTTGCAGAACAGACGGGGCTAAACATGAGAAACGTGACTTGAAGTTACTATCATGGTTGAGCTTAGCCTTGAAGGCAAGACTCAGGACATGGATTCTTTCTACTAATAATGCCTCACATGTCAGCACTACAAAGAGCCTTTCTCCTGAGGCCTCAGGATGGGGTTTCCTCTGGGGATAGAGTATCCCTCTGGCTGCGGCCCACACGCCTGTGACCAGCAGTCTTACTTGGAGAAGAGCCTGACCAAGGAGACACTGTCGAACTCAAGGAGTCCATTTTTTCTCTTCCATTTTATAATCAATCCTTTTAAACTATTCTTTATTTAAAGTATGCATTTGAACAATGAATTGGACTTTAATTTGCACAAACTTAAAAGTGTACTGCACTCCTATAACACTGTTGGACTAATGATGGACAGTTTGAAAAAAAAAATCATGCTAGATTACTGCATATATTTATTAGAGAACATAAACTCATGTGATAGTTTAAATGCTCACAATAGAGATTCCCTTTACTAATTATCAGCCAAAATATTGCATGACTGTGCCTTAATCCTACTTGGTAACCTATCTGAGTATCCCTCAGACCCAGATGGACCCTTCACTGACAGAACATTTGCCTTTTTCCAACTGTAGTACTAAAACTATCTCAGACAACAAAGATCAAGACAAACTTGTCACATGTGGACTTTACATGTGACATAACAAAAGCCACTCTCAACATTGACATTTTGAACCATTGAACGATTCTATCCACATTTAATTTGCTCCGGAGCTATCCGGAAGCCTTGTTCTGACCATGTGAGAGTTTCTCCCATTTCCTGGTCCCACAGAGCAGGTACCACAGATCTCGATCAGATAAGAGTAGACTGGGAGTTCACTGGAGTACAGCCTATTTCACTACACACACAAAACACTCTTATTCATAAGGGATTATGTTCCGCTGACTGCACCAGGATTGTGAAGCAGGAAGTGTCTCACTATGCTGCCTATTGCTCTTAATGTGAAAAAAAAGAAGTGTGGATGTTAACAGATTGCATGCCTTGCTTTAAAGACATTCAGCTCAGCAACTCACCTGGCCGTCTCCTTCCACTCCATCTCCTGCCCGTCCACGGCCAGTAGTTCATCCAGCTCGGTGAAGAGCTGAGGAGGTGGGGGGCCATCGTCCTCCTCTCCCAGGATAAACCTGATCCTCTCGGCTGGAGAAACTGCGGGGGAAAGGAGGAAAAAGTTGGGGACAAACAAATCAATCCTGCCTGACTTTGATACAGGGAAGGTAAAAACAACCTCTCTGTGCTGTATGATAGACATTTCTAGACCAGCTTGAAACCATGGAAAAACCACCCCAAAAAAAGCATTGACCACACACCCTGATGAGAAAGAACTTTTCCTTAGCATATAAACTCTTAATAATTTTTTTACTTCTGAGGAAAGTATCTCCTCTTCAGAAATTATAGACACAAAGAGGTAGATATGACCTCTGGATTCTCCAACCTGATGAAGTCCCAGAATCCCATTGTTTTATATCCTGTATATTAATGGGTTATGCAGTGTAAGAAGAAGTACTTATTCTTGTTAACACTCCTAGGAAAGTTGTGCAACTGTAAAGCGATGACAAAAAGTACAGGTTAAGTGCTAAGTCACAAGAAGCTATTTATACAGCTTGCTCTAGATATACCGTACCAGTCAGGGTTCTAGAGGTCGATACACCTTGACAACGTAACAGTACTGGTAACCTTTTAATCCTGACACAGCACAGCCAAGCTTAATTTAGGATGCTTGTTTTTAAAATAGCACTCTTCTACTGTGGCAAGAAAATCAAATGTTAAGCTATGTACAGATGAAGATCAATGTCTTGGAAACGGCTTCAGGATACGGAGCAGACACACACACACACACACACACACACACCAACATCATCCACAAACAGTGCATAACAGACACACAAAGAGATCTTTTAGTCTTCCTCATGACCTAAGGCCTTTCCGTTGTCCTTTTGCTGGCTGGCTGACTAACAGAATCTTGACTTTTAACGCACCACGTATTGATGCCACATGGTGTACACAACATCCCTCACCTCTTAAGTCTCACAAATGGTGTTATCAATGAAAACCATGCCTTTGTTGTGGTTACACACAACTTTTAAGTGGACAGCTCAACAGGGTTTGCCACAATCAACAGGATTATGGGATTTGGATGGAGGGCAAAACAGCGGAAAATACAGCAAGCGGAGGGCTCTGTGTGCACCGTCTAGCAGTGTGTGTTGGGGCTTATGTCGTCTGGCACACGTCAGCCTGAACCCTACCCACACATCCCTGTCTATTCATCTCATATGTATGTTTACGTGCCGCCATGGTACACAGCCTCCCGCACTACCTCGACATTTTCACGCACACTGCTTTTGCACTCAAGGAACATCATTTGAAGCCCAAGGATGCACACGTCTACGCACGGTGAGCTAGTAGTGGAAGCGGACGAGTTAAACGAGAGACGAGAAAAATGTTTATCCAACAGTGGCTGTAGGCTCATCATACAGTTGGTTCTGCCCTCTCATTCAACCATGCAAGATTGTTTAGAGTTCAGATCTTCTACAGAGATAAAGAAGGATGAGAACGAAGTAGGAGTCTGTGTCTGTTTGTGTGTGTGTGTGCGTGCCTTTTAGGAGAAAGTATTTTAAGTGAACCACAGTGTGTACAGTTTACAAACCAGCTTCTGTGTTTCCTTTGGTTCCACGTCTGTCCCCCCCTGCTGATTTACGGTCTTGAATCTATGATAAGCAACAGGCAACACTGATTGCATTTACACAAATGTTGCCATGTTTGAACCGTACACACACACAATGCTACAGGGTAAATTAAGGACATTCATTTAAGACCAAAGAGATTCGGACAAGGTCTATAAGAAAACAGACTTTAGCTTATCTGTAACGTTGACCATCACTGATATTTAGGTCACAATTTATGACAAATTACAGCTTTTTCTGAGTTTTACAACAGTGATAATGCTAAATTGAGCTGTAAAGATGTTATCAAATCAGCACAAACATTTTATAGGTTTATTGGTCCATCTTTTCCACCGTTACCTTACATAAGAGACGTGTAACTAATTGGGAAAAGGCTGTAATTGGTAAAAACAATAGCATTACAAAGCAGCTTTTCTTTTAGTCCAAGTTTTTCCCTGCAACCAAAATTTGACTCACAGAGCAATCACATAAGGCCTACGACATCTAGAGCACGGTTAACTCTAATAATATCATGGCACCTTTAGATGACTCAGCAGACAGACTGGTTTACACCTGAGAATGAAGTGTAACAAAGGAGGAGGAGCTAACAGCGTGAGAGGATTAATCAAGCGCTTGTCTGCTGCAAGGAGTCGGTGAACTGACCGCCTGATGTGATGCCGGCAAGATCGTGAAAGGTGTGATCAGATGAAGGAGGCAACATTTCTTTATGATTTCACCAGATTGTGAATTCCTGTACTGTGATAATTGTATGTCTTGCAAATAGCTTTTAACCAGATTGTAACATTTGGGAGAGAGCCTTCGTCAAGGCTTAAATCATGATGTTGACTCTAAAGACTCTTTGTTTAATGCTTTCCCACCTGCGTTAGCATGTTAATAAAAACATCTCTTCTTGGAGGAGGAGACATATGGGTTTAAACCGATTTATATCCAAATACTCTGAAATTGTTTTTCCTCCCGTTCTAGAAAATGATCTTGGGATTAATGGATTTGCCATGCCACTTTCCTAAGCTTCTATATAAGGAATGACATCTGGTGTGCTTTCCGACAGCAGGAAGGAGATTCCTGGGACTGACAACAATCTTAATGTGCATTTTGCCTCTCTATCCACTTTGTCCACAAACATTCATTTAGTTCCGTGTAGACATTTAATGGATTATTTCACAAGTTTGATGCCTCCTTGTTCTTTCATCGCTCTTCTCATTACTGAGGTTTTATCAGGCCCACGTGCTGTAACAATATTCCCCTCCAGCTTGTGAAAAATCTTCATATTTTGCCATTTGTGCCCCCTCCTGTCTTTCCATCTACTTTGTTTTGAGCTCCCGAGAATCCTGTCTCACAAATCCCACAAAGTCCCATCTTAATCAACAAGGGGGCAGATAACAGCCTTCTTGTATTTACTTTACACACTTGAGCCAATCCAGTGTCATTTTCAGATTAGCATTCAACATTCCCGTTCCCATCCTCTCAGTCCATTGATTCTGTTGAGTGTAGGTCTCTGCCCTGTGATTTTTTTTTCTTTTCTTCCTTGGCCTCCACCCCACCCAGCACTCCCTGCTCCATTTGCCTCCTCAACTACAGAAGCACTGATATCCTGTCGGCTGTGATTTACAGAGTGCTGCTGGACTTCACCCAGCTGATTTAACCAACCTCTTAAGAGTGCTATAACCATTATTAATGTGTCCCCCCGTAAATTATACTCTGCAGGCTGGATGCTTTTCACCAGTTTATCTGAACTCACTGAGAGGTTTGAGGATGTTCGTGGTGGATTCATCTGCATTCTCCCCATCTGACTTGTATCCTTCCGTACTGGGTTCGGCTCGTTCCCGCTTCTCCTTGTGGCTAGACTTGCGTCGGTGGCGTCTCCTCCGGTGGTAGCTCTTGGGAACATGCACGCCAATGTACACAGTGTGGTGACCTGCCACAACACGATACAATAGAAGGACTGCAGGTCAGATTACACTCACAAAAGGAAACCACATTAATCCTGAACGCTGCTAATCCGCATCACCACTGGAAGGACAAAAACAACAGGGACTAGGTGATCTGGTGTGATATGAAATGTTAAGAGGGCTCAGATGACTAATTTTCTTTGACTTGTGCTGAAATTCAACTGTTAGTCATCAGTGGGAACGGTTGGTGGGTCGTTGCTTATTTCCCAATCGGGAAGAGATACAGTCTTCTACAGTCAGTCAACAATTAAATGCCAACTACTTCCTACACAGCAGCTCATACAGGAAATGATGACTTAGTGTCTCCAGGAAGTAATTAGAGAGACAAAGAGGGAGAGAGAAAACTGGCCAAGTTGAAGCAACTGTGTATTTTTCTATTTAACCATGCATTTCAATAACATGTCTTGTGCATTTTAATGTAATTCACACTTCATAGTGGTCAGTCATGCTTCCTTTAAAAAAACAAAAAACAAAACACCTGAGGTGCAAACTAAAAGAAGCCCATTCATCACATTTGCATGTAGGGAAATTTGTTGCAACTTCTACTGTGTACACGCAAACAGCTCGACATAATGACAGATTCTCTAGCGTGCTTCCCTTTGTGTGCACACCCTTAAAATGTTGGTTTGTGAAATATGCGAATGCCTCAGTAAACCCACGTGGGCGTCTCCAGGTAAATTCTTTTGTGGCTTTAAAACAGCCAGAACTGGACACGATTATAATCATTAACACTTGACAGAACATCTTCCCGTGAAGAAACATTAAGCATGTGTGGAAATTTTTTTAATACTGTGTAAGTACTAAGTGTTCACCAGGGGTAGATGAAGAGATGGGGTCAAGCTTATCACGGGTACATCAGCTTGATAATGTGCTAGTATTTATTGCTGAGCTCACCTTCCACTTCCTCTTCATCACAGACGTGCTTGACAAAGGACGCTCCTCTGTCCAAGACCGCTTCATCCTCCACTCTACAAGGCAAAAAAAGAAAAATGCTTAAATATGGATCGCCACATAAGGCAGCATGATAATTGCTTGCAGCTAGGAATCTTACAAAAACATTTTCTTCATTATCATTCCCACCAACATCATCCACAGTTAAAAGTAAAACCCATGAAACACGAAAATACGCTTGAACGAGTGACACAACCAAACAATCTTCTTATTCAGCTACCTGAAGCAGAAGAATTAAAAAAAACAAAACATGAATAACTGCATAGCAAGGCTTCAAAATTTGTCAACCTGGTGAGCTTTACATTGCATTTGCACATCTGGTGCTGGCGCTGCCTACACCAGGAATAATATATATATATAAATAAATATATATGGTATATATATATATACATATATATATTATTTCTTTTTTTTTCTTTTTTTAAAACTCCTTTCATTCAGTGAGCGGATGTGTGAGTTGCAAAATCATATGACAGCCATACTGGACATTCCAGTGCACAAAGAAAGCCTTATCTGGTCCCAGTGACGTCAAAGACATCCTCATAGGCTACACGACCTGGAGTTTCTCTTGATCATTGAGCCTCAACCTTCCTGGAAGGTTGAAAGGAATGTCCAGTGCAGCAAAGTGTGAACTACTCCAGGCAATGAAAGGTGGCTTAGGTCAAAGCGTATTGTATGAGAATAGAATTCAGAATACACTTTTGGCAAAACAGCGACAAAAGGAAACAATATATGAGCAAGCAAAGAAAAAACTGAAGCTAATATTTCATTACACCAGAGACAATGCTTAGTCGTTGTTATTGAGTCCTCATCTAGCCTGTTCCTTTAAGGCAATTCATTCCATCAACTCATTTTGGGACAACAAAATAAGCGTGTCAGTATCAAATTAAGAATTCATCTGCCGAGGCTAATCTGACCAACTGCTTTATCAGAATAGTAAACAACTACAAATAAATATTTCATTTCGGATGCGTATTGAGGACGTCAATAAACACATCAAGAGTTTTTCATTTACCACTGAGCAATCACCAACCGAGGACAGCACGATTCTAAAAACCGAGGGGATGCGAGCAGTGTACACAAGCCGCTAGATAAACAACTTCAGGGAAGATACAACTTGTTCTTCCAACTTCACTGCAAGCCAATCTGAATGTCTCCAGTGGATATCTGGCCTCCAGAGAGAGATAGAGGTATAATGCTGATAAGCGGACGTAAATTTGAGCCAAGATCAAACAAGAGATGAAGGAGTGGCCGGACTTAGGGCCAAGTTCACTGGCAATACCAATACAGTGATTAGCCTCTCTACCCTCCTTATGTTGCCCATTGTTAATAACAAAAAGAGAGAGAGGTCGAGTTCCCACACGGCACACTGTGGAGAGGGTTGACGCCATCATTTAGCTCCAGATTTTCTGTGTGTTTTGTTCTGCTTGTACTCCTCCAGGACAGAGTGTCCAGAAAATAGCACTAGCTTCAGGGAGTGACTTAGAACTTGTACTAAACCAGCTATCCTAATACAGCCTGAAGTGTCCCTGAGGATACGCATTCAAAAACTAAAGATAGGTGGAAATACACATCAGGATCTTTTCAATAACTCCGCTCAGTTTTGTAGCATTTACTTCTGTAACAGATGTGTGTGTGTGTGTGTGTGTGCGCGCGTGGAGCCAGGTCATGTAACACAGCGACAGGGCCTTCAGAAAGCTGTTGGCCACGTAGGAGAGCAGAGGAAGCTCATGTTGCAGGTTTACTGCTGGCTATAGCCAGTCAATGGAGCCATGTTAATCACTCCACGCTGAGGCCTCAGACAGGGAGACCCTCATGATGAGAAACAGACCACAGGTGGTACACAGTCATGGAGGATGTTTTGAATGGAGTGCTGAATGGAAAAGATTTAGACATGTGTGTGAAGTGGAATGGCATGTAGGAGGAAGAATAAGGCAAATTTGGGAAGCTGCAAGAGAGAAAACTTAAATCTGGAAGCAGAATGCAAAGCTTGTACAAGAAAACAGAAGGCAGATAAGATCCAGTGTTTTCTCATTCACATCATTGTAAATGCAAGAAATCTTCCTGATCTTCTTTTTCATTTCCTGTCATGACTTCCTCTACCTGATTAATAAAAAAAAAAAAGCTGGGTGAGGGTCAAAGGCAAGCAACCAGCTGCATCCATCTCGTGCTGACGGACTTCTCGCTTTGCTTCTGTTCCCGGTGACCTCATGAGGCTGGATAAACCTGTCGGTGCGTGAGGAGCCGGGATCAGCTGCTCGGGATCAGGGATCATCCCCATCTCTTTACAGAGTGACGCACCCAATCCCACCAGCCAGGTTCACCACGGCGGTGGGTGTCCCCAGCATTGTCGGCGCAACAAGCAACACAGTGATGATTGAGGAGTCGCCATCCAGGTGATCTTTTCACTGTCAAACGCCCCTATGAGTGGCAGCAGTCTGCATGAATTTAGCCTGTTAAAAGTAGTAGTTTGACATTGAGAAGTTAAATAGAAACTACTCAAACTACTCAACTGTGTAAACTTTTTAGAGCCACCTTTCAAGTCTGCGGGAGCCAAGTGATACTGAAAGGAGAGATCAGTTAGTTAGTGGTTATTTTAGGCCTGCAACTAGCAATAATATTCATTATCATTGTTTTTTATCATGTGGTCTGTGAAAAATATCTATTGCAGCTCCCAGAGTCAAAAGACATATAAACATTAATACAATGATTTTTTTTTAAAAAGAAAGAAAAGAATAATAAAGCCAAGTATGCTTGGTTGAGGCAATAGCTTATAGCTTCACCAATCAAAACAATGATGGTTTGAACAAAAGGTTTAGCTCAGACAGAGGTGACAAAGGACACATGCCATGGGATTGTGCATCTATTATACAACCATTGCATTGTGTTCCTTGCTCCTCAGGTCCGCCTTGACTTGCGGAATTTCCTCTGACCACACTTGATACGATGAGGAAATGGATGATATCTCTTTGTGCTGAACCATCACTGAGCAGTGCACAAAAGAGCATTCAAGCTCCCGGCTAGCACAAGGAAGAAGAGACACAAAAGCAAACGACAGGCACGTCCTTAAAGAGAAAAAAAACAAAAACACAATCTTTTCACAATCTTTATAAAAGACAGAGGAATTAACTTCTGGGTTTTTTTTCACAGTTTCTGCATGCCACTGTAAAAGGAGGGCAGGGCACCCAACCATGTCAAGTCACTATACTCTTGGAGGGGGTGACAGCAACACTTTGAGGGACTGTGCCCAACCTTCAGATATCAGGGCTGATACTGTAAATCAATATCTTTAACTCACATGGGCTCCAGATGAGGATTATCAAACAGCTGATGAATTCAAGGTCCATGTCAGAAAGTGCGTGCAGACTCATGAGTGCGTTTCCATGTTTGAGAGACTCCGGCACCCGCGTCATTGCGCAACGCAGACGCACACGCTGGCCCGTGGCTCAATGTGGGTTTTAGGGGTGTCAGCTCACAGACCACATGGTATGTGTGGCATACAGACAGCTTTATTCATAAAGTTGCCCTGGAGACACCTCTCCACCGCTTGGCCTGGAGTCCCTGCGTCTCCCTAATTGCTAGTGACAGGTTCTTGGAAAATAGATTACCGGCCGTTCATAAGCACAGCGGTGCGGAGACAGTGACTTATCCAGCCAAGGGTGTGACTCGAATGAATTAAAACATTTAACTTGATCAGAAGCCTAATCAATACTCAGTTAGGTGTCACTAGGGGTGTGGAATCAGTGGCAAACTAAACGCAGATTAACGCACAAAAGAATTCTCCAATGACACTAGATAACACACTTTCAATTTCATACGAATGATATTCATCTGATGCTGGCCCAGGAAATGACCTTAACTTGTGTACGGCAAGCCACAAGGTAAGTTTTTAACATGATCAGACAACAGTTTAACAGAAAGGACGAGAGATCACAAACTTACTTCTTTTCGGAACTCATGCTGACAAACTTCGCCTTTCCAGATGATCAGCAGTCCTTCTGCTCACAAGTTGTTCTTGAAGTCGGTTCTTGTATTCTTCACCTATAGTCTGGCTGTTGCGCTTTTTTTCTTTTCTTCCAACTGGATAAAAGTAAGAAAGGAGTGGAAGAGCTATCTCGCTGGAATGATTTATCCGACTCTACTAATCGAGTTTAACGCGTAACACACAATCCTCATATCGTGCCGGACTTGTTCAGGTGGCGCCTCGGTGACATGGTGAGGAAAAGGCTAGTTTTGAGTCTCGCTGGCAGTGTGTGGTGAGACTGTGAGCGCAGCGTGTCTTTTTCCATTTTTAAAGTGCCATCCCTCCTCCTGCGTGACGCCACCGGGGGGTGGAGGTCAGAAAGTTACTCCTGGGTGGCGCAATAAATCCTTTTAACCAATGGTTTCTCTGTTGTTCGATTTGCATCTAAACCAGGCAAGTTAGGATTTTTATGTAAAAAATAAAATTTAAAAAAATTAAAAAGAAAAAAAACTTGAAGCACTTTTGTGTTTGTGTGAATCACCGGTTTGGACAAGCTTATTATTCCTTTTAATGTTTTACAAAGATTACACTTTAAACTCAGTCGCTTCTACATGTGTATTCATTTTTGGACCTTTGTCTCTCTCTCTCTCTCACACACACACACACACACACACACACACACACACACACACACACACACACACACACACA
>JBBPCS010000729.1:4957330-4981584 GCA_037974645.1 Hollardia meadi
AATGTAGTTTAAGTGCCATTATGAATCGCCAAGAGACAGACTCTGATATGGAGAGGACAGGAAAGGGTCCTGGGAGCGTGTGAGAAGTCCCGGTACACCGGAAAAAGTCACGGTACGCCAGGGGGTAAAATCTAGAAGTTAACTTAAAGCACTGCTTTATACCAATGTAACTTGGAGTCCTCACCACAAAGAGAATTGGACGACACCTGTCAAAAGTGATAGTTTCCACTTGTTGGTCATAAAAACAAATTAAGGATTACAAATAATTTCCTTAAAATTGTTTTTAATTTGAGACTGTAAGGCACTAGTAAACTTTTCAACTAGGCCTACTGACAACTGGGAAGGCCTCCTAAACCAAACCTTCATCCTTCTCAGAAGAAGCAGTTTAGTAAATATGAGATGGATTGTGTGTTTGAATCTGTATGTCAATTTGGTTAAGTAGCCTAAAACAATGTCCTGGTTTGTGGAAAGCAAACAGGGCAGCTTCTTACATGGTTTGAATGCTGAAGAGATTCTGGTTAAAATAAATCAAAGCAAAACAATTTTAAAAAATAGGTTTTGAGTAACCATCCGGGGTCTCCTGTTGTTTGAAGAGAATTTGGGGCCACTACACTTTATCTTAAAAACAACTAAGACTACTAAAAACGAAGACATTTTCCAAATTAAGTGTTGTAGTATAAACACCAGGAGACATTACAATGTGTGAAAGTGAGGTTATTGACTATTTTTTGCACGAAAAAATTTCCCAAAGTATGAAAAAGCCTCATTATTCAAACTAAGTGTTGTAGTGTAATCTACAGGAGACCAATGAAGTGTGCTGTGATTTTGGTGACACTACACTGTATCATAGTGAAGTTATTGACTATTATTCCTAATAAAAATTCCCCAAAACTATGAAATATGCCTTTTTTCAAACTAAGTGTTGTAGTGTAATCTACAGGAGACCAATGAAGTGTGTAGTGACTTTGATGACACTACACTGCATCATAGTGAAGTTATTGAATATTTTTGAAGTATCTCTTTTCGGTGTTGCACTTTGTAGACGGTCCCTGCGCGCTGGTCTCACAGCCGGCTGCAGTGCATGTAAAGACCAATGTTATTTGTGTAGCTCTGGGGACGGCTCGTTTTGATGAAAATTGGGTTGTAGCTCGTTGTCTTACTCACTACCGTTGAAAATATACGTCGTTTTGTGTTTTGACAACGTTTCGCTTAAGAGTTATTGATCCCGGAAGTTCGAATCTGTGAATATTTCTTTCCAACTTTACCGAAGCCTCGAGCCCGGTGTTGCGGATTTACTAGCGACCATGTTAACTGGCGACCGTCAGCTGAATGCGTCTGTGGTTGTTGTTACAACAGGTGTTAAAAACAGGAAGAGAATGCGTAGCTGTCCTCGTGAATGCCTCTCAGTCGCGCTTTGAACGTTGCTTGTTGTTATGGAAAATGTAAACAGGAAGAGAGAGAAAGTTGATCTTCCTGTGAATGTCTATCTCTAATAAATATTCTAAATACACCTGTTTGTCTTTGGAGCCTGTTTGAGTAAACGTGTCACTTTGGAGAACTGTTCAACATTTAAACATAAAAATATATAAATACATATAGCCAAAATCACGGGACTCGAACTCAAGCCATCCCAAGAAACTAAATGGCAGCCAAAAATTCTCTCCAATGGACTATCAAGTCCATAAACAAGATTGCTGGTGCGTAGCATTCAAGAAATTATAACACTAACATTATAACTGACTAACCAATCTGCCAACGGCTGCGAAAAGGATGTAACAACTGCACAATACCAAAATAAATGCATACTATCTCCTCTTCATCCGATATAATTATAAAGATATTATCCTCAGGAATTTTTCATAATTTGAGCATTTTTGTAGTCTGTAATAGGCTATTTTATGGAATATTTTTAACTAGAAAGCCCAGCAGAACAAGTTGACTGACAAATAAACCTATACAATTTTAACCAAGGAAAATTATATTAAATCTTTATCTGGATTCTTTTACTCTCAGCCTATATGGCCAGAAGTATGAACACAAAGACATTGATTAAATTGCACTTATTACTAGACTGAAATACCAAAATTGTTTTAAGAGTTAGAACAGTGTGGTCACAAGTTGATCTGATGCTTTGCAACTTTTTCTCTTTTTCACGTTCAAAGCGCGACTGAGTTAAGTGACACGTTTTCTCAAACAAGACTCCAAAGCCGAATCGGGTATGTTTTGACATCGAAAACTAAACAAAGGGGCATTGTCGAGGACAGCTACGTATTCTCTTCCTTTTTTTTAACATCTGTTGTAACTACAACCACAAACGCGTTCAGCTGAAGGTCGCCAGTTAACGTGGTCGCTAGTAAATCCGAAACACCTGTCTGCCTCCATGACGTCGAACTGAATCCAGTGGTGGAAGAAGTATTTTAACTTTAAAGGTAGTATCGTAGTGTAGAAGAAATCCAACACAAGTTATGCATTCAAAATGTCATTTAAGTAAAGGTATGTTAGTATTAGCAGAAACTTGATAGTTACAAGTATAAATAAAAAAATAAAAGCACTTATGTATAAGTACATAAGCAGTATGTTGGTTGAGGTTGAACTATATATACTGCTGGGCACTGTAAGCATCTACATTTATAATCTGATCACTTTTTTTGTTTGAATATGAAAATTAGTAAGTAGAGCTGTTTTAAAAAAAGTGTAGCAGTAGTACTGCTATAAAGAAGCATAAAATGTAAATACCGTTTCCCTCAAAATCGTACCTCAATACATTGAGTGAATTTATTTAGTTACTTCTCACTGCTGCATTAAGTATTTCGTATGTCAAATCCTTAATGTGAAAATTAACTGTAGCTGTGAAGTAAATGAAGTGGAGTAAAAAGTACATTTCCCTCAGAAATGTATCAAAGATGCAGTATAAAGTAGCATAAAATGCTCAAGGAAAAGTACAAGTACCACAAAATTGTAGTGTTTTAAAGAAAGTAAATGTACGCAGTTACTTTCCTCCAGTGGCTGCACAGAGCTCACGCTGCATACTAAACATACAATTCACTCAAAGAGTCAAAACCACCTTTATTTGCCTTGTAAACAGCATAAATCAATTCAGTAGCATTGAAAACCCCTACCGAGCCAATATTTACAAACATTTCATCAATTATTACAGTCAAGGAGGAAAAAACTCTAGGCAATAGGCTATGTTATGGGCATTTCATGAGGATGAGATGCTTTCGGGATGACTGATTTTCTATTACATTTTCAGATATCTGGTGAGCAGTAACATTCATAATAGCTAGCTAAGCAAGTGGGGAAAAAAATACTCAACAATTAAAACAAACAATATTTTAATATCCAAATGAGGGATTAGGAAGCAATCTCTAAAAAGACTCAATGTATTCTTTAAATGAAAAGCTACCACTCCATGCTCGCTAAACTTTTAAGACAGGTCTATCCCTCAGTATGTACGTGCACTTTGAAGTATTACACCTCTCCGACAAAGTTCAAATAAAAAGACATACAAAATGTTCATGTCACTGTTTTTGAAACCAGACCTGAAAGTGAAGCGACTCCATTTCCACAATACACCAGAATTTAAGCACTATAAAGGATAATTAATATTAGATGAAGTATGAATGAGCAAACTGGCAACCCTTTTAGTGTTAAAGGTCAATTATTGCATAGTAAACTACACTTTGAGATTTGGGGAAGGTACAGTACATGCATCTACTGTTTGAAGCACAGCCACAAACACCTCAGACCACACAAAAGCATCAGAAATCACACTTGTGCCTTATCGCCAAATTCAGCAGAGGGGTAAGCAATTCAACATTCATTTGGGGAAGTAGAAAGGAGGGAACTATGATCAGTCGTGTGGTAGAGCTTCTCACAAAAGCACAGTCTATGCAGAATAAACATTCAGGCAAGAGAGGTCAGGAAAAATTGTTCAAAGTGCTTTATGGCTTGTGTGATAACAAGGGACGCGGTATAATCCAATCCAAAATGCTTGTTTGTTGTTTTTTTTAACAGTGGAGGTTGTGACTTTGACACGGGTCTCGTCTTCTATCTGTAAACATTTATATACAATATAATTTTTAGATCCCTTGAAGACTTTTCCTAAAAATTTGTTTATACTTAGAGTTGTGGGGTTTTTTGGGAGGGGGAGAGTAAACAGTAACATGTCACTAGAAAAGGCTAAACATTTAGTTTCATTTTTAGTCCCTGCTGCAACATGACAATACTCTAGCCTCACTTCTATGTCCTTCAACACATTCATAACCTGCACTGAATACTTGGTAAAGACACTTTTCTATAACTATAAAAGGTTGATGAGCAGTATGGTTTTGCAGAGAAAATAATTCTTCAACCACCTTAGAAATAGAAAAGGGGTATAAGAGAGAATTAAGAACACAGAAACTGGATGTGGGGTGGAAAATTTAACATTTTCTTAGTCAAGTTAGTGATATATGGCCTTTATCTTCTCACAGTCCTCACTGCTGATATAGGGCAATTATGAGCCATACTAGGCACTTAGGGCTCTTTTTATACTGACAGATGTGGGCTATTTCAGATGTGAACAGCAGTGGACTGCACCCGGATATTTTTGTGTAGATTATGAATAAAATGACTATCTAATGCCGTTAAACTGGCTTAAAAGCTGGCTTAAATCCTTGCCTTAACACCAACAAAGTCCTCCTTTTATGACACACTATTCTTTCCTGCGGGTGAGCCAGAAATGGGAATCTAAGAGCATGGATATGCTTCCTGTTGCCATAAATCCAAGTGGAATAAAAGAAATCTGTGCAGTGTAATAGAAAACAAATGAACATATATCTATATTATCCTAAATGTCAGCCCTGACTAAATACTGGGGATCTTTCCATACAGCTAAAACCATCTTTTCCAATATGTTAAACTGTGGTTTGTTCAATTACATGTGTAATCCCTGATTGCATTAGTCCTGGTGCCTTAAACCTATCAAGACCCTTCCTTCTTCCTGGCATTATTAAAAACATTTCCCCAAATGGAAATATAGTATATACTGCATACATACAGCCAGGGTGGGGTGGGTATCTGTGCAAAAACTAGAAGACCAATAAAATAAGGATTATGTTGCTGTTTATCTATCCTTGGTTGTCAGTTTTTCAATCAGCTCCTGAAGTGGCACCAACTCTTTCCTGTCAATGAGGTTGAACTCCTGTAAAAAGACAAAGGAAAGGGAGAAATCAGGTTATCCTCTCTATTTTTATTGCAAACACACAGTATAACTAAGTTAAAAACACACAAATCAAGTGTCAGACTTTTTTTTACCTGAACAAAAAAGATGAAGTGTTTGAACGATGTGTTGAGGTGGGCCTCCTCTTGCAGCTGCATGACTGAGTCAAAGTGCTGGTGGTAGATGTGAGCGTAGACTCTGAACAGGCGCTTCAGGATGGTCTTTGCCACTGACATAAAGTTTCGCTTGAAGGGGACACCTTGGTAACAAGAAGGAAAAGCCGTTATTCAGATTCTCATTGAACATACAGCCGTAGCTAATACAGTCAGTGGGAAGGTTGAGAAAATAATCAGATGGAAACACTTAAAAATAAAAGGGCAATCTTTAAGATTTTTGGTTTATTTTACAACCTGCGCTTTATTTCTTCAGGCATATCTTAAATACAAAGAATGCACTGGGAGGATTGACAGAAACATTTCATACAATCAATCTTTTTATTCTTTTGCCACTGTTCATCTCAATGAACACCAAACGCTCAGAGCAAATGAAGGCAGATGCAGCTTCAGCATGTTCTCTGGATTGCAAATGTCTTCACGGGCAGGCCACGGCATGATTTAAGGGAAGTGCAAACAATCACGACTGCGGCATGGAACCACCTTGTGGTAACAATGCGTCGAGGGTTCATCTATAGGCGACCAATTCTGATGGAGCACTGCTCTCTCGCCTCAGATGTGTTGTGTAGTTCTGCTGAGTACAGAAGCCTGATGGAGAGCTACAGTACCTACAGTACAACTCAACATCAATTATTCAAAAGGAGCAGGTGACAGACAGTACAAGGAGCTCCTGATTAGGGCAGGACACGTACATGGCCCACTCTTCTAAATACAAACATATTCCAGGAATATTAACCATGTATAGGTTAGAGGGTAGTGTTCTGAGTGCCTGTTTTGTTTGAGATGCTTTGAGGTCCTCCTGGTACAAAATGGATACCAGTAACAGATCCGTTCATCATGGAAAATGAAGCATATACTGTCACTCCAGGTGAGCACCTTTAGTCATCAGTTAAGGGATAAAATGAGAAACTTATTTGTGCTGGCTGACATCCAACTCTATTGAGGCTCCACCCTAGACGGCACAAGCCTCTGCTAGTTGGGAGCTGAGAACTGTGTTGGTATGTATGAAAATTCTAACTCCATAGATTGCTAAACAGAATAAATTCTGAATCATCTGGGGTATTTGGGAAATATTGCCTGATTTGTAAACAAGCAAACAGCTGATATTTACATGAGCTATTCGAACAACTCAGATGACGTCCCTTGAGGATTTAACCAATAATCCATCCACTTAAACCTATTCAGAAAAGACAGAAGGTGTATTGCTTGATAGTGATAACCTTTTAGTGGGTTGCCCGAGCCCTTTCCCCCCGAACACTAGAGAGATGTGTAAAATGTCAGTACACATCTAAACATGGGACATTCAGGAAATGTATGAAAGTTGCTGTTTTTAGAGCTGAGCACTAATAGAAGCCATAGAAGCGCATAAAACCCCCCACACAGAAAAGACAGCTTTGACAGGATAGAGAAAACATACCGATTTTTGAAGGGAAAAGTGTCTCATCATCAAGCTGGTCTTGCACCCAGGTCATGAGGTAATCAATATACTTGGGAGCAGAGCATTTGATGGGCTTCTTGATGTTGGTTCCATCAGCCCAATGGTACTCATACCTATGGGAAACATAACAATCATCTTATTTTTAAAAATATTCATAGTTTCCATCCACGGTTAAATCCAGACAACAAATCTCCACACTGGACTGGAGGCTCCCAGCAAATGTAATTTACCAGAGCAACACTTTGATTAAATAGAGATCTTCTTCAGGCCTTTTCCATCTAAGATCACACTCATTCCCCAGTGACGTCAGAAAACAAAATTTACCAAATGGTGATGCAAGTCACCAAACACATCATTCTCATATGGATTCAACCGGCTTTCAACCCAGCAGAGGTGAATCTAAATGTTGTCAGGAGAGTTTTCCCTATGAGATACTAGCATGTAAAACATCCACTGAGAATCAACTGAGCCTGGCAGCAGGAGGCCAGACTACTGAGTAAGGTAGGCAGGTCTTTTACATAATCACATCAAGTGTGCTACATTCTGACTTTAGTTACATTTTAATTGTCCAATAATTGATCCAAGTTATTATGTCTGACTGACAACAACCAGACCCCACGCCCTGGTGTGCGTAGACACGCGCGAGAACACAAACTTATAGACCTACAATGACAAACTTACTTTGGACCAGCAGACATGACTAGACAGCTTTCCTCTGTGCAAAAATCTGTGATGGTGCCATACAGCATGTTGATCTGGTTGAAGAAATCCACAGCTGAAGAAAAAAAAAAGCAAAAAGAACAGATTCAAATCAAATGCCGAGTGCCAGCACAAATAGCTGGCAAGGAGTTTCCCCACAGCCCTTTGCCCACCCCACTTCACTGCCCAGTCCAAACTGTAGACCAATGCACACTCCAGTTATCTGCAACAAATTGTGTTATCGTTCATTCCCAGGGGCATACAGCCAACTTTGGCTTTCCATCAGTTGGAGAATTGGCAGCGTTTGTGTAGCTGTTTGCTAATCTCACAAAAAAAACCAACATATTAAAAACAACATATTAATAACATATAACAGCTGGTGTGGCATATGTGTTGTATGCGGTCCACCAGTTGCCTGTTATGTTTGATTACATTTACTCAGTCTCTAATAAAGCTATTTCTGTCCAAAAGTTTTGTATTCATTGATCAAAGTTTGACATTGACCTTAAAAAATTACATAAATACAGATTGGACCCTGTCTTATATAAAAGTTGTTGAAGTTAATGTGATGCTTGCACATGACCAGTGAGGTTAAACAGAATTAGAGGAACTCTCAATAATAAAGAAAAATGCATATTTCAACACGATATAATATAATCCTCTCTCTCCCTCTACTGTCACTTAGCAAAATGCCCCAAAAAATGTTGTGAACTGCTTCTCGTGAACAGACATCATGAGGAAAGTCATACAAACTTGACGGTGGGAGAAGTTACCCTAACTTCCCTTTATTGTGCAAGTTAAAAACAGCTCGTGTAAGCACTGACTAACATCAACAGATGTTACAAGCATTCTGCTAACCTTTTATGAAACTGGAGAGTCCAAGTATTGCAATGATGTCGTAGCCAAGACATCTCTCAGTCACCCTTAACAAAGCCACAAGGTGCCTTAACTTGTTGAGTAAACAGTGGATAATAGTGGCAAAATGCAGGTACTCTGCTACAGAGAAAACTTTTAAAAATCATGCAAAGCAGTCCATCCAAATCAACTGCAATTCATTTCATGTGACTCAAATAACACAGTCACATCAAAGAAAGACTAACTTAATGATGCATTCACTCCCTTTCTATTTGATCTACAGAACACCAGTGTAAAAAAACAAAATGTGGTCAAATCAAAATTCACATCCTAATCACTTAAAACTTAATTCAATTGCTAACATGCTGAGACACTGAACATCTCAATCCCTGAGGGCACTCTGACGCAAAAAGGAAATTAAGCTTTCACTAACCAGCCATTTGTCTCAATTTAGAGGAAAGCAAACCAGGCTCTCAGAGCACAGACAATATAGTCTATTTAACATTCACAGTGGTTTTTCCAGCATGAATGCACGTGGTCTTTAGAGGGAATGCCAAGATCGTACACCCTGAGAGTTCACCCTCAACTGATTCTTGATGTGGACCAATTGAGATTTCAGGAACAGAACTACTAAGAAGAAGCAGAACAAAGATGAAGTCACTCTACCAGGAATCTGAATCTAAAAGTGGTGCATCAAGAAAGGGAAAAATAGGTAAAATCTGTGCTTACTATTAACTGCGACCCACTCATTTAAGTCTTCACCCTCGGGCAACATGACTGCCATGCGCAGGTTCCCACTTCCCAGAGTAGCCTCTGCATGTTTCAACAACTCGTACTGGTGAGATCCCTCTGGGATATTCTTCTTGGGCTTGAACGTCTTGGATGAACGGTTTCCACTGTGAGTCACATTTCAAAGAGGAAGACAAACAGTGTGATAAAAAATAAGGAGGTGGTTAGATATGATGACAAACTATGAGTTCACGTTTCCTTCTAGATTAAAGACTTCTGTTAACAAAAAGTTATAGGATCTTTGTAAAAAAAAAAAGTTGAGCTCTCGTTAACTTGGTTTGGCAGAATCCGAGTGGGGGACCAGAACAGTAGGTCTCTCTGTGTGTATGATGCCTAATGAGGCCATTTGGAGAGGTAGTGTATTCAATACCTCTCACTCACTGCCCCATTAAACAAGAATTTTTGAGCCTCGTCACAACATGGTAGATCACACACAGGAAAAGTTTTTCATTTGGAGCATTAACATCGACTGAAACCAATCTATATCAAAATAACATCCTATATCATTTTATTTTATGAGCAAGAGAAAATGATCCTTTTGTGACGGTGGTTGAAATAAATTCCATGACCTATCCTTCTGCTGAACTTTGCTGTAAATAGCATTAAACAATTAGGAATCAGTTGTAGTTGTAATCACCTAGTATATGCTTCCCTGGGGTTGAGTGTTGTTGTTTTGTTTTTTTAAACTCGATTCCTGTTCTTAAAAAAAAAAGACACATCCTCACCAGAGATCGCATTTAATGGCCACTCTCTGATTTCACCCCAAACATCCTTTTTCTGTAACCTAGCTAGCTAAATAACAACGACATGTTATTATATAATATTGTGTTAGGGATTCTTTGGTTCGTTTTTTCACATCGACGCTAGATTAGCCGGTGGCAACACCACACCAGTAAATATCCAGACCAGACTGTAAAGCCCACTCAGTTAAAATTTGGGTCTTGGTAACGTTACTGTATTGAAGCAGAACATAACACTCTGATCTCGTACATTATTAAAATAAGCAATCGATGACGACGTTAATTCTCACAAAAATCTACAGAAAGAAATGCGAATCAGATCAGATATTCGGAGGTGAATCCAGGAAGTAGTCCTATCCAGTTATATGCTATGGCTAAACAGCTGTGTAACGTTAACGCTAGTTTCGCTGATGTTTTCCGAATACACAGCTGAATGACAAGGCAAAATAAACATTGACAACACAAACATAACTCACAAAAGAAAGCTCATGTTTCCTCGATCCGCAGAAAATATATCTCTTGGCAGATAGCTAACAAGAAGAGTCGAGGCAGTACAAGGGGTTGTTTGTTAAAACTCTCCTCACGCAGCCTCGGGTTCTTCTCGGGCTTCCTCGAGCGGTCCTTGTGAAAAATTCGAAAAAAACTATTACTGTAGCAGAAATAACTACACGTCAGTATGAAACAAAATGATCTAACTGTTAATTAATAGACAGACTGGTTGACTGGATGCTGCTCTGTACTCTCAGAGGCAGCGGCGAACTGTAGTGCTTACTTCTTCATCTGACGTACAAAGCAGATCAGACGCATTTCTGTCGTGTGCTGCCATCCAGTGGAAAGAAATTATCAACACTACTGATCTTCAACTTGAGTTGGAACAATGTAAACTGAATATAAATAATATTTAATATATTCAATGTTGTAAGAATATAATATAATATGCGATTGTAATAATGTCTATATATTGTATGCATTGTTATTTTTTAGATTATTCCAATTTTCACTGCTTTTCAGAATGAGCTAATGTCCAACTATTGTTAGGAGAAAATTAAAAGTAATGTCGTAAGTCATAAGCTAAAGCAGATAATTGTCTATGATAAATAGTTAAATCATTCATATAATATTAATAAGCCTCTAAAGCTAAAACATCCACTTACCTATAAGTTCTAATATTATTATATATAGTTTATATATATAGTTTATATACTTTTATATATTTACACCTGTTTTTGTTCAGCTTTGCAGTT
Organism: Hollardia meadi; assembly: GCA_037974645.1. Taxonomy (NCBI): domain Eukaryota; kingdom Metazoa; phylum Chordata; class Actinopteri; order Tetraodontiformes; family Triacanthodidae; genus Hollardia; species Hollardia meadi. The sequence goes on from JBBPCS010000729.1 coordinate 4,968,472, forward strand.
CTTGTTTTTAGCTGCATGTGTATTTCTATCTTTCTGTAAATTGCTCTTGGAAATGTATGTAAGAATAATGAGAGCAATTTAAAACCGGAGTAAATTCCTTGGGTCTGTTGGATAATTTTACTCACACTTTCATTTTTATTTTATTTTATTTCATTTTATTTTTTGTGTAAAGCTTGTATAGATGTATTTGTTGAGTAAAAATAAAACGAGCAGCCGCTAGATGTCACTATTTTAACTTTACTCAAATGATCAACCAACGGTGTTTAACCAACAATGACATCACGAGGCATTCAAGCGAGACGTGCTGCTTTCATGTACTGTCGGACAAATGTTGTATTTTTAGGCTGCGTTCCAAACCTTTACTATCATTTACACGTTCTCCTCTCTCACTCACAGCTGCGCTGTCTTCAACTGTTTGAGTGTATGTCAAAAACATTTGGAGGTGCTGCTGTTGTTAAATTAAAAAACAGAAAACAGTCTGCTGATTTCCGAACATGATAGATTAAAGCCCGTCCAGCACTAGGACCACTCAGCCGTGCGTCAGCTGATGAGGGAGCCAGATAAATGCAACGCAAGTCGGTATGGCTCGCAGCTTTTATAGCTTGTTGCGAAAACGGATGTGCCTGCCGTAACAGGCCGACGTCTGAAAACCCAGACAGACGGTAACATTTCAGCATTAAGACAGCTACGTTTGAGTGCGCCGACCTTGTTAAATCAGGTAAAAACAAGCCTCTCTGTATCAAAAATTAGCGTATGTGTGTAGATATCTGTAACGTTAACGCGTTCCTGTCTCTTAGGGTGCGTATTAGTGAGTCGTCTTTTGACAAATCCTCTGCTAGCTAATGTTATTTCTTTATCCGCAGCAGCAGCAGAGCAAGATGGAGTGTGAGTGGAAGCCAGACGAGCAAGGACTTCAACAGATTTTACAGCTGCTGAAAGAGTCTCAGTCGCCCGATACGTCCACACAGAGATCCGTCCAGCAAGTATCCTTTGCTAAGCCTGGCATGGATGTCAACACAAGATGTTAGTTGTTATCACCTATTAATGTCAGACAGACTCAACAGGCTATAGCTAATACTAGCCGAGGTGGTTAACCCACCGTTATAAACAGGTAACGACATGCAGGTGCTGACCGGTTGGTGCTTAATAAGCTCAACAGAATACTAGCAAAGCGGGCTGGTTTCATGTCTGGCCATTTATAACCTTAGAAATTGGTATATTGTGGTACAAACAAATGTCGCGTGTGGGCTTAATCCAGCAGATAATCGCCTCCATACACACCCTTACGTTGTATTATGCTCCAGCAAAATTAATGAAGTGAACAGCCAGTTCATTCAACAGTCTTGTGTATCATCCACACCCTAATCTGATCTAATCACAGTCTACAGTGCTGGTCAGTTTAGTTTGTAATGAGCTTATAGCTAAACATGATGTGCATTTTACACTTGGGAGTTTTACATGTTAAATGTCAGAAATGATAATTTTCCAAAACAATCAGACAATTGCTTTTTTAAAACCCTGTGTATTGTAATGATGATATAATGACGATTGCATTAATGATGGTAGAAAAGTGTCTGCCTGTTGGTATAAATCATCTTACACTATAAACATGACATCAGTCTCTGAAAGAAATGGCTGGACATGACACTAAAATGAATACATACTAGGCTTATGTGTAAAGACTATGATATGCATATTTATTTACATATGTATATATGTAACTGTGAAATTAGGACATGTTAGAACAACAAAAAATAGATAGGACTTTTTAAAACATAAATCTGAGATGACAATTGAAATATGGATGAATCATATTTAATAAAGTAATATAGTATAGACGTGTCATTTTAAGTGCACTATAGATCCCTCATAATTTCTGCACTGCACTGTCAAATGCAAATCTGTGCCACAGTATTTTGTACATGTGCATTTGCACGAGATACTTTTGCATTGGGGAACAGCTATTATGTTCTGCTCCATGCTATCTGGTTGCATGCTGATCCTAAATGATTTACTTATGTAACGTGTCATGCACTGCATCATTAATTCATAAAAGAGCTGCTGTTATTGTCCTAATTACGCTATCTGGCTGGGTATGCACAGAAGTTAGTCGTGTCATATGACATATTTATAGAATTTATATGAATGCAAACGGTGTTATGTTGTTAGACCACAACTTGACCACATTAACTTCTGCTCGTTCTACATTTTTACCATCATTACCATGTAACATATTCCCATGCTAATGCGCTCAATACCTTTTAACAGGCTGTCAGTCCAATTAGCACCTTGTCTTCCTTAACCACTTTTCCCAGCGACTTGAGCAGCTGAACCAGTATCCAGACTTCAACAACTACTTGATATTTGTTTTGACAAAGTTAAAATCAGAAGGTAAGCTCTCCGTCTGCCTGTTTCAGTTTGTCGTACCTGTACTGTCCTCCTAGATCATCTGATTGTACTTGTCGGTAAGTCAGACATGTCATTTTTATGTTACTGCATCAATGACAGCTCTGTTTGGCCATGACTCCTGTGACCGCCGATGGTATGCTTGCAGCAGATGATGTAGCACTCAGAATATGGGTCACTCTAATTTTAAACCTATTTCCTGGCATCTATTTCAACTCTTGGCTTGACTGTGCACAGTAGATGACCAAAATATTAAGTGGCGTGAAGACATTTTCGGATGCCTTTTGCTGGATGCACTATTGCTCCTGGCTGAGAAGCAACAAGCCACAAATATTTAGATATTAATAGAATAATAAGTTCAGATATTAGTTACCCATTTAAAAGGAAAATATGTGGTGTAAATAATTAGTATTTCGTCTAAATAGTTCTTGTTGCCATCCATTGCTCTGTGTGGTCAAACCATAAAAGAATATGAAGGCAATACGCTCTTTTAAGTAATTAAAGACCGAGTTTCCAGCCCTCACACCAGCTGTGCTGACTCTACCAATGTATGTGTGCTCAGCTAAAACATACAATTCATCAGTCTGTTTTTTACTCCACCCACCAAGATGAACCTACGCGGTCCCTGAGTGGCCTGATACTGAAGAACAATGTGAAAGCCCACTATCAGAACTTCCCTAATGGCGTGTCTGATTTCATCAAGAGTGAATGCCTCCAAAACATCGGTGACTCGTCTCCCCTCATCCGGGCCACTGTCGGTAAGTTGCGTCCTCTGGGTCGACTGAATGTGATGGCTTGCTTCTCAGACGCCACTTGAAATATTCTCTCACCATAACTCTCTTGCTCTTATCTACAAAAGAAAAAAAAAACACCCTAAGATTGTTAAGAGCAGTCTTTTAGGATGTATCTTGCATTATTTGTCCTGTGTAGCTCTCTGATGGTTCAGATTTGCTTATTTGCTGACACAAGATACTGCCATATTGAACCTACAGCTGATGACATCAATTAATTGGGAAGATGTCAAAATCTTTCAGTAGTTGTAGTAGACATAGACAAAGCTGGTTTGAGGAAAATGAGTATACCAATGAAATAAATTGCAGCTCATAATTGCAGACTAAATACTGGATGTTATTAAGCATCGACTATCACTAACATACTGTGTACATTAATCTTGGAATAGTGTTTCGTGTTGATATATAGTAGATATAATGACTGTTTTGGACGACAGGAATCAGACATTTTGCATTGCATGTATCATTCTTCATCAGAGCAGAGAATTGGACACAGCACCTCTTAAAGGTATGTGTAATTGTTCACCCAAAAATGAAAATTCAGTCATTATCTACTCACCTCCATGCCAATGGAAGGTCGGCAGAAGTTTCATCATCCACAAAACATTTCTGAAGCTTCACAGCAAACCAGTGTTGCAGCATTCTCTTGAACAACTTAAGTAGATGGAGACTTGTTTTAAAATGTAAATAAACAATGGGGTGGGGGACATAAAATGGCTCCATACAGTTCGTCTAGTGAAATCTAAGGCTCTGAAAACTGTGTAAATAACATCTTTTTAATTCAATTTTGGATGTTTGGGCTTCCCGAGACTTGGATTACACCCAATGAGCAGTATGGAGCCTTTTCTATGTTTTTTTTTTCATTTTATTCACCATATACTTCAGTTGTTTAGGAGAATGCTGTTTTGCTGTGAAGCTCCAGAAATATTTTATGGAAGAATAAATGCCACCTGACTTTCCGTCGGGTAGTAGATAATGACAGAATTTTCATTTTTGGGTGAACTATTCCTTAAGGCCAGCTTTTGATGTCTCATCTCTCAGTCAAATACTAGCAAACAATCTGCTCCCAATTACTTGCAGATATTATTGCTGCATTCAACTTTACATGTGATTAACAATACAGAAATGTGCTTATGCCTCCACGTGTATAACAAATAGCCATTCAGCCTAACCTAAATGCTAACTAAATGCATGTTTGTATGGAGCATATCCCTACAAATGGATCATAAACAAACATGTCTGTGTTTGATTGATTCTTGCTTATGTCCTTAGATTAGTTTTGATCACTAGGAAAGCAGTGTCTGTGCATTTTTCATACTGGTGTAACTAATAGCAAATCCGTCCCATAACAGGTATCCTCATCACCACTATTGCCTCCAAAGGAGAGCTACAGAACTGGCCGGAGCTTCTGCCTAAACTCTGCCTGCTTTTGGATTCTGAGGACTACAACACATGCGAGGTGAGGATGAACAGGAGAGATGTCGTGATTGTGGGATGTGATTTTCTGCTCATCTGTCTGGGCCTACAGTACATGGGAGTACATTTTAGTCGCCACCCAGACATTAGTGGCTGTCAGTGGCATAGAAGCCTTTAAAAATTTGGTACTACAGAATCTAAAAATCCACAATTCTGTCATGACAGCACGATGAAAATGAGAGAAAACATTTGCATATATCTAACCTTTTTGTTTTTGCATAAATCATAGATGAGTATTAGATGAATAAATATATATATATATGTGAATATATGAATGCTGCTGCATCTATTAGAGTGAACTGCCAGGATTTGTTCACATTCAAGTCCAAAAAGCAAACTTAATCGACATACTTTGATGACCCCCTCCTAATCAGCTTAACCGGCACGCATAAGACCCAAACATGAAACTAGGACTGGCAAAACCAGTATCGACTGTATATGGCAGTATCTTTTAGGGATTTCACATGGCTTTATTTGGATATGAAGATGGAAGTATTTTTTGTCAAAGCTGTGCGTAAGTGTGTATGTCAGAGGGAGAGCGAGAGATTAAGTGTATGCACATTTGTGATCGTACGTCATCGCACACTCGAGCTATAAGCGAGCACATCTGGGCACACGGCGCTGCATGTCTGTTTGTTTATTTATTTACTGTGGAAAGGGAAGAGAGCTGGGTTAGCTATAAAGCAGCATCTGGATAGCATCCTGCTGGCCAGATGAGCTGAAGGCAGTCTCACAGCTGGAGCAGCAGCCACAACTACAGATTATTCAACATGGCATCAGTTATTCTCTTTCTATCCTTTTTTTTTTTAGCAGAAAACCATTATGACCTCATTTTCTGACTTGGCGCTCATCATCACCCATAATAGCTTTTATAATGTGCATATCAGCAAAATCAACATAGTGTTGTTCTCTCATGTACTGCAAGTACTTTTTCTATTGTCCATTATTATTTAATATAATATGTCAATATATATTCAATATATATAATTAAATTTTGTATGTTAAAAAATATCTTATTGCTCTACAGTATAGCATCTATAATGACCTCTTGATTGCATCAAGTAGAAGTGCTTGATGTCATCAGTTCTTGAAGATATCAGCACTTCTACAGTTACTACATTGAAGCTGGACAAATGCTTCATTGGCAGCAGCCACTAATATTACTACAGTAGCTTGTAGTGGATGTTTGAGCATCTGATCTGAGTAATGGTGCCACACCCATACTTAAGGCTCACATAAACTCTGTGGTCGTAATGTGCTGTCTGCTGCATGTGCCGGTGACACCAGCCACAGTAGGGCAGGTGGATTTATTACATTGGCAAACATGCACAAATTACACGCTACTGTCATGCTAGATTCTGCTGTGCTGAAGTGAATTTTAAATGTATCCTGGCAGGATTATTCATCACCCCTTGGAGCAGGAATTCACTGAGCTCTACTATCTGAAATTTAAGGAAAAGGTGTCAGAAAAGAAAAAACATCTCTCCCTGTAGCACCGCAGCTTAAAAAGCTCATTCAGATGCAGAGATTTAGGTCAGCTATTTACTGCAGAGGAGCTTGAAGTCTATGTGTGTACAAGGCTTAACACTGAGCAGCGACCAAATGTAGCAACTTCTCATAAGACTATGATTTTGAAAAGCAGCTTGGAGGCTGGAAAGCTTCTTAGCGTCCGATGTTGAAGATGTTTAAGTTGATGCTGGATGACGAAGTTTCTTCTTATCTTGTATGATAATAATAATAAAATTAATTAATAATAAAAGAGTTCTATCTTGTGGTAAAAGGTGCAAAATGTATATCTAAATGATTTCAGTATTTTTGGCTATTCATCAGTATGTCCAGTGCTGTGGTGGAGGGAAGCAAAGGTATTTTGTGCCGCCATAGATCTTTTCACACTGTTTACATTCAGGCTTTTTTGATACTTTTACAGCCTGACAGAGTCACAAGTGTGGCTTTGTATTTTTAGTCCTGTTTAAGTGGAGGTAGTGAATTTACCCAGTAATTCAAATGGAAATCTTGGTACCTCCCAAGAGGTCACCAGTTTGATTTAAATAGGCAATAAATATAAGTTATTGTGTTCATAAGCAAAAGCAACTGCAGATCTGCAGGGTTTCATAGGATTGGAAGATTCCTGCTTCCACTCTGGTTTTGAAAAGCCAGCTAAAGTTTCTGCCACAAGGGATCTATCAATGAATCAATGAATCAATGAATCAATCAATCAAAAACAATGAAAACAAAAGATAATGAAGTGGCGTGGCCTCATGGGAGTTGTTGTCTTCATTGTTAAACAACCACCATTGCTGATGAAAATTGGACTTGACTCAGGTATAAATGTTTACATTTGGGAATACTGTTAAGTACACAACTGAAAATAGATAACAGAGGTCAAATTGTTGTTTCATTGAAGGCACCATGTGACACCTGAAACCTATGAGAGAGATATTTAATGAAGCTGAGCTTGTGTTATAGCACAAGAAATGGACAGTGTTGGACTTGAAATGGACAGAGCTTTTATCATATCACGTAAGGTACTTTTTAAAAATAAATAAAGCTCTGTCATATGTGTTTTGACTACTCTACACCTGCAACCTTGTGACATTCATGTCAGGTGGAAGATAGAACTGAGTGCTGTGGCACTTATTCCCAAAGGTTCCTTCTTGATCTACTGTGGCTTGTATTGTACCTCCTTTGTACGTTGGACAAAAGCCACATGGATAAATGTAATGTGTTAGACTGAGATTTAGCTACAGTTTTGTTGTGGAAACTTAGTACTGGTTTGCGTTGGTTTGTTCTATTCAGAAAGGTTAAAATGAATGTCAGCATGCGCTGGTGTGAAAAAAAACCAAACAGGATAAATAGGCTACTTTACAGCAGACCTTGTAGGTGTAGTAGAGACAGCAAATAATAATGTTGTGCAAAAAACATTTTGAAGGACACCTAAATAACCCACACCATCCCTGACACTGGCACTTTGATATTTATTCTGGGAATATATTTGGTGACCACCAGTGTACAGTTATAGGGCTGTATGCACTTTGTAATCGAAGCAATGACAAACATGTGTGTGTCATTCGACCAATCGATTAATCGACAGCAGCTCTGCCATCGGTCCTGTCGTGTCTGCAGCTGAAGAGCAGCAGTTGAAGGAAGAGCCCCCTGTGCAACCTCACTGTACCCCTCTCTGCATGCTCTATAAAAAGACAGGAGCAGGTGTGTTGAATGACAAGTGTAACGTTGTCGGATGGCTTTACATAGGTTTTTGCGTGTGAGCAGTTTTACTGTTTCAATAAATGGCAGTTGGAAAGTGGTTGCAACAGTGTTGCGAGGGTCAACTCGAGGGCAAACGGCCGGTGCTCATTTGTAGCATTCAAATTTCCAGAGCAGAAAGAGTTTGCTTGGCTTAATACATACCTTTAATTTCCTTGGTTCTGTTATCTGTGCATGACATTCTCGCGTTTAATGACCTTTCGTAGCAGGATTCGAAGGGAGGATCAAACCTTAGATGCTTCAACGTCACTGGAATGCTTGAAAGCCGCTCCCATTTCTTCGCCCTTCCCTGGAGCGCACTACAGTGGGTGCGGTCTTGTGTCCTGCTCCATACCTTCTCACACAGGTTAAATAATAATAGAGCTACATTTCAGTTATTATGTTTCCAGAGCCCAAATCTGATGCTGCATGATTCATTCATTAATATGAAAATAACTGTTCAAAATTATATTCAATCTTGTGCCATTTCAGTGTGTCATGCGTAGTTTTTTTGTCACCACTTTTTTATCCCACACTCTATGATGAAACCTTGTCCTGGTCCATCATAGAGTTGGCTCTGAGAGTGCGATTTTATTTTCTTGTTCATTTTACACCTACCCTGCAAAGAAAGTGAGTCATCTGTATACTAATGAGAAAGATGGCTCTATTCAGCTTCGTAACACAAGTTTGTCTCCTCCTGTTTTTGACCTTGGCACAGTCGCAGACTCACCCTCCTCATTTTGTTGCATCCCTTCGGCTCCACCGTATTTTTTTGAGACGGTTGTGTATATCTCATCTCAAAGGATTGCTGACATGGGAGCGGTTTCCATGGAAACACATTTCAGATGGCGTCGGTATCTGTGATGTGTTGTTGTATCTGCTTCTCAGACTGCATGTCTGTGAGAGACACTGAAGGCTGCAGTATATTGTGAACATGCATACTAACCACCAGTCAAGCAGCTAGTATTAAGACAGATGTGTATGTGTGTGTGTGTGTGTGTGCGTGCGTGCGTGCGTGCGTGCGTGCGTGTGTGACTGCTTGCCAAGCGTTTGAAGGTTATTAGAGCAGAAGTGTGTGGATCCTATTGAAGATCATGGATGAACACATTTTTGAGCACTCGCCCTGTGCAAAAACTGGAAGGAGAATCCTCTATATATGACCTATCCTTACATAAACACATATGATATTACATTTGGTCACTGCAGAGCCAAAAACATATGAACATATTCAAACAGTACGTTGAAAATGTAATTCAAAAGTTTGGTGTAAAAAAACAACAAAAGAAGCTAAACAGAAACTTAAATCCATTCCACCTCCACAGGCCCTCGTCTGTATCTACAGGCTAACCTGTCTCGAGGTTGAGTAAAACAGAAATTCCTTTCAGCAATGTGTAACATCACTGTTAATATTAGTCTCTCAGTAGTTTGGTGTATAACCTGCCTCACTGCATGGTAGAATTACAGAGTTGTGAAATCTTAAGAGTGGTATTTTCCTCACATTCTCTGTTGTTTTTGTTCATTTTGTCCCTCAGGGAGCGTTTGGAGCCCTGCAGAAGATCTGTGAGGACTCCGCTGAGATCCTGGACAGTGACATGCTGGATCGTCCTTTGAACATCATGATCCCCAAGTTCTTGCAGTTTTTCAAGCACAGCAGTCCTAAGATTAGGTAAGTTTTCTTCCTATACTTTCCATTTCTTATTGACTATAAACTTCCTATCATGCCCACGTCAAAGTAAGTAAATTTGTTACTGCTACATCATTGGTTTGGAATTTCTATGGCATTGCGATGAAAGCATTTACTGTATTGACTTACTTATGATACATGGTAATTCGTTTTTGTGTGAATCTTTACATACCGTATGTTTTAGCCCCGCCTTCCCCTTTTCAATGATATAGAGAATTTTGATCTGGAACATAAACTCAGAAATATAATATAATCATCTCCTTGTGAGTATGTTCATACAGCAAACACATTTGTACACACACATACAGTGTATTTACAAGATAGACAGACCAAACAACAACAGTTGTACATTTGAAGTCACAGCCTATCGTAATGCAATGGGCCTGTTCAGAGAAGACAAGAGTTTCTCATACTTGTAGGCTAAGAAGGCAAAGAAAACAGGGGCTGCATTCATTGCGTGCGACATGTGAGGAAAACATGTTTGTGTAACTCTTAAGTGTTGGTTATTGTGTTGCAGGTCTCATGCCATCGCCTGTGTCAATCAATTCATCATCAGCAGGACTCAGGCTCTTATGCTGCACATCGACCCTTTCATCGAGGCAAGTCTGACTGCAATTGTCTTTTTTTGTGTCTATGTGCACAGACGCTAAAAGAATCCTAAATTATGTCAGGAAGACAGATGGTCGGTCACCAATGAGATGGGGGCCCTCCCTCACATCGTTATCTCTCATGTCAGTAATTACTAGCTACTGCACTGAAAAGTTGTCTGTGGTTTCCCTCTCAGCTTGTTGCTTTGTCACTTCCTAAAATGGGATTTGAAATGAGATCTTATTTCGAAGCCCTTGTGAAACGGTTTAAGTCATGATTGGGTTTTACTTTTGATTTTATGTAGTCCTTTTTCTGGCCTTTCAAATGAGTTGTACAGTTCTTAATGTATTGATTTTTATTTGTTAAGTGCTATTATTCATAATTAGGTACTGCATAAAGAGATACAGAACATGAACTTAAAATAAAATGCTAGTCTGATATTTTTCACAGGCGAACATTTGTATACAGGCCTTGAATTTCGGAATTTTAGGGGCAAGGCCACTTGGCCTGCAGCGGGGCAATTTTTTTAGGGCACAAAGGCCACATGTCAGGGCATCAAGGCCATAAGTGAAAAAGCATGGTTTTTATATCAGTTAATTCAACAAACCCATTTCATAAAGCGTGAATGCCTTTTTAGTTAACAGAGTAACATTTCTGGAGAAATAAAAACACAGTTTTTATATTTTGGATAGTTTATTCTTAATTCATATTTAGAATAGGTTTAGGATCACGTACCATCAGTACAATCACTGAAGCCTCAGTCAGGGCAATAAAATGTGCTGTATATGATATGTTACAACTTAGTAGGCTATACTAGAAGGACTGCAGCCACACAAAGTGAGATGGCCCAATCTGTGCTTCCATCATCAGAGCAGGAATAAATGATGTGTTTAATTCAGAATATTATTAATTAATACTTTTTAAAACAAGTTTTAACATCTTGTGGGTGCAGTCTGTTTATGAGACAGACATATACACATACATTTACATATTTTGTAATACATGTATGGGAGTTTCCCTATGGAGAAATAATGATTAACATTAACAACATTCGTAACACTTACTCAATAAGCTAACCACTGTTGCGCAAGTTCACAAAAGGAAAGAAGTACTGTTTCCCACAGATTGACAGTATGGCGGGGCCCACAGGGGGACTATTTCAATAAGTTATAAGTCTAAGTTCAACGTTTAAATTGATTATCCACATTATTTCAGCTTTTACTCACAAACTACTTTAATCTGATCATCTTGCTTTTCCCTTCAGCTCCCGCCTCCCCACACATGCACACATGCACACATACCGGCTTGCCCCGCCCCTCCCCTCTCTGTTTCGCTGTCCTTGTGTCTGCTTTCTGGATGTTTTATAAAGTCGCACAACATACACAACTCACGTTTTGGATTTTTTCACTCATGATTCCGTTTTCACAGCAGCAGGAGATCTGCGTGTGGAGGAGGCTTGTTGTTTATGATGTAGCCTGTATCGAAACATTGGAAACCAGCGTGGTAGCTTACTGAATGACATCACACCAACCAGATGCACTTACAAGCTTTAAACAATGGCATAAGTAGGCTTACAAATACAGTCTATGGTCGCACCACAATCAGTGCATTTACAGGAGCATCAAGGCCACATTTCTCACTATTTTCAGAAGGGCATCAAGGCCAGATAGAGGGTGCCAGGGAAATTCCTGCCCTGTTTGTATATACTGTAATATTGTAACTAAATACAGAGAGTTTTTGTTCTTTTAATAGTAACATGTACCATCCTTAAAAGGTCAAGTCATATAAAGTGTCAAAAAACAGAAGTAAAGCAGTCTGCAGTAATGCCATTTGGAATCTTGGACCTGTGTAAATGGCAAAATTCTACAAAACATATCACAAAATACTGTGTGCATTCAAAAACCAAACACTTATTAAATCATTGGCTTAAGATTGATATCGGGGTATTTATATCACAAGACTGTATTGACTTTGTCTCACTCCATTCATATTTCTCCCGAAAGACATTTTACATGCTTCACAGTTATTATTATTACTTACACAATTATTGTTATTACTTATCTTTTGTTTGACCCTGTGCAAAGAAAACATTTGACCCTGTTGCTTTCTATCCTCTGTAGAACCTGTTTGCACTGGCGACAGACGAGGAACCAGAAGTGAGGAAGAATGTGTGCAGAGCTCTAGTCATGCTGTTGGAAGTTCGCCTGGACCGTCTCCTGCCACACATGCATAACATCATAGAGGTGAGGGGGGGGGGGGGGGGGGTATTTCTAAAAAATACTAGTGTATAGATGAGAAAAAAATAAATGTGTAATTTATTGTGCCATAAAAATGTGCATCTGCACCTAATCAGCAGTTGAAAATAGTCCAACTACACTTTCAAGGCTGCCAAAAACTGCAGTGCCCAGCTGTTTTAGGTTATGATTTGAATAAAACGACATGTTCTTGACCCTTTTTTGAAGATTTTTGTGTTCAGGAGGCACAAATAGGCTTGGGGCTAAGTGCCAAAGACAGGGTAGCAAGGTTAGAAGGTATTAAGACACAAACGCACAACTGGTTTCGGTCTATTCACGCAATATGTTGACAATAACAAAAAGAGAATATCATTTTAATGAAACGCTACTGATGACCCCTATGGACAGATGTACTTGTGTCTTGTGTCATTAATACTTTTAGAATGAAATGTTTTTGTTTGTAAATTAAATGATAAAGCATATAAGATAAAAATGTATTTTAATTTCACCTCAGTACATGCTACAAAGGACTCAAGACCAAGATGAAAATGTTGCTTTGGAGGCCTGTGAGTTCTGGCTTACTCTGGCGGAGCAGCCGGTGTGTAAGGAGGTGCTGTGTGGACACCTCTCCCAGTAAGAACTCTCTCTCTCTCTCTCTCTCTCTCTCTCTCTCTCTCTCTCTCTCTCTCTC
>JBBPCS010000729.1:4992146-5008904 GCA_037974645.1 Hollardia meadi
AGCATGATCTTGAGGATGACTTCATAATGTTATGGGTGGTTGCGTTTCGTGGGGTACTTGGATGCTTTCATCTCTTGCATGTTGGTGGCCCCTCACACCCCAACTTATAGTGGGAAGTGGATTACGGGAGGGAGTGGAGTTTCAATTACAGGTTTAAAAAGTACATAGTAAACATTTATGTATTTAAACACTGGGACTTCATAACTTTTTTTGCCGTATTTGTTCTCCCTAAACTTTTACCCCATAGCTATAGTTTTTCAATACTGTGAAACTACAACAACGTTATTGTCTCTGGTTGTTTTGCGCTGTTATATTTTATAAAATGTGTAAGTGTTTAAGTTACAGAAAGCCTGAATGTATTCCATGATGGGTTGGAGAGATGGGGAGATTTTTTTTAATGTTTCATTTTTTCTCTGCTGGCCAGAGTAATAACTGCAGTATTCTAACCCCATTGTGATGCAAAATGCACTTGCAATTTTAAATTTGAAACTTGAAACTAATAATGTAGCCAAACCCTTCAGAGTATGACTTTCATGTTAACACAGATAATTAAGTATTGCTGCTAAAAATATATTTACCTAATGCAATAACTACCTTGATGCAAAGTAGTGATCAGAAGATGAATATAGTGTAATGTGTTAGATACATTTTCACAATATGAAACATGTAACAGATCTCTTTGATTTAACATTTTTTAATCAGTGGTGAAGTTAATGCATCATGGAATACAGAGGCAAAGACTCGTATGTGCCACATCATTTTGTGTTTTGAAGTGATTTTTTTGTCTGTCACATTCCAGCTGTTTAGCATGCAAAAAGATGGAGTAATCACTGCTTGATGGGGCGTGTGTTCACGGTCCTGGTATTCGTTCATCGACAGAGTGCAGGTCTATAAAACAGAGGCGAAACAATCCCCACCTTTACTGTGTTGTATTTCTGACTTGACTGCTGCTATACGTTGTGGTTGTGTTTCACTACTTGAATATGTGTTTTCTATGTGTTGACCTCAGGTTGTCTGTATTCTGTGTTATTTGTTATCATTTCCCCAATGTGTATGCCTTTATGCATCTCTGAACAACTAAAGATTAGTAAAACTTGCACCCATACATATTAGAAATTGATAAACGTGGGTGTGAATTGACATTAATGTTAAATGTGTGCAACACTGCTAGCTGTTAAATGTGATTACAGTTGCAAGGCAAGGGTGAGAATAAAATGGTAACTTGCACATACTTATTGTGCTCTTTGTCAAAAGTGGTTGTTATCAGACAGACGGTAAATATTTAGTGTAATGTCTACACAATGCCTTGAGAGCAAATATTTTGTTACTGTTCTGCAATAGATATACAGTATACTGTATCTAAAACAGATAACGCCTAATATAAAAGCAAGGAAATAGGTTGACAACTTATAAACATATTGTTACAAACAATTTTTGAATTTCTATACAAAGCTTTATTGAAAATTTGTATTTTATAAAGCACCCACCAATATTAACGAATGTCTAGTCAAAGAACTTCTGTATTCTCATTTAGCCTTCAAACTTGATTAGACTATCTGCCTTCATATTTTTTGTGAGTAAAAGCAAAAACATAATTTTGATAGAGATGTTTTTTTTTTTAATAAGCTGCTGAATTAAAAAAAAAAAAGTAATACTTTTGGGGCCACCAAATATTTTGGATCATGCAAAGAATCTATATTGTACTGTAGTAATTTTGTAATATTTGTAAGATGATATAGTGGATGTGACTGGTTACCATTGCTTGAATCTGTACATTGTTCCAATAAATTGTTTACATTATTATGGGCCTTTTGCCTTAGAGTTTTGTGTTGCATATGATTTTGCATACGTCATTTTTTTTTACAATGTGGATTCACCCTGTGATTATACTCCAATGTTTTTTATAAGTTTTTGCAAGGTGATTATTTACCCTATCTGAAAAATGGAACTAACACAAAAAATTGAGTTGATCTTATTAATTTTAAGACCTAAATCTGAGGTGGTGATATACTGTAATTACAGGAAGAACTTTTAGTCCTCCCTCCACATTATTATTATTTTTTTTTTAGGAAGAGCAGGATAAAGGTAGTTTTATTTTAAATTGTGTTTCTCCTATTTTTTTGAGATTCGGAAAACAACACTATTAGTTGCTGTACTGAACTGTAACTAAAAAAGCCATAATTTTTGTCTCTTGGCATTCATTCATGTTTGACTTTTTGGACCAATATTTGTGGATTCTATGTTTTCCTTAATGTACCAGAACTCTGCTGCTAAATTTCAATGGGCATGACAAACAAAAGCTGTAAACAGACAAAATAATATAATACACAGCTGCATAAGATAAGCATTAATTTTTATAATATTATTAAGAGGAGGTTTTTTTTCCAAATTGTCCACAGCTGGATTAAAATGGGTTTTTTTCCTTTAGAATTATCTGTATTGTGTAGATTTTTGTGGTCTGCCGTGACTTTATTCCCATGTTTGTGTCTTCTATAACTTTAAATATTAATGTTTCGCTTAATTCACAGTTCATCCTGCTAAATATGTCGCTGCAACATATTCAGTTTACACGAGTACGGGCATTTACGTGGAGCATTTGAAGGCAGCATTCTACCCATTTACGGCCCGTCGTTGGATTTGCTCTGCTGATATTATCCGCCATTGGTAGCGCTGTTTCATCCACCAAAAGTAGCGAAAGAAAACCAAGGGAGAGCCTCAGGACATCCGAGTGGAGGTGGAGTCTATAGGTGGGGAGGGAGAAGAAAGGGAAGAGGAGGAAAACGGGGAAAGGCAGATAGAACCGAAACGGGGGGAAGTCGGTGGATGATTTACGCATTAAAAGTTGCATTATAACACATTTAAGAGTTGCGGCGAAGACGAATATAACAAGATGATAACGCCCTACTTCCTGGAGAATTTTTGGGTAGGTCGTGCTTTTTATTTACGGTGTTTACACACCGGCGCTATTCCTTATTATTCTTTTGCTGTGTTCCCTCCCTATCATGTTCGTGTCAGCCAGTACATCAAGTGTTAGTCACATTGCAGAGGTAGTCGTCTGGTTCATAGGCTTGCTGTCGCTGAAGCAGTGGTGTCCGGCCGGTGCCGCCAGACTTAATGGTCAGCAGTCCACCGGCCATCGTTGACTTTCCCAGGCGATTATTATTTCGCTACCCCGGGGTTTGGGCCTCTGTGAAGCCATCTAACTTGAAATGTCAAAGAGTCCACCCCTGCTCCTGCTAATTGGCCCTCTCAGGCTTGCTTGGAATGTTTATGGTCAGTTCCACGAATGCCATTGGTTGCTCCAGTTTTCAGTCATAGTCCTTGGCTGTACGCGTCATTTTCTTCCGCCACAAAGTTTCAGTGAGAGGCCAGATGTTTAGTAACTTAGAGAGCAGATTTAAAAACACAAAATTTGCCTCATATTGTGTTGGACATTTAGTTAATATTTTCATATAGCCTGTACTGTATTGCGTTTATCGCTTTCACACTCTGTACATTGATCTATGTACTCTCGAAATCATTTCTCTCCCCGATTTGACGTGGCTGTGTTATAGCAGGTTGAAAAGTAAAAGTCTTTATTACTAATTCTGCTTTCAACGACCTCTCTGTCATTCACCGTTTTCTCTTTATTTCATTGATGTTTGAGTACCACTTAAGCCATAAAGACAGTGCTATTAGAATTGAAAACAACCCAGGCCTTAACTATATTAGGACTGCTCTAAGTTAAGGCCATTGCATTGCAGCAGGTATGGATCATGTTTTGGATCTTATGTTGTCTCATGTTAGCTGTTATAAATGCAATGGTCTCTTTGTGTTTTTTTCTGTTCTGTTTTGGACAGTAGCCATAGGTAAATGGGATGACTGAATATGGGAGATAAATGCTAATAAATATGTTATTGCTTGCTTGTGTTTCGATGATACAGTTTATGTTTCTGGAATTGGTTCTCAGTCACCATGCTTGATTTCAGGCATAGAGCAGTTTTAAATTCACATAATATTAAATTCATTTTACACATTTCCTCCTGTACAACTTTTCAGGCTTTGCTTTAATTCTTGCATACATATTTTGTGTACCGTATGGTTTTAGGGCTGATACATTGAAACAGAAGTTGTCTGGATTGTAGACTTGTGCAGTATTTTCATGAATTTGTTCACCACTTTCACATCTTGAAATGACCTCCACTCATATTGTTTTCCTGTCTTCCCTACGGTGGCAAATATAGCTCTAGTTCTCAGCCTCACCAGGTGGCGAAGGCAACTGGGAATCTTTTTTTTTCTGACAGAGTGGGTGACTCAAACATCTTCACTGAAAACCACACTAAGACTTTAAATTCATGAAGAAAAAAAGGACAGTATTGCCAACTCCCAAAGCCTTTTTCTAAAGAAGACTTCATCATTAACTAAAGGGAAAAGAGGAGAGCAGAGTCACTCCTGATTCTTCAATCTGCCCTTTGTGCCCTGCAGTGGGCCACAAGAGAATCTAGTGATGGCAAAGATCAGCTGTGTGTTTAAAATGCAGGACACACACACACTTGGCATTAGGATCTGCATCCATTTCCCTTTGACTTGACTACAAATCATCACCACACACAAACACACACGCATTAGGCTGTCAGGTTTTAAACCCTAGCACAGCATGCAGTTATATACACCTTTCTCCATCTCGCGCTCCTTCACTCTGTCGTCTTTATAGAGACATTTCTTTGCTCGTTCATTTCCTTGTATGTAATCTTGGCCTGAATCTCTGATGCAGACAAAACTTCACCTGAATAAACAAGTTCTTTAGGAATTAAGAGCCAGATACAGTATGTTACTTCCATGTTGTTTCTCTCTCTTAGCACTTCATTGGTCGCTAGCTGCACCATTTCCTCTCACTAGGCTTATTTGCACATCTCAAATGGCCATTTCCCTTTTTTTTCTACATGTGTAATATGCATGAATACGTTAGTTCACTTAGGCCTGTTTTTTAAAACTTGAATGTGTGACTGGCCCTATATGTGCTGAAATGTCTCAGGCTGTGGATTAGTATGTCAGGTTAATGAAAGTAGCATGTAGTTGACCTGATGTCATAGCTTTAGCCCTACATCTATGATGAGCTTCTATTTAATGTGGAATGTGTTAGCCTCCAGCATGTCATGGGAAAATAAGATGGTAGTGTGATAAGCAAACAGTGCTGATGCAGCGAACAGCCCCAGGATGGCCTTCTTCTCCCTGCTGTCTATGTGTGTGTGTGTGTGGTCTAATGGCTCTCACACAACTCACTGAGTGCAAGTTTCACACAGTTTCACTCTCCCACAAGTTACA
Organism: Hollardia meadi; assembly: GCA_037974645.1. Taxonomy (NCBI): domain Eukaryota; kingdom Metazoa; phylum Chordata; class Actinopteri; order Tetraodontiformes; family Triacanthodidae; genus Hollardia; species Hollardia meadi. Next base: position 4,997,451 of record JBBPCS010000729.1, read on the forward strand.
GGTCAGACATGTAAAGTGTCGCAATAATGCAGCAAAGACAGAAATAAGAGAAGAGGAGATGTACAGTGGTGACACATTTCCTTTCAGCTGGCACGTTTGTCCAACTCATCCTCAAACACACAATCACAGGCTGCCATATGGCTTTCCATCTTTTGTCTTTAGTAGAGCTGCCAACTATTTTGATAATTGGTTTATCGTTTCAAGCAAGTGTGTCAAATGTTTGCTGGTTCCAGCTTCTTAAAGATTCCCTGCTTTTCTTTGTCATTTGATATTAAGTGAAGAATCTTTTGGTTTTTGACATTTTAAAGACTAAAGGAGAAGGACCTAGAAGAAGGACTTGTTGTGTTTTTGCAGTGGGATTGAGGGTCATATTTAGTTGTATATTATCTAGCATAGAGAATTTGGTGGATTTGACCTGCTTGCCACACTTGTTTTTGTGGTTTTCCAGCTTTACAATGGATGTCGCTTGGACTATTGTACAACTACAACATGTGCAGGCTGTGACCACCAGCTAGGTCACAGTTTTTCAGTAACTGAGTTTAGAGCAAAGGGCCATGAGAATCAGTGACACTTCTGTAATGTTATCCCAGGGTGAAAAGGTTTCTGTCAACATTGACTTTTGGTTTTCCTTGAAACAGAAATCCCGCCTTGTGGTGTTTGTTGTCTTTTGCTTTTAATGCTTGTGGTCCAGGTTTCATATACTCCTACGTGAAGGTGGGTTTAGAGATGTTTGAATAGGTCATAACCTGATAAACTAACTAACTGCATTCATCCAGTAACCATACCCATGATGTCACATACCGAAGCATAAGTAGCGGGCAAGCTCTTCCCACATTTGTGTTTGCACCACAAACAAAGCCCGACCTACCACATACAACATATGCGGCACGGTTGCTGTTGGTCTGACGTGACAGCTCAGTGCACCGCTCCCAGACCTCTGTGGTCATGTGACCGACGGCAGACACTCTGACGTCATCCTGCTGTCTAACTGCTCTGTGTTCAAGGCACTTGGGTCTGGCCATCGTTAACTTTATGTCTGGAGAGAGGGAGGGAGTCTTGTTTAGCTGATCCTAAATTCCTCAGTGAAAGTGTGCAGTCACCGTTTTTTCCACTGCTTCCACCTGAACATAAATTCAGAATCTATAAAAGGAGTCCTGTCAGCTGGGACGCTCTTAAATCTACCAGATTTCTTTTTTTATTTCCTGTGGCTAGTGGAAATGATATGACCAAGACTTCCTAAAGCACATTTAGGCTACCTATGATATATTTTGCACCATTATCTGATGAAGGCACATACTATAACACCGCAAAATAGAATAGGTTTGTTAGTACTGTACTGTATTTTATTAACACTGCTATCACTCTGTTTAAAGGTATGTGTAATATTTTATTTCCTGCAAAACCGACCAAAAGTCGTTCTTATTTCCATAATCCCATTTAGCCTAATTTTTTACATATGCCGTGCTGTGTAACACATGCAAAGTGCATAGGTGACTTGACAATCACAGAGAGGTGAAACTAAAATGATTAAAGATCCCCTCCACACGTGTATTAGGCTAAGGCATACTGTGCATAAAAATTCTCTCATGTGTGTCTGACATGGTTTTTGCGGGAAAAAAGTATAATTTCCACATTAAAGTCCTTAAAATGGCACCTACTCCTTCTCCCTCGTTAAAAATTCCAGAATATATGAATATGCAAATATTTTTCATGTCACAAGTTTTCCTGCTGGACACAAGATGTCTCCTTCTTCACTGTAAAGTCCATGCTAAGTGTGTGTGTGTGCACTGGAGGCTTTAAGTTTCCACATCACACTTGTGTATGCTGAATATTGGACCAGGATTGTGATGTCACAAATTGTGCTCATAGGCCCCGCCTCTTCAAGTCAGATTTTCAATGAGCGCAGAGAAAATTTACACTTTCAGCAATGAATGTGAAAACAGCCTTATAGTGTCAGACTCTGCACATACATCATTCTACACAGTGAAGCTCAAACATTCAACAAGAAGAAAAACTCAGTTGTGACTGGAGGGGGACTTTAACTGATTAGTCGACTGACAGAAAAAACAAAACAGACTCTGTAATATAATTGATAAATTGTTCAAGTTTTCAAATATGCCCCAGGTTCAACTTCTCAGTTGTGAGAACTTGCTGCTTTTCTTTGTCTCATATGATAGGAAACTCGATATTTTCAGGTATCTGACTGTTAGGCAGACAAAACAAGCCGTTTGGAGACATCAAGAAATTGTGACAGGCATTTTCAATATTTAAAAATCAGTTAGTATCAGTTGTATTGTCCAAATGATTAACTGACTAATGGGAAGCAGATTATTTGATAATGAAAACATAAATATAATATATATATTATGCAGCATTAACTTGTGAGTAAAAGCATGTTGAAATTAGTGGGAGTTCTGAGAGACTCTCAAACTTAGTTAATCTTAGTTATCTTTTATTGTTAGAAGATGAAGGACGTATGACACTGAGAGCAAACCAGGGTTTTTTCTGTGTCATGGGTTGCATTACTGCCTGTCAGGCATAAACACTTGATTCCCTACATACAGGATATTGAAACTAGTGTTGCACTTAAACAGAAAGAGAGTGAATTGCTTGTCCTGCCCGGCAGATGTTACACGATAAACTGCAGCACTGTGGTTTTGTTTATCTGTAAGGTGGTATTTCAGATTAAGGATGGCAGCCAAGCAACAGTTTCTTTTGGTGAGGAGTTTTCTCTGTCATTACATTGATGTTATTCTTGTGTGTGGAAACACAATCCAGTGTATATTTTAAAAGCAGCTCTCTGGACTCTGGTTTTCTGGCCATATAGCTTCATTGTACACAGACTAAAGCACTGCCTGCATCTCACAGTTCAGTAATTAAAATATCTTATTGACCAAGGACTCTGTATGCTGATGAGAAAACAGGGCTATTTTTCAATATAGCATTAACATGAGACTAGATAGAGTGCCCTTTGGGATTTAGTTTATTTTAATGTTGTGTATCATGGCCCTTGTTTAGTTTTTATATTGAAAGGTAAAACATTAACATTAGAAATCCTTCAAATGTAAGAAAAATGTGAATAATTCCCATTCATTTTCTTGTAGCCCAAGTTGATGTGTTCCAATTGCTTGTTTTGTGTGACTAGCAGTCTAAAAGCCAAATATATTAATGTCTACTATCACATAAGACAAAGAAAAGCAGCAAGTCCATACAGTGGAGGAGCTAGAACAATGATTTATTGATTATCTAAATACTAACTGATTCCTTTTTCTTACTAATCAGTGTATCATCATTGCAGCTCAAAAGCGAAAATCAGTGTGTGCAGTAGTGTGTGTGTTTCTGTGGTCTTAAATGCTGATTCACCAATAAGTGACACAGTTCTTTAAACTTTATTTTAGTCTGAGTATCAACCATCAACTGGCGCCCACAACTATTTCCCTATAACAGTTAACAGGATTTATTAGAAATGAACAGGTTAAATTGTCTTCAGGAAACAGGTGGCAGATTCAAGAATCAAAGCTATTTCACTAATGTTAATTAAGTTTTGTTCAAATAATTACATAATAATTCAGTCATGTCATATTAGCTTTTTTTTCCAGGAAAAAAATAGGCCGGATTCTGTCTACATACCACTATATAACATAGTCGTACTTTATAACATAGTATAGTTTATTTCTGCATATTAAATGGTGCATTAAATATTAGGTAAGGTTGCTGCTTTTTCCGTCAAAGCTCGCCTTCTCCGTGCTTGTGATTGAAAGTACTCTTCCCAGCAAAAGCATTAGTGCAACCATGACGTAAGCTGTTCAGTTACTGGACTATTACCCACGTTTTTTTGTGTGTGTGCCTTACGCATACAGACACGCTGGGTTGCCTTGTTGTCTGTGCAGTGCAGACACGGTGCAGCCGGTGTGCCACAGCCAGGATTTGCTCATGTTGGGATCTGTTCCTGCCGGTGACAATATTGGCACACACTAGACAAGTGACACTGTTCTCTCTTTTCCTTTTTCACAAACTCTATCAGTCTGTTGGACGCTGTCTCAGCAGCAAACTGTGCTATTGCTCAAACAAACCGCGATTGACATGCGTGCTAACCTCTCAGCATGTTATCCTCCATGTGGGGTGGGGCAGAGAGTTAAAAACCTATCAGTTTAAATCAGAGCATAACGAGTGCTACTGAATTTCACAATTTGTGGTTGGAATATTAAACTCCCAGTACGAGGGCTTTCATCAATGAGTGCCCAGACGAGACATTGAGAAACTGTGCAGTTCTCTGGTATCACTTCTCCCTACCGCTGCTCATGTTGTGTTAAAATAGCTAGAAGACTGGGTAGAGATTTGTAGGTAACTTATAAATCTCAGATTTTTCAGGGTCATGTCTGCATGTTCTCGGCTACTGCTTTGTTTAGGATTACTTTGTGGGAATCAGTCTCGCTGATGTAACCTGCCGAAAAGTCAAAAAACGCCCAGGGCTGGTTCCTGTGTTTGTTTTTATTTTTCTTTTGTATTCAGTGATATCACATTCCACATGAGCCTAGCACAGAATGGACTCCCATCCTGTTGCTGTTCTGCTCTGTTTAGAGCTGTGTGCTTTTGCGCATTTCTGTCACTTCCCTGTTTCGTCGACTCATTGACCAATTGTCAGTGCGTCTCTCACTTTCTGCTTCTTATAGTCTCTGCTGTACACTGTGAGCCTTACGTAAGGGTCGGGTTATGGTCTGTGTCTCACCTTCCAGTCTTGACATCTAATGTGTGCAGTAGTTTACATGAAATGCAGCAGGCAGGGTAACGGCTAAACTAATACTTTTTTTCTATAGTTACCAGGAAGCCCATCTCAGCGGCCTGCTCAGTTGGGTAAAATGTAGGCTGTGCCTGAGAGAATGATGCTTTCCTTGTCATGTCTATTTGCTCTGTAAATATAGTGCTATTTGAGCTAGCTCTGAGCTTCAGTTTGATACAAACGTCCTGACCTTTCATCCTTATCAGTGTGGAAAAACAAGGCTAAATCTCTTTGTTAGAACTGCACTGATGTTGCCTGTGCACCAAACTGCTGACGGTGTGTGGCTCCAGGAACCAGGAAATATGTGTGACACTCTCGGGTTGAGGTGAAGCAAAAATTGGCAGATTTAGACGTGAATGAGGATACTGTGAACAGACATTATGAGTTTCCTTATTGGACTACATGCTGATTAGCGGAATTTATGTTGATTTTGCATTTTCCTAACAAGATGTCACAAGCTATCACAATCAAAACCATTAATTTAGAGGCTATTATTATAGTCCGTTGAACAGTAGTTGTTAATTAGTAGTAGTTAATTCCATATCCCTAGCTTTAAGCCATGATGTGTGTGTTTCCACCCTCACCGAAGAAACCAAACCCTAATGGAGGGCGATGAGGAAGTAAAGTGATTCTTCTTCCCTTCTCAGAAGTGACGAGAAGACTTTGAATTGAAAGTGTTCTAAGAATAATGTGTCATAAAAGAGCGTAGTCCACTTATAAATGTTACACATAGTGTTGTTCAGGTGACCAAGAAGCTGAACTCATAAACTCGATACTATTATTGCAGACAGACAGCTATTTGAGGATCACAACTATTCTCCAGACCATTGTAGCTCTTATCTTGATTACAAACCCATCACAGTCATTTTATCAAGGGTCACCTGAGGTCTATCTAATAGAAAAGTTCATAATAAAATATATTATTTGATCTTGCAGGTGTCTGATTGATTGATTGGTTGAGCTGCCTTCATTCTACATGGGACTTTTCTAACATTTGATATCAGAGAGACTGTCTTAGGCAGGAAATGGCCCGACCAGTGCTGGATTTTTTTTTGCCTTTATTTGATAGAGACAGATGAAGAGCAGACAGGAAAGGGGGTAGAGAGAGAGGGGATGACACGCAGGGCCACAGGCGGGAGTTGAACTGGTGGCCGCTGCAGAGGACAGATAGCCTCAGCACATGGGGTGCCTGCTCTACCAACTGAGCTACAGGGGCGCCCCTAGTGCTGGATATTTGAGACAATAGCTGTCTCGATATTTTGAATTTTAAAAAATTGTGGTAACAATAAGCCGGTAGTAATTTTTAAAAATATAAACAACATAAACAAGCAATCTTGATATGGATCCCTTAGTATTTGTTTTTTATTGTGACCAAGATACAGAGTGAGCAGGATGTTTTTCAGTTAAAAATGTTTCTGTTGGACAAACTATGTCTTGGTGATACTGGCTCTAAATTACCTTGAACCCAGTTTGACATTTCTTGTTACTTATCAGCTGACATATACACAGATACATACTGTACATTTGGGCAAAAAACGTATATTGCTAAAAGTTTATAACAGCACGCACATCCAAGTATGTTGCAAAATAAGATGCTGGACGGAAGCACAGGTTAAAAATACAAAAAGTGTGCAGACTCGATTTTTGGCTTTTTTAAAATAACAAACGAATTCGGACACATCGGCTTGCCTGTATTTATCAGTCTCGCTCTAATACTGGAGGTATCTTAGTGATAGAGTAGGAGAGATCTTTAAAGCAATTTTATTTGCTTGTGTTCCCGTGTGAACACGATATCTGAGGAACACCTTTTTCTTCATATTTGTCACAATCATTCACTTGGACTCAAGGAGGACCAGATCAGATTTTGCTGGTCAGTGGTCAAAGGTCAAGGTCACTGTGACCTATTAAAATAGTTTGTAGTCATAACCCAAGAATTCATACACTAATTATGACACACAAATGTCGAACAGGATAAAATGATGCAGTGATGACATTTCACTGTGACATCATAATGTTCAGCAAAAACACTTTTCTGGCCATTATTCAACACCATAACTCAGGAACAGAAGGGGAGATTGTGACCATAGTTCATATTTGGTCAGATACCTAATTGGTGACACTAATCTTGGATTTCCACCTTAAAACTGTGTTGATTGTATACATTTTCTGTGCTGCCAGGTTGAATATGTGTGTGAAGCATCCATGTTTTTGAATTTGTAGCTTGTTTGCAGCATCATCTATGTTTGAAGCATTGTAGTCCACCACAAGCTCACTGGTTTTGTTGACATTGAGCTTCGGATGATTGCCGTTGCACCATGGGACGAAGCTCTCTATGAGTTACTACATACAGTACAGTATATGAGTCTGGACAGACATGGATGGAAACTGCAACTTGACTAGTGCGCAGAGGCATACAAATGGAGGCGGCAATTCTAGTTCAATTCATTGATGCTGTTTTGCTTGCCATAACTTGCAATTCTTATTATGTTTTTAATAATTTTTCAATATATTATGTATTCTGTTAACCATTTAAAACATGCTTGAGTATTCAAATAAGCAGTACAAAAAAAATGTTGTTATTAGTGGTAGTATGAGTATTAGTCGCAGGAGTATAGGATGTTACTATATCTGTACTATAAGGGTACGGTCATTTAGAATTATCATAGGCCTATCATGATAATATTTATCAGCTTATCGTACATATCTTATCTTATTGGCTTATCGGTATATGTACATGACCTCGATCATTTTTGCTAGGGTTTTTTTTTTCCTCATTCCAATTCCATTGTGACAGAATGACAATAATATCATTCGTCGAGATATTTTTTGGGGGGGACAATATATCGTCTAGCAAAAAGCAGTTATCTTGACAGGCCTAGATTTTTAAACATTTACAAAAAATTTAAACCCAACAGTTTTCATTGATATTAATTATTCAAAGGTATATTTGCATTTTTAAAGCATCAGTGCAACTGAACACCGCTGCCCAGTGGCATGGTTACAGAAACACAGACAGACAGTTGACTGGCTATCTCTTACATTATATGCCTGAGCCTTCGACCAGTCTACCACAGTTATAAACATTTTTAACTTCCATTACTCTCAAACATGGCAAAGATGAGTATGATTGACCAGAGGCTGCTGCAAATGCACCTGGAACATATGCAGAAAGTGAGAATGCTGCTTGTAGAGAAAGTCTTCACGGTAATGTCCGATCAATGATGGTATTGTTGTTGTTATTTAGACTTGTTCCCAGTGACTGATCTATTTGTCTCTGCAGGGTGAAAAAAATAATGGCTTTGATGTGCTCTACCATAACATGAAGCATGGCCAAATTTCCTCCAAGGAGCTGACAGACTTCATCAGAGAAAGGTAAGACGTCACAGTCTGACACACCAGCTGTTAATGTTGTTGATCTAGTATGCACAGCATATTAGTCATTAAACTGATCTGTCTGGCTCTTTAGGACATATCTTGCATGCCTTGTGGTTTTCTTGGTGTTTAAATCAATTAGCAAGTCGGCTCCTGCAGTTCCAGTTCCTTGTATTGTGTTTGTAGCAACACCCAAATTCTTTGCTGAGGCCACAACTGAAATCTGTATGCCTGATTGCTACAGACTTACATCTCAAACTATATGGGTTTGTTCTAACTAGGGCTGCAACTTTTATTTTCTTATCCCTTAATGTCCTGGTTATTTTTTTCAATTAATGGATTCATAATAGTGGAAATGCCCAACATAAAAAGGTGATGTCTTGAAATGGCTTGTTTTGTCTCATCAGAAGGCCAAAACCCAAACATATTAAGTTCACTATGGTATATGAAAAGTAAAGTAGCAGTTCCTTGTAAAACACATTTGAAAAGTTACAGAATGTGAAGCATTTTTGCCCTACGATTGATTGAAAAATGAGGGTTGCCAATTACTTTCTTGCAAAAAGCTTTAATTGTTGCATCAAGGTTAATCTCTCAAATAGAGTAATACTCTACATACATATATTAGGAGTAAATTTAATCAGTACGTGCAGCATTGTGATTAAAGTTAGATGTAGATGAGTGTGAGTGTTATGCAAACTTAATCCCTTTGTGAAAGAAGCTTAAACCTTAGTCCACCTGTAGCCTGGTATTATGTTACACAGCTGAAGTGTCTGCAGCGTGATAACACCATAATAAGAGCTTCTTTTCAAATGATTCCCACCATAAAGATTAGCTTCACTGTGTCAGAGGTGTATGTTTGTAACCTGCCACATGGTAGATGGTCTACCACTGGAATTCAGCAGTGGATTCCACCGTCTACCTGACTTTGAGGAGAGCACTCAGACACTTTAATATTTACCCTTAGTGTAGGTTTCATATGCTCAAGTTAACTTGGATGTTTGGTAAGTCTTATTACTAATGAATGATGACAATTCAAATGTTATTTTACAATAAAAAGTATGGTGTGATTCTGAGGAAAATCAGCTTAATTTCATTATATTAGTTGTTAAGTTCTCATATGAAACAAAATGCAGCAATGTAACCTCAGACTTTAGCACATACTTTATGCAGTTACTCCTTTGGTGGCACTTGTAAAGCTAACGGTCGCTGTTTAAACAGTCTCATTTTGTTGTAATAAATCATCTCTTAGCATTCACTCTGCTTAAATATTAACACTCTTTGCAGTCTACATAAATGTTATTGTTTGTATTATATAAATGAGTCAGTGCATCATCCATGGAGGAGACAGAAGTTCAGGTAGAGATTAATTTATTGTGTTGTTTTATATTATATTGCTTAGAGGTATGAGTTTAATTACTCTGTGCCAGTTACTCCTGAAAGACTGCACTATAGCTCCCTCTGTTGGAGAAAGACGCTCTGTGCACGGTGTTAAAATATTCCCAGCATCTTTGCTGCTGTATTCAGTCGACCAGGGCCCCTTCTCCTATACCATTTTAGACTAAAGCAATATTCTTCAAATTTTAGGTGCTTTGTTGCCATTATCTGGACTGAGAGATGGAAAAATACCCACATGCGTCTGTCTCATTCTGTTCTTCTTTTCTTAGTCCACTGAATGTTTCAAAGAAGTGACCTAAAGACGACTAAAAATAATCTTAACTCAAGGTTCACATACCTGCTGTTGAAGCACTATGCTCTTATGCAAACTAGTATACTAACAGGAAATTATACAATATGTTCAACTGTCACTGTCCTTTATACTTCACAAAGAGAGTGTAAAAATGTTTTTCATTTGGCTGTTTCTGCACCTGTCACAATTTATTTCAATGTCTGCATTCATGAGCAGCTCATCTAATTATTCTGTGCATTGCATTGTGAGAGAATAGTATCTATCAACAGCCTACTATAGAAACAAATTTGTATTTATTTTTGGTAATTTATTAGTATTTTGGCACACAGTCTTCCTCGGCGAAAGGAGTTTGCTCAGGTGATCATCAGAGAAGAACGATCTTCCACCCTCAAAATCTTCTGCGGTTAAAACATGGTCAACACTTTGCGTCACAATGTTTTGAAATGTTTCCTCAGGTCACTTCTTCATCTACAGAAGACCATCTGTGTTTAAAACATTGCTAGTTGTGACCACATAAAATGAAAGAGGCAACTGATAAGATCTTAGCCTCAAGAGAGAGACTAAGTTCATCTCTGCCTCAAGTCACAGAGGTAACAGAGTTCAATACCCAACATTATGTGGTAACTGACAAACATTACAACAGTAATGGAGGAAGTTTTCAAAACCTTTGCTTAAGTAAAATTACTAATACCACACTGTAAAAATACTCTGTTACAAGTAAAAGTAAAAACAGGATTTTACTGTGGTATTTGGTTGAGGTGGAGCTCATTTTTAACTATTTTGTATAGGACTGCAACAAATTAATTAATATGCTGATTATTTTCTCCAGTGCCCAACCAATAGTACAAAATAAAAAAAATAATAATAAAAAAATAAATAATAAAAAAATCACAGGAATTAAAAAAAATATTCAAAAGTATATTAAAAATTAAATGCAACACATCTTTACCTTTTGGACCCATTAAATGTTTTTGCATGAAGAATGACTGAAACGTCATAATAGTTGTCAATTAATTTTCTCTCAATTAACTTAATTGAGATCGACTAATCATTTAAGCCGTATTTGTATATACTTGTTGGGTAGTTTAATTTATGTTTAGACTCTTCATATTTTGTGTGCAAAAATCTAAATCTGTAAAGTAACCAGAAACCAAAGCTGTCAGATAAATGTAGTCAGGTTGAAAGTACAATATTTACTTCTGAAATGCAGTGTAGTAAAAGTACAAAGTGCAGTAGTCAGAGTTCACTTTGGGAAGTGGTGTGGCCATGAGCATGTCTAAAAATGAGGTCAAAAGGGACGTGTGACTGATATAGAAGAAGAGCTGTGAAGAAAAATAATCTGCAACGCACAACACACAATTTAAACTTCTACTTTTAAGAGTTCTGCTGTAGAATTAGAATTTACAACATCATGACATATAAAAATAACCCGCCATTCTCGGTTCACTTGTAAATGTGGAAGCAGGAAAGGAGCCTATAATGCATTTCTAGCTTGTCCCTTCCTCTGTGTTGTTGTCGTGCTGTGTGTGTTTGTTGGATTTTTGTTTGTCTGTGTGTACCTGTGTGTGTGTGTGTGTGTGTGTGTGTGTGTGTGTGTGTGTGTGTGTGTGATTTT
>JBBPCS010000729.1:5009004-5019179 GCA_037974645.1 Hollardia meadi
CCCCCCCCCCCCCCCCCCCCCCCCCCCCCCCCCCCCCCCCCCCCCCCCCCCCCCCCCCTGGCCTCTTGTCACTTTGCTGCAGAATGAAGGAATAAAAAAGGAAATTCAGAAGCAGGGAATTCAAACACTAGCTTTTGTCACTTAAAATATCAGGTTTATGAACAAATCACAACCCATACTTATTTGCCCACACATGGTGCGCGTGGTCTTACGTTGCAAGTAAATGTTTCTGGCTGGGATTATCAGTTGTTTAGTGACATGTCCTATTTGAGCCATAAGCCAGCTGCAAATAGTTTGTAAAAACTTTGTAATACTATACTTTAATAGGGTTTTTAATGTAGAATTGTTATCTTGACCTTATTGACAGATATGGTACAGTTAACTTAGGGTTAGTAGAGCTGTTGTTTGTGATCATTTATTAGGATTTAACAAGTAATCTGTGTGTGTATTGTATTTTGTCTCTGTCCTAGGAGTACTATAGAAGAGACCTATGCCAGGTCTATGACCAAACTTGCCAAGACGGCGGGCAACTTTTCTCAGCTTGGGTGAATATAAACGGCGTTCTAGTTTTCTAAAGGAAATAGTAGTATGAATTCATGTAAGAAGATCTTGCCATGTTCTAACCTCTAACCTAAGTGTCATCCTTTATTCCAGGACCTTTGCGCCAGTGTGGGATGTGTTCAAGAGCTCAACAGAGAAGCTGGCCAGCTGTCACATGGAACTAGTGAGAAAACTACAGGAACTTATAAAAGAGGTTCAGAAGTATGTGGACGAGCAGGCCAAAGCACACAAAAAGGTAAGGAGATGGAGAATTCAGGCAATTAGGGCTTGATATCATGTGAATTTTATTGATACTCCAGCTGATATGTCACCTGAGTTTTGTGTTAATTGTTGTCTTAACACAACCAGCTGTAAAAAAAAAAAGTGTTGCTCAAAGTAAAATATGGTATAAAACTGAAACAATATTTAAATCAGAAAAGAACAAAATCTGAATAAAAATTCATGCCAGGTTTTGGTATTTTTGACATTTTGGATTTTTGGTGTAAAGGACACATTTTTGTACGAACAGTACAATCTGCACACATATTTATAAGTCCTTCCCTTGAACTGCAGTTATCACAAGTAGTTTTCTGCTCCTGTATTGTCTTCATTGAGGATATAGACCTTTTAAATAAAGTTATATTTTTTTCCATTGTGAGATGTCTTGGAATGTAGTTATTGTCCCTAAAGTGAAAGACGTTGACGCTATAGACTAGAATTCAACCCTCCAAAAAAGGGAATTGTTAGCAGTTGATTCTATCCTGAGGAAACATAGCGTGCTGTGTTATTCTACAAAGCATTTTTTTTTACACCTCACTTCTTTATCTGTCCTCCCTGCTAAACCACACCCTCAGCTCGTATCTCATGCATGCAGCCACAGAACACAGCTGTGTTGGTGCATTCAGCAAAACAAAAATGTCACACTTTCTCTCCGTCACTTTCCTACACTCCCGGATCCTCCCTGCTTTGTGTGTCTTGGCTAACTTGCAGATACAGTGCATACTGTAGTTGAGAGGCGTGAGTAATGAAAAATAAACAGCCGTCTTGGAGCAGGAGCTCAAAATGTGTACATAATTTAGGATTTTGCCAGTTCTGCTCACTCCAATGGGTTTACATCATACGATAACTGTGTCAAAATGAGCAACAAAGAGGGTTCAGTGATGATGATGGTGATGATGAGTAAAACAAATGACCAAACTTACTTGTGTGGCCACTGTGATTTAAAGTTATAACCCCCTGATTATATTCTCTTTTTATGTCCTTCCAGTAAATTTAGATGAAGAGCTATACAGATGGAGCAAATGCAGAGTCTTATACATTTTTTTAACAGCCACTACTGCTACTAAAATGTTTTAACTATTTCCTGCTGTACTCTGCACAGAGAAACAGACTGAAACAGAGGAACTTCTATAGTGATTACTAGAGTAATAAATGACCTCTGTCTACACTGAAATTGTGTTGTTCTTGTTGATCTTTCATAATAAACAAGGGGATTCCAGGACAAATATTGTGTTGTGTTGACGTCAACTTTTACAAGAATCAGCTCCATCGTTGGCAGAGCAATGGGTGATACTTGCACTTATTATTCAGCCTGCTGTTGTTAGCGGAGTTGCTGTATAAGACATTTGTGTGTTGTTAGACAAAAGAAGAGGTGGCGTCTACCCTGGAGGCCGTGCAGAACATCCAGACCACCACCCAGGCCCTGCAGAAATCCAAGGAGATCTACAATGCTAAAACCGTGGAGCAAGAGCGCCTCCGCAAAGAGGGGGCCACCCAGAGAGATGTGGACAAGGTGGGAGGTCACATTCGCACGTACACACACCCACATAATCATGGTATGGTAATAAGGCATGATGAAGTGCCTTAACGTTCCACTCTATACCGAAACTTGAACCCCAAAAGTTTCTTGCCTTCAGATGTTAAGCAGAGCGGTTTCCTTTGCTGATTCTTCAATTGATCTGGGAAAACAGAGGGCCATTGTGTAAATATATAAACTGATGATAGTCATTTATCTGTCTGTTTATATTTTGCAGGCTGGAGTGAAAGCCAAAAAAGCTACAGAGACCTACAAGTCATTTGTGGAGAAATATGCCACAGCTAAGTCAGAGTTTGAACAGAAGATGGCAGAAACTGCACAGGTATTCTGATGACCTGATTTTACCTGTTCTGTGTGCTTATTTGAAATACATGCTCACAAACTCTGCCTATTGTCTGTCTCTGTGGTATTGAACACTTTCATTGCGTAATCTGTCAGTTCTGTGTGTGTGTGTGTGTGTGTGTGCGTGCGCGTGTTCCACATTTCGTGCCCTGTATCATCTCCAGATTGTGTTTTTTCCTCTGTAGCAGAATGGCTGTGGAAAGCCCTGATTGGATCCATCTGAACGACTGATTAGATAAACTCCAAATTAAAATCAGATCAACAGAGTTTGGGCCTCCATATCCCCCTGCTCCACAGCAGCTCCACCACCAGAAATGGTTCCAGTTAGCGCAGTGTTTTTTTGTTTTCCCCCTAGAGAAAGCAGCGCTGTAGCTCGACTTCCCCGGCATCACAGTCTCCTCTCAAACGCGGCACATGTGGATACGAGTTATAAACAGTAAACACATGTGCTGTCTGACATCACTGGGGCTCCTACATGTGTGTTCCCTTTGTCTGAGTGTGTGTGTGGGTGAGTGGGTGGGTGTGTCTGTGACAAACATACAGTTTTATTTGTGTGCATGTCTCTGTAGTGTAGATGCAGGAGCGTCTGCGGTTCGAAAGGTTCATCTTCCTCTCCAGCCACACTGTGATTTTCTAGTTTATGATTATTTATACTCATTCTCCTTGGTTAACCCCAGAAGCCCAGAGTCAGACCCAAGTGGAAGTAAATACTAGTATTTAAGGTTGAGATCTGCACCATACTACTGTTCAAAGCCAAAAATTAACCCCCGTCAATGTATCTCGTGAACAGAATAATTTACATCTTATGGGAGGAGCTGTGTGTGTGTGTGTATGTCTGTGTCTCTGTCTGTGTGTGTGTGCCATAGACCACCCAAACAGACACACAGGAAGTGTGCAGAGACAGAATAAGGAAGTGATAAGGAAGTTTCCATGTTTGTTTGTTTTTTTGTTTTCATGTCTGTATAAACGAGTCTGACACCATGATGCAGATTTGTTGACCTGCCATTTATTTGATTTCAAATGACTGAATGATTTGTGGCACCACCATGCCATAACCTACACTCGCCCTGTTTTACAGAAATTCCAAGACATTGAAGAAAACCACATTCTCCACATGAAGGAGATCATTCAGTCATACTCGCAGTCTGTCGACGAAACACACGTTCAAATGGGAGAGGTGAGTGTGGACACGCACACACGCACACAGACATGGTCTCAAACATTCCTGTGGGTGGAGTAGGTGTCTTATTAACCTGAGGCTGTGCTCATTGGGTTCACTGTGTGTCATATCAATTAGTGTCGTCTTTGATCTCTCTAATCGTTTAACTGAGAACCAGGAAATGTCCCATTCATCCTTTTATGCCAAGTAATTAAAAACTGATCAAAACTCCCTCACAGCCTATCTCAAACACCTACAGAAGTCCGAACACTTGCCAAAAACTGTGTCCGATTGTAAAAAGTGTTGCACAGGCTTGTTTGTTTCTGGAAGAGCGTGTTTAGGTTTGAGAAAATGGCATCAGGTTCAGCCACATCCAACTGTGAATGCTTTCAAACACAATTCACAGCTCTATTAATCAGTATTTAACGTTAACCGGGGATTTATTTATTCAGCAATCATACTTACTAGTGCCACACAGAATAACTCAAAACTACACTCTGCTGCTCTGCTCTCATTAATCTGAAGCTGCACAGTGCTGATGCTGCTGTTGTCCATAGAGGGCGACGCAGCTCCACCATTAACATCTCCATCCAGCATGCAGCTGGTGTGGCAACTTGGAAAGAATGTGGAGCGACAGGCTACCACGGTTATTCAGCCTCACAGTTCCTGCTTCTGAGCAGGAGATGGGCAGTGCCACTGCCTGTCCCTGAGCCAAATTATAACAGTCAGCCAAATTATGATTGGTGATGAAATACTCGTCAACACAGGTTGTGATGTATCTTGGGAATATTATTATTGTACAAGGGTAAGGCAAGAAGGAAAGAGAGAGAGAGGGGGAGAAGGGTAAGAGGAGTGCGAGAGGCTGGGATCAACACTGCAACATTGTGCTTAGTCACTGAGCCCACAGGCATCTCATACTCACAAGCAGACACACAGACAAATCATACATTTGTGTGCACTGGCGTTTTAAAAAATAAATTATTGTGAGTACTGTTTTAGTTAGACATGTACACACACAGTATGAAACGCACACCGAAGACATACATCTTTTAATGACATATAATCATTACCAGAGTATTCGCTAGAACTGGACATAAAGTTTTATAGTGCAAAGCAATAAGTGAAAACCCACGCACACCTTGTCCAATTGCCTAGATAAGATAAATTTACAAAGGTATCAACTGTACGAGAGAAAAAGGAAAGTAAACAAACCTACACTTCTATGGTTTTCAGTGGTTGAATATTAAGCATGTGCTTAGGGAGTGCAGAAATCCTGAGGGTAAACAAGTACATTAGAATTTTCAAGAGTTCACTCAGCTATTATCACTTACTTGTATATTCACTCATTACAATATGTACTTTGTAAAATGCACCTTTCAAAACTCAGTCTCTCTTTAAGTGTCTGAAGCCCTCTGTGTGGTGTTTATTGGATAAATTAATTTAGTATTAATTTTGTGGTTGAAAAATTTAAGCTTAATCCCACACGTTTAAACAAATTCACCAAAATTAATATACAGGATGGCTTAATGGCTTATTCTAAGATCTTTTAAAAAAAATAGTAGTAGCCTTGATGGTACTCCTCTGATTTTTGCACATCACTGTCTGTTGAAAGACTTTGTGGGGTACTACTGCTACAAGTTTGAAAATGAAGATAAAAATCTGATCGTGTGGAGTTAGAAAGAAGTTAGCTCACCAAACCTCTGTAGCCCGCTCTTCATCACAACTTGAGACTAGCAGCTTGTGGCTAAATTAGACGCTGCTAGCATAACACACCTGAATATCCAATCAAACTGTCAGAGGTTGATTTTAAGAGTTGATTTGAGGATAATGTAGACACCAAATTTTGAAAGGAAAGTAAAACATGAGGAATACAGTGTTTTCCCTAGGTTTGTGGGAGACTTAGGTGCACATATTTGGCAGTGGGTTTGAGGGGTCCTCCCCTAAGAGGACGTTTTACGTTTTGTTTTTTTGTTTTTTGTTTTTTAAGTGCAATTTCACATCATTTTCGGAGCATTATTATTACAGTATCTTTGTAGAAAAAGTTGGAAAAGCTACAGCAGATAATAATAAAACAAGCCCCCAAATTGCTTAACAGCAAAACTTGCTAAAGAAGTAGACTGGGAACTAACTACAACCATTAGATTTGGGAAAAGTCATTTAGTTAGTTATGAGCCTCTCCACATTTATTTTACATTCATTTGGCTTAGGTGGTGTCCAAAACAGCTTGGGTGTTGCTCCAAGTCTCTGCTGCTCCACTCTTATACAGGGAAAACCCTGGAATAAAAGATACAAGATGTCTGGTGCTGCTGCATCAAATTTGATCCTGTCCATCATGATTCTGTCAATTTTATAGGAGGTAGAGTTCTCTTTAAGACAATCAAAGATTTCTTTGAATGCTCTTAAAGTTCAGTATACTGATTAATACCCTCTTACCCACCACATATGTAGACAGTCAACAGCTTCAGTGCTTGCTTTGCTGGTCATCATTAAACACAACTGACATTGTTCATTGGTGGGAAGTCGGTGAGGATAGATGTCCGTGTTGCTGCGCCTGCAGTGCGCCTCACTGGCAGGTAAATAGGAATGGCTAGGGACTCCACGTGTAAAGGTTTATCGGAGGAGACATGGCCGTTTACACTCCCACGCGGTGAACAGAGGAGTTAGGAGTGACTTTGACTGAGGCAAGGGAAGTCCAGTGCTGGAGCTGCTGTAGTCCAAGGATGTTAAACTACCAGAGACAAGTGATTGCAGGGAAGAGCGGAGCATGAAACCACAGCAAAGGAGGCCCGTAGCCAAAGATGTCACTTTAATCAAGAAGTAATCATGTCAACATTGCAGGTATTTTCAGACAGCCAGTATCAGCTCAGTGGGCATGAAGGATAAGGATGAAAAGGATGAGAGGCGAAGTGAGCAGAGTAAAGAAAGGTAAACACCTTATATAGATATATTAATCAGACATGAGTAGAAAGAAGTGCATAGTGTTGTTCCCTGTGCAGAGAGCTTTCAAGTCAAAGAAGTGTTCGCGTGCAGTGTTTGTTTTTGTAAGTGAGCATTTGTGTGTGCGTAAAGATCCCTTGAAGGTAGATGCATGTTTTGAGCATGTGGTCTAAAGTCTGCGTGGGATGAGTTTGTGTGCGCACGTGTGTGTATGTGAGAGGCGAGCGTGGTACGCAGGTTGATGACCTCCGTCGTGGCAGCAGCACCTGACAGATCGCGTGTGCTGCACTGAGCATACTTCCTCACCGCGGCAGCCTCCCTTTACCCACATCACCCCCCCCCCCCCCCCCCCCCAACATACTCAGGGCACAGAAGGCTAATGCACTCCACCTCACCACAGGGCCCGGGGGGCAGACACATATGTGTGTGTATGCGTGTGTGTTTGTTTGATAGCGGGGCCACTCTGCGCTTACAGTAAGTATCACGCACATCTAAATGGTTTGGTGAGATGGCAGTGAGCCACTGTTCTTCATCCCCATGCCTATACATCCCTTTCACTTCCCCCTCAGTAAACACACAAGCACACATGCACATCCAAAACAAACAAGCAAACAAACACTATCCTTCCTCTGATACTGCCCAAAGGGCATCAGCGGGCTGCAGTGCCAACAACAATGATTCAACCTGACACAATAGAATGACAGTAAAGTACAGTATGTCTCCACTGGTCGATTACAAAAATAGAAGTTCTAAATACCAACTATAGGCAAAACAGCGCGAACACACTGCATGTCTCCTGTCATATCATAAAACAAGTGGCATCAAACATGTGACACTAATGCCTTGTTTTTCTTCATTCTTTGAAACGCTTGTGTGTTATGACATAACTGAAAACATAAAAGTCAAAAGCAATCACTGAACGGTAAGTATAATGTTGGCTTACTGAACACTGACTTATCTAACTGCATTTCCCCCCAACTAGAGATGAACCTTTTACATATTTAGTTTCATCAGTTACAACCAATGTGAAAATATATCATATAAAATATGAAACTGAGTATATTGGTGTGTACAGTAAAGATTAATGCAGGCCGATAAACAGTTCCTGACTACGTTCGATGGCTGTTAAATTTGACAAAAAAGCAAGGCAATGATTATGGGGTACTGATCTGTGCGTCTCCTCCAGCACAAAGGATTTCATTTAATGCAGCTTTAAATTGTACATAAGCATTGTATAATAATGTATGTTTAAAACATTGTATCTCAGTTACAAAACTTCTTCATTTTACCTCCGCCTCACAAGCATGGCTACAACTCACCAACAAGCAAGGCGGAATGAGCAGCAATAGCCTAAAAATAATGTCAATAGCTCAGTAGGGATTCCAATCTGAAGCCACATTTTGAGGTAAATTAGCCATGATGCAATATTTACCATGTTGTTTTCATCTTTTCTGGTGAGTTTAATGTGGCTGTGTTGCCAGTAATAGGATATATAGTCAATCTCGCTTGGTTAAACGCCTCAATCAAGTTGTATTGGGTACTGGCAGTCATTAAATTTTCTATAACGGAATTGGACCCCAGTGAACGGCCCAAAATAAACCTATTCTTAAATTGATTGCAGGGAATATAAATAATGAACAAATCTATCAACAATTAACTCAATTCACCAACTCATTCATCAACTCATTCACAATTCAACACTAAATGGACCAGAAATCTGCCAGCGGATGTGGATTTTACATGAGATTCTATTGCAGTTGAACTTCTGTTCCCATGTGCTCTCTCCAGCCAATATCTTAAATTCCAACTTAGAATTAATCATCAGTAATTTTTTATTTTTTTATTTTTATTTTGTAGGTCCACAATGAATTTGTGAGGAACATCGAGAACACCTCAGTGGAGAGCTTAATACAGAAACTGGCCGAGAGCAAAGGAACTGGCAAGGAGAGACCAGGTAAGCCACCGGAGCCTTAAATGTTTTATTTTAATAGTGAATGTTTGTGTGTAAATAAATTAGCGGGCCTTCTGCTTGTTCTTGCCTCATGGGGAGGATAGGGGTGTATAGAGAGGGGCAATTAGAAGTAGGAGAGGGCTATCAGAGCCAATCATAGTAATCTGCTGTAAAGGTAGGCAGGCTTGGCATTCCAGTAAGCATGTGACACACGGGGGGCTTTTGCTGTGCTCGCAGACTAAGCAGGCAGAACCAACCTTTTCAGGAGGTCACAGCTCAACAATGACTCTTGTGTAAACTTTGCCATGCCACAATAATCAAGGGAATACTCCTCAGACTCCTTCGGCTCTACCCCCTCACCTCCCTCTTTTTTGAAACACACACACACCATCACGTTTCCCCTCATTCATCTTGTGTAGTCGTAGTAGTAGCTCTGAGGCTTGATTTTCACATTTTAATTAACTGACAATAACCAGTCTTTAAAACATGATGCATGTGAAATCCTGCCATAAACATTCAATTAAATCACTCGTCCCTGTACTCGTACTATATTATGTCAAGTTACAGGCACAAAGGGTTCACCTCTGCTGTGTTTGTGTGTACACAAATGGTGACCCCTGTGTCCAGACGCTGCGCTTAAGGAGTGGTGGCCTCCATTTGTTTGGACAGCAGAATTAATTGAGGCTAAAAAAACGGTCAGAAAATTCCTTTTGTATCAAGCTGTTCATTAGGGATTGCGCAGCAGCCCCGGCCCTGTCAGAAAAATAACCTGTCTGTCCCCTGATTAAATAGCTGAACGGATGGCCGGTCCAGTGCCTTTAGAGAGAGAGAGGTTGAATAAACTTTCTATTGCGGAAACAATCCCAAAGTGACACGCTGCGAGGCAGGGGGGTTCGGAGTGTTCAACGATATCCAGCTGAGCTGTCAACTGGCGGTGGGCCAGACACGCAAACCCCCTCTGCCCCTCTCCCACTCCCAGTGCCATGTGAAGCATATGCAATTTAAAAAACCATTCTCTGCTCATGCGTGACTGCATGCTTTCCTCACAGAGAGTAGAGAGAAAAGAAACATCTTCCCTTGTATAAACAAAGTCGTCTGTCTGTTTAGGAGATATTTAAACATTTCCTAATGTCTGCCCAGATTTAGGTTATATTCACGTGTCTGTTGTTTGGACTTTTTTTGCAGTTGGGGTGCATAAATATTGTCAGATGCAATCGCAGGATGCTGGCGGCAAAGAGTTCCTGCTCTGCCTGGGCCTTCCATAGATCCACAGCATTTGTTAAACATCCCAGAGCTTAAATAAAGAATGCAATTTGCAAGCTTCCTCGCCACGAAATGAGATACACCTCAAGATTTCAAATATTCTCACCTGTTTTATGTCAGTACAGTGGCCGAATTGATTGGCGAAGGGGGGGGGGGGGGGGGGGGAT
>JBBPCS010000729.1:5019279-5035371 GCA_037974645.1 Hollardia meadi
GGGGGGGGATGACCGTCTCTCTCACTTCCTCCCATGAGAGAAAGTTCTTGAATGAGCATGCCAATTTTTGTTTTGATTGGCATGACACTAACACACACAAACACTCGTTCGTGCTGTCATTGTGTCTTCGCCGGCGGTGAAGAGGCCTGATATTGCACAGTAGAGTAGATTGGTCATTGGTGTACTTTATCCACTTCACTTGGCGTGATGCATGCCTCTCGTGACTCGACGCTTCCTTGCGCTTCACTCAGCGTTGCACACGCCAAACAATGCATCAATTCTGCTCGCGACCGGCGTCCTCTGGGGAGACCGCATTGGACTGTCGCTACTGTATACATTTTGAGTTAAAATATCATTAGCTTTGTTGTTTTCAGGTCAAGGCATGTTAGTGTATCGGAAATCTTGCCAGAGGGCCCTGCCCCATCTCTCTCCCTCCTGCTCATCTTGCAAGCTATTAAGCTTTCTAGTTATGTGCAGTGTATCTGTCTATCTGGTCTGATAGACAGATCTCTTCAAGGTCATGCATTATAAGAAAGAAAAATATAAAAAATACTAAAAATAGGATTTGAACATTGTTGTGTTTTCTGTTAAGCAGCCAGTTCTAGTCGCAGAACTGTACAAATGAAATACAGTGTTGCATGTTGTTTAAATTCATAGTGAAACATATGGATTACATGGACTAGTAGATAATAAAATCACACAGCACAGCAGCCCAACCTCCCGGATTTGTCTGATTGACACGTTCACTTATTGCATGTCTTTGCCTCTGGTTTTCCTACAGCTTTTAGTGTGTGGGTGTGCTTGTGTGAGCATGTGTATGTTAAAGCGGCATCCCTTTGAAAAGCGTCCAGAAATGTTCCCGGCAGCACACTTGAAAGCGTGACAATCCATGTGCAGGGCCTCGGAGGTACATGTGTATAATTGATGAGCATTAAATTAAGTGTAAGCTTTGTTGTTTTTCGCTCCTTTCTCATCGTTTGAATGATGTATCCAAATAACCAAAAGCAATGTTGTTTTTTGTTCAAGTAAATTCCCGGCTGGTTCTGCTCCGAGTGATATTATGGTTATTGCGTGGAACAGATATGACGATTTGTTAGTGCGATCTATTAATCAAGTTCGACATGGTTATTGTAGTGGCTTTATGTGTTTGAGTGCTTTATTATGTTTTATATATGGCCTTTTTTTCTGGCCATCTTTTGCATGCCAGTAAGAAGGAAAGAAGGGCATGTTTAAGCCTGAGAGCATGTGGCTTTAAACACTTCTCTGCATGTAATCTTAGACTTGTTTGTCTTATTGTAATAGGGTTAGCGCGTTGTTGCGTGTCTCGTGTGGGCAGGTTTAGTTTCAGCTCAGTTTAAATCTTCATACCTGCTGTTTTGTGTTAATACCAAGGCTCCTGCGTTGATTCAGAATTGGTTTATAATAGTGGTGTTTTGTATGTGAGGAAGACTCTGTGCTGCCGAGTAGTGCTTTGTGTTCCCAGGAGGACGTGCCACATCTCTTTGAGGGCCACCAGACACACAGTTGACTCCGCTATTGACCCTGTCTGCCCTCTGGGACTAGCCTAGTCCTGTTTGTACACACACTCTGTATGGCATGCCAGATTGCATGTTGTGTATATGCCAAAGTGTGTTTGTGGTGTGTGTATGTGTGTGTGATTATTGCGTGATGTACATTCACAGCATTCACAGCAGTGGGTCTTTGACCCTTTCTGTGCCAAATGAACCTAAATGAATTTTTTTTTGTCTCATTAGGACCCATTGAGTTTGAGGAGTGCAATGCAGCTATTGCAACTGAAGGTAAGTTTTATTACAAATTAAAAGATACACAAGAACAATTTTAACTAATACAGTGCAAGTGGCATTTCACTTAAGTAAAGCACTGAATGTGTAAAGCAAGTTCAAACTCGGATCAAGAAGAGATTTAATGTCCTTTTTAATCTGTGTTTGAAAAATGCTTTGTTTTTGTATTAAGGTGCCAAACCAAGAAAGAGAAAACCATTTGGCATCCCAGGTCGTAGGAAAGACAAGGACACAGACTCCACGTAAGTGAAGACTTTTGTATCTTTTGTCCAGCAAGATAATCTATGCAACTTTTTTTTCTTTTTTTTTTCATCTGTAAATATAAAATACAACCCAGATTCCAAAAAGGTTTGGGCGCTGTGTAAAATGTAAATAAAAACAGAATGCAGTCATCAATTAAACAAACTCAGTGACCGACAATGGTTTTAGTAAGTGTTCCCGGGCCTATTTAGTAATCCTTTTTACAACCATGTGTTTCACAAAGTGGTGCACCTCGCCCCACCCTTGCTTGTGAACAACCGAGCCTTTTGAGGATGCCACTTTCATACTCAATCATGATACTGTCACCTGCTACCAGTGAACCTGTTTATCTGTGGAATGTTCCAAACAGGTGTTTTTTGAGCATTCCACAACTTTCCCAGTCTTTTGTTGCCCCTGTCCCAACTTTGTTTGAAACATGTTGCTGGCATCAAATTCAGAATAAGCATATATTTACAAAAATCAATCGAGTTGATGAAGTAAAACATTAAATATATGAAATCTATTATATCGAGTATACTGTATGTCAGCAAAAACAATCAGCAAATTATCGCATTCTGATTTATTGATGTTTTAGGCAACGTCCAAACTTTTTTTGTTTTGGAATTCAGTTTGTAAAATAAAAGACTTTCTTGTCATGATGTGAAAATTTTGTCTTCCAGGGAGTCTACAGAAGTTGAAGCTGCTGTGAGTATAATTTAACAGTCAGCTGTTCTTCAGCTGATATTTCAGCTTTCTGTGTTCAAGCAGGAGGAGGTGGAAAAGATCCTTGTTCATTTCAGCTACCTGAACATGTGACTCTCACTGTCTCTCTTTTCCCTGCTGTTTGTTTTGTAGATTTGCTGCTCATTCATTCATTCATTCATTCATTTCTCTCTGTGCTTGTAGAACACTGCCAATGGTGCTCCCCCTGGATACTACGGGGCCATAGACATCCAGAACGCTGTAAGCAAGCTAATACACACACACACAAAATAAATTTAAAAAAAAATCGGGGTTCTGATTTTTTTACTTATTTTTTTTTACTTACCAAACTTATTTTTACTGTCATACTTCCTCTGAAGTATATATACAACCTTGATTCCAAAAAAGTTGGGATTCTGTATGAAACATTAATAAAACAGAATATGATTTGCTAATACTTTTTCACATAAGACAATATATTTAATATTTTACCTCATCAACTTGATTGATTTTTAATAAATATATGCTTATTCTCAATTTGATGCCAGCAACACGTTTCAAACAAAGCTGGGACAGGGGCAACAAAAGACTGGGAAAGTTGTGGAATGCTCAAAAACACCTGTTTGGAACATTCCACGGGTTAGGGTTCATAACAGGTTCATTGGTAACAGGTGATAGTATCATGATTGAGTATAAAAGGTGCATCCTTGAAAGGCTCAGTCGTTTAAAGCAAGGATGAGGTGGGGCGCACCACTTTGTGAAACACACGATTGTATAAAGGATATTACTACATGGGCTCGGGAACACTTTGTAAAACTGTTGCCCCGTAAACACAGTTCGTTTGAAAATGACTGCATTCTGTTTTTATTTACGTTTTACATAGCATCCCAACTATTTTGCAATCGGGGTTGTAAATGTTTAATGTATGATGAAGTTGTAAAAATGTTTGCTGGCACCACTAAGCTCTCTGTTCACATGATGACATGTTTGTTCAGATTTGTTTCAGTCAAATATTATGTGTGGAAGTTTCTTGGGGTATTTTCCACCGCTTTCTCTTTGGGGCTGCAGGATGGGATCCTGGAATGAAATGATTCACAAATGTTTCCAGTCTGAGTTCATTTCCATATGTAACATAATAGTAGAAACTATATATACAAATGTGGGAGTGATTATTTCCTGTCGATGTAAAACCTCAGAAACAAAGTGCCACAAATGTAAGAGAAATTTTCCTTTGGCTGATCAGCTACATGATCAACACTTGATGAACCGATTCGCTTTGATGACACTAAAACAAATTAGGTTGAATTTAAAAAAAACTTCCTCCAAATTTTAAGTTTTAAAATTTAGCATAAGGAGAAAAATTAATATACAAAGAGAAAAAAATATTTGAAACCATTAAACAGGTACTAGCTAGTTAATTAATTACTAACAGTTAATTGTTTCTCCTGTGTTGGATTGTATATTGACTAATTTAAAGCAGTTTGAAATAATTTCTTGTAAAAACTTTGATTGAAATTATAAAATTAAATTGAAATGTAATTTGAAAAAAAAAGCCTTTTTAAGTAGAATAAGATGTGCAAAATTTGTAAGTGTTGATAAAAACAATTTGGGTGTCATTTAGCTGCTTTAAAATTATATTAAGTAATATCAAAACTACACAGTGTGGCACCGGTATACCATAGTATGAAAATTGTTAGTTATCATACCATGTACATTTGCTTATCTATGATATTGAATTCTCTTCTATGAGTGCTGTATAATATTTTATTGAATTCTACCATATTAGTGTTATTAAAAAATATAGGATATTTTGCAAAATTATAATAAAGCATCTGGACAACAAAAAATGATTCCGTATTCATTCCTTCAAGGGTCATTGTAACTGATAATAATAATAATAATACAGTGAAAATCTCATACCATTGAAACCCAGTACACATGGATAATAAACTTTCTTTCTCTTTGTGTTTTGTAGAATGTTCCACAAGTTGATGCAGAGGGCTTCTGTATCAGGCCAGAAGCAAATGAAAACGATATCCTTTTCCTTGATGCTGTGATCACCCTCAGGCTCTCCAGCTTATGAGACATTGAGGATTTGTTTCTATTTATTTTTTCTGTTCATTCCTGTCTACAATTTCAGTTCAGGGTGAAATAAAAATGGACTGTAGACAATCTCTCTCTCTGTCTCTCTCTCCCTCTGTCTCTCTCTCTCTCTGTGTTTTTATGTTCTGCGTCTGTTGTCTCTCCTTAACTTTTTTTGCTCACATGCCAAAGATAATTCCTTCTATTCGTCCAGCGACTCGGAGGACGAAGATGAGCCCAGGAAGTTCCACATTGAAATCAAGCCAAACAACGGCACACATCAGAACCGCGCCACCATCGACGAGCTTAAAGCCTCCATTGTAAACATCATCCTGTCGCCCTCAGCCTCGGTACAGCTTCACAACATGCGCCGAATACTCAAATCCCCAAACACAAACCTGTTGCTGTCCTACTTTGCTGCAGCGGAAGTCTGCTCTGCCTCTCAACACTAGAGGGCAACAGGAGAATGTCTAACCTCAGTCATTGTAGATGGGAATGCCATTTAAGTTGAGTTATCCCTCTTTTAGATGCTTACCATTAGTCACTCTTTCTTGAAGCTTATTTTATTTACCTTGGAAAGGCATATCATGGTTCAAATTTATTTCATATGCCAGATTGGCTTCTGATTCAATAAGTTGCCTTTTTGCACACATTTCATGTTTTGTTTTTGCTTTGAATTTAGCTTCATGTCAAACAACTTTTTTTTTTCTTGAAGAAAAATACCAAAAACTCAGCCACAATAACTTCTGGGTTAAGTGTGTGATGTTGTTGGCCTTTACTGCAGTCTCACACACACATGCACACTGCCCTCCTTGTAGGCACTTAAGGGAAAGCTTTGCGGCACTGGCCAGGCTACACGCACACACAGAAAACACAGTCTGATCCGTGACCTCAGTTATGGAGCCCTTCATTCAGCTCCCCGTCCCACACCATCACTCAATCTCTGAATCACTCCCCGCTGCTGCATGAAAATAGCCGCTGCCATTAAAATTTCAAGCGACTACTGCTTGTGTGCAAACATGCACTGTGTGTGCACTGAGCTGCTGCTGCTGCTGTTGTTAATGTTGTGGAGCGGCTGAGAGGGCACGCTCAGTGTTGTGAAGGGGGTCTAGCAGGTCTCACCCGCCGTACTCTCCCGGCTGCACGTTAAACGAATGTCACGGCATCTTCTGCCCAGCTTTGGCTCCCTCCCTCAGCCTAACCCTTCCTCTGCCCTCACCACTGTTTCTCCTCACTGTTTGTGTTGTACCTCACTCTCTGTTTTTTCCCTTGTTTCTTCGTTTGCTTTCACACTTTTGGTTTTATTGCAGCCCATTTGTTCCAGACAGGACTCTGGTGGGGTTATTTATGAATACTTTTTACGGGCTTAGTTGCCTACTTTTTTACAAACATTTTCCTTTTTCGAACCTTTTACCATTAAGGATAAAGATAAGTTACAAGTTTATAGAGGATGTTTTTTTTTTCTATTTAATATAACAAGATTCAGGAGGAATTATGTTTCTCTTTTAAACCTTTGACTTTGTTCAATTCAGTTTGGTGTTTCTTGTCGAGACTCAAACCCACAATTACTTTCTCATCCTAAAAGTACAGAAAAAACACACACTGCTGTTTGTGTGTGTTGACTCCGACTTGCATTTAAATACCAGATTAGTTATTGCATTATGTTTGCCTTCCTTGGATTAAAGTTAGTACATACATCCAAGGTGATGACGAACGTTGCATCATCTGGTGTGAATTATTGAGACTTTTCCCTTTTCTTTTTTTCCTCAGTGCTCACTTTTCTGTCTTTTTCATTTCTCCTCCTGTTTGGTTCCCCCTCTGCGGTGTTCTCTTTATTGAAATAGCAATGGAAGTCGTGTGTGTGTGTGGCCAGCGAGAGCTGTAATTGAACCCATTTGCCGCTTAGCGCCTGTGGGACTAAACCCTGGCCTCACAGCTCTACGGTGGTTAAACGCTTTTGCTATGTTCCTTAAACCCATTTTGTTTCTCCCCCACACCCCCACACCATCCCTTGACAACCCTCCCAACGTTTCTCCTTGTGTGAATAAATTCTTTATTGAAATTGATGCTCAAAGTTTCCATTGGGTTGGTAACCCTCCAGAGTGTATCTTACATATCTTGTTTTTCGCAGCATGACACTGCAGATTTATGTGCTGGAAAAAAAAGGCTCTGTAAAGGAAGTTGGTGAAGTGTTGGGGGCATGCTCTCTGTTGTCCCTGACTGATCGGTGTATGGGCTTCCATGTACGGTTTTGCGCTGCTGAAATTTTCACCCTAGGTTTAACGTCTGGTATGTGTGAGTCGAGAGTAGTCTGGTGATTTACTGTCTTTAACTCTGAAGTGGAAAATTCCCTTGGCCACTGGGAATAATTAATAATATAGTGTTAACCCCTCCTCCTATTTTCATTGTGGTTTATATTTTTGAAATCTTATATATTATAGTTATAATAAATTATTACATTAAAGCTATCAAATACTTAGGGTTTCAAACCATTTGGCATGTAAAAAGGGTTGTAGTAGTTTGAAATTCCAAAAGTTGCATAAGTTGTAACAAAGCTGAGGAAAAACAGGATGACCCCTAGTCTGTTTGATGTGTCCTCCTTGGAGAATAATCATTTCAATGTAGCCGTTTTGTTTTATTTTTTGTCTTTATCCAACAAATTGAGCAAACTTTTGCCCAGTAAAGGTTAAAAATTCGTGGTGGGTCGCATGTGTCTTTGATGAATTAATATCTGTTTTTATTTTCAGGGACAGATGCGGAGGAACCAGTCCAGTGAGTATTTTCTCTGTCTGACCGCTCTGTATCCGTCTGTTGCCGGATGACTTGTGAAAGGGGGTCGGCCGCACGACTTCTCAACTACATTTTTCTTGGCCTGAGTTGTTTTTAAAGCGGTTGTCTTTAAAAGGGAAAACCCAGAAACCTAGCCAAAACCAACACATCGCGAGAAAAAGTAAATAACTGTTTCTGTAAATGTGAGCTTGAGGGATATTTCCTCCTCCTGTGGTACAAATAAGATTAATTGCTTAATTAGCTGTTTATATTTTGACATGTCAGAGATTATCTTTTCCATTCTGTAAACTGGCACAGTTTGCAGAAGAGAAGTCTTGTGTTTGATTTCTTGCCCCAGTGCTTGAGAAAGACTTTAAGAGTAGGTAATGTATTCTGCTCCATATTAATCCAGAAAGTCTTTTTTTTTAATGAGTTAAAAGTTGTTTTTATTTTATTTTCAAAAGTTGCTCTCACATACCATGTTTGTACATTGCTATATGGTAATAATACTCACATTCTGCTGCTGCAACACTGGTAGAGTTAAAAATCAATTTACACCAGGTATTGCATTGATAGATGTATACTGTACGTATGCTTAGGGATCACAGGAGTATCTACATTAAGCTCTAAAGCTAAGGGTCCTGGTGAGTATGTTTTCACTACAGTAGTTCTTCCCCTCCCCTTTAAAATATCTGCCACAGCCCTCAACCCTGTGCCCTGATTGGAGCCTTTTTACACGGCTGGCTGAAACAAGCTAACACCACTGACACTGTGTTCTCTCGCTTCAAACCTTCAGCTCATTTTTTAAGAATTTATGTATATTTTTGGGTTTTTTTTTATTCGGGTCCCCTGAATTGTATCCTCCTACCTCTGGTGCTGCTTCCGGTTGCTTATATTGATCTTTGCAATGTATTGTAACACTTTAAATAGGGGCACCAAATAACACAAATCGCAAAAAATCACTACACCCCCTGTGGTAAAGTGTTACCATCACATTTAAAGCACATTTGAAGCTAACCCTTTTCAATATTTGGGTAAGATTTTAAGTTTTCACTGCATACGGAAGAAATAAGAAACATATTTTACCTAACCTGAATCGGATATATTTCTATATATTTCTTTGACTTGACTCAAATGTCTTTGAGTACCTGCTGGGTGAAAACCTTGTGTTGGGTTTTTTTCTTTTTTTATTTAATTCTTTAGTTACTCTTATTTTCTGTGATCACTCTGTGCAGGTATGTGGGTCCTAATTTTATGTTTGTCTTGCTCTGTCTGCAGGTGATGAGCTAGCAAAAACCAGAGTGCCAGCATCATATGAGTATGTATGAAAATGCTCATGACTGCCACCACTTTCATCATATCTGTCCTGTTTTAAGTGTTTTTTGTTGTTGTATGTGTTTGTGCATATTTTTACTCTATAGGGAATTGTGTCACTTTTATCTTGAAATGTAATAAAGTTTGATTGACTCACTCTCTGACTCTATGTTCTATGGCAGACTGGCCAACAACGACCTGCTCTCTCTGGACCCATTCGGCCCGACTCTCGCTGCAGGCTCCTCTTACTCTGCGCCCTCATCAACAGGTAATTCCTAAAGCCTCATTTTTGTGTTGATTCCTGTGCACATATATTTCTCTACGATGTAACCAATACGAGGTTATACCAAGGTATCTTTAAGAATTCAGTCCTGGTTGGTTTGGTGACGCCTATGGTTACTGGTGGAAAGAGCAAATGTGGCTTTAAACTGCAGCAAACACTTGTTGAGCAGGTAGTTTGTCAGAAATGCAACAGAACAACTTGTGCATCTGTTTACAGTGCAGCCAAACAAACTCACATTGTTTTAATGAATAAATAATGCAACAGCAGTCTGATTTCATGCAGCGCATATCAGTTTTTCACAGAACAGCAGGACATAGTAGAAGAAATTGCAATTGCAACTCTTAATCTCACAGCTCACTGTGGTTGTTCCTTGCTGTTCCATTTCTCCTTTGCCAAACTCGAAAATGATCTGCAGATGAAAAAATGCCGATATGACAGCTGTCTTGTTTTCTAGACACATTTAATGATGAATGATCGCTGCAACGACAAATACACTGTGTGTATGACTGCTTCGCTGTTTTGCCAGTGAGCGCTTTTAATGTGAAGCAGCAACTGCAGGAAATGTTGGGTTTGAATTAGCACTAACTTAAAGGGATAGTTCACCCCAAAATCAAAAATACATATTTTTCCTCTTACCTGTAGTGCCATTTATCCATCTAGTTTTTTTGGGTGTGAGTTGCCAAGTTTTGGAGATATCGCCTGTATTGTTCTCTCAAAAAACTCCATAGCAATGTCTCTTGACTGATGACTCGGTTACTCAAGATGATCCATAGACTTTGCTGTGAGCAGTTACATGAAACTACACAGTATCACCCCTCAGAAGGAAACGTGCATCTACTCTTGGATGACAGTCTTGTGCTTGTGACAGGGCGGGATGTAAACATTAATGACATCCTCCTCAGCTGAATGAGGCCAATATCAGTAAAATAAAATTGCACAGGGTTACATGCATGTATTGTTTCCTATGAATCCCTCGTGCTTAGCGAGGCAGTTTGAATTGAGTCCAATTGAGCAGTCTGTACCAATACCGGCTGCTGTATAAAAAAAGGTAATTACAGATTAGATAGTATAAAAAATGGAGTTTGATTTATGAAAATCCACACTACAAGCATTCTGTTTTTTTACTCACTCGGTTGAGCCAGTGATCCAGTCCTTTTTGTTTCCTCACCATCTCTCTCTCCATGAAGTCTCTCCCCTTCCCTGTCGTTATTTCTCTGAGCTACTCAGCTGGAAGCCTTTCCTCTCAGGGCAGTCCCAGATGGAGGAACTGACCCCAAAGGTCAACAGACTATCTGACTTTAGGGAATTAAAATGGCCAACGTTATCTATCCCAGTTTGCCTTTTCAATTGTTTTTCTTATTTTGTACAGCTCTCCACTGTCTAGCCTTTTCTCAATGCTTAAATATGATCTGCATATTTGAAAATATTAGTTCTATATTACATATTTGAATTATACCTGCCTTACTTTTTGTTTCATATAAATCTTCTTCAAGTCTTTACAGTTCTCTCTGAGACATTTGGATGTTTGTTTTCCTTTTAAGGTTTTTGAAACACACAGAGTTTTGTGATTCCCATGGCTTAATGTGCATGACACTAGTGTTTAAACACAGTGACATTAGCGCTGAACCATTGCCTAGGTTAAGCGTAATCCACAGTTAATTGGCACCTACTTGAGGTCAGAGGGTTGGCTATAAAGCCTGCTGGCACGTATGTTGTCAAACAGTGTCTCGTTACTGTCAAAGGTCTCGGCTTAAAAGTCAAAAGAGCATCGCGGAGTGCCCTGATTATGATATGGTGATGGGAATTACAGCCTGTTAAATCTCTCTGTGTACAGTGTGGCAGTATTAGCAGCTCCAAACGCACACATGACACATTAAACAAGACGAGTTTGTGAGGTATTAAAAAGATTAAACCCTCCCTGAATGAGGCAGAGATTGTAAAATGTACAGACTGTTTCATGTATTATATGTCATATATTAAATGTATTTATTTTGTGTGCTACTTGCTTTGCTTTGTTTGCTTTTTATATTACAATGCCATTGTCTGGGATTAAATTACTTGATGTTCTGTTTGATTTGTTTATTTGAACTTCTCTTATTAGACCTTGCCTCTATCTTCCTTTCAATCCCTCCATCTCCATCTTTTCTGATGAATGAGTCAGATGTCTTTCTGCCAGAGGCATCAGGTAAAATGTGTGCGCTCCGTTTATCAGACTGTGATTTGAACGGAAAACTAACCGTTTAGGGGTCGCCTTTGCAATTTGCTTGTGCTACTAAAAGTATGATCAGTTTACCTTTAATACTTGTCATGTTTATTGCCTCTGTCAATCACAACACCCTCTTCAGCTGAGACAGTGCCACAACAGGAGCGCTCTCCTCCCCTGGCCGAGAGCCAACAATCCAAAGATGTCTCCTCTTTCTCCTTGTCCACATCCTCTCCCTGGGACTCGCCAGACAACCCTTTCCAAGCACTCAAGCCGACACCAGCAAGGGCCCAGAGCGCCCCCATCACCCTGCCGAGTGAGCCAGTTGACCCCATCAAAAGCCAGACTGCCGCCAGCCCTCCCAAGAGCGTGGATGCCTTCTCCTCCGTGTCCTGGTCCCAGAGCCAGTGGATCGCCTTCAGTGACAATTTCGCTCCATCTCACCGTCAGGGCTCAGGGTCGTCTGCAAAGGAGATCCAGAGGCCTCAGTCTGGCTCCGGCAGGTCAAGTCGCTTCCTCTCCGATGACTCTGCTGGCACCTACTGCAGAGTGGTGGGCAGCATAGAGGACAGCGCCCCCTGTTTCTCTGATGTCTTCTCTGGGATTCCAGATAGGACAATGGCAGCAGCTCCATCAAGCCAAATATTCAGCGGTAAAATTATTACTGATGCTAAAGAGATGTCTCGTGCCCGAGGTTGGGATTGTTCAGTTTATATTTTGTTTCATTATTTATATTTTAACTGTATGTTCTCGTATTGTGCATTTGTTTTGACAATTGCATATTTTGTTAATGTTTTCTGTTGTTTTTTCATTACTTTCTGTAATAGATGCTCATATCTTACTCACTGCCTGGTTTGCAACATGTTTTTTGTGTTTCTTTTGGTGAAATGAATTTTTTGAATGTGTTTTTAGGGTTTTAACGTTTGTTAACATGTTTTGCTGTTATGGTTTTTATACTAGGGGTCTTGTTGCATGATGGTTTTGACTCCACACGAATGAAGCATGGTTGCAACATGTGTAAACATGTTTGTTTGTGTTGATGGATTTCCAAGCTGTTTAACTGCCTCTAACCAGTGAAAACTTCTTTCTCTGTGTAGTGCCTGTACCAAACAGACCTACAACCCCATTGACAGCTGGAGCCCTGGTGCCCCCACCACGACCCTCCTCCAGGCCCAAACTGCCTACTGGAAAACTCACAGGAATCAATGAGATTGTGAGTTATTATCCCGATATGTGTATCACCACATTGATTACTGTTAGAATTACATTCTGTCATTGTAATTCTCTCCTATTTGATTGACTCCCTTCACTCAGGTACGGCCGTTCAGCCCGCCCAAGACATCGAACGCCAGCCCTCCTCCTGCTGCACCACTCGCCCGAGCGGAGAGCTCTTCCTCATTGTCTTCGAACGCCTCACTCAGTGCTGGCAACACCCCCACTGTTGGTAAGCTTCCTCAGCCTCCTCTGTGTATAGAGAATCTCCCTTTTTTTGACAATTTTTTCTCCTTTTCTTCATCTCTACACCAACCTGCTACACAGCTTTTGTCTCTGCAACACAATGTGCTGTTTTCCTCTTCTCTCACTTCTCCCTCCCTCCCTCCTTCCTTCCTTGACTCCTCTCCTCACAGGAGCCGAGCACACCGTTGCTCCCTCCCTCTCCTCCCCAGAGCCAGAGCTGCTCTCCCTCTCTCCTTTCTTTCTACTAAGCCAAAGTGAGTCTGCCTTTCCAAACTCTTGTTTCCCTAAGAGACACTCCTTCCTGTGAAGGTTACAATCAATCATCTTGACTCTGCATTCATTTTACTGGTGCTGAGAATGTCATCATTAGGGCCTGTTAGCTCTTCGTCCATCTCATTGCAATCATACCAGCGTTTTCAGCTTAGGGCTCATTTGCCACTATCACACATTTAGGAACTGGTTTCCAACTGTTCACAGCATCATCTCTCCTCACATTTGTGCTCTCTGGCTTTGTTTATCTCCTCTTTTCTTCTTTATGCCTTTTAATTTGGCATAAAGAGGATGATGTGTTCATAGCGAAGCTGCCTACCTTTGAGAAGCGGTGTGAGACACCAGCAGGTACGGCTGAAGTTCATACAAGAGGACTCTCCTCTGTATTTAACTAAAATTAACACCAGTCCACTGAATGGGCTGGATGGACAACTGGATGTCTTGCCTTGCAGCGCTTGCATTTCTCTGTCTTGTGTGCTCTCCATGTTCACCTGTCTTGATTTTGTCAGCAGCATCAACTCCTAACATTTTAAAAATTTTGTTCTTCAAATAATGAAGTAGTGGATGATTTGACTGGTACATCTTTTGTCGACTCTAATTTTAATATGCTGTCTGAGGTAATTCAGCCCATTTAATAGTTCTTTATTTAAATTAAAGCAGCCGTAGCACGATCTACTCTAAAAACGTTTCTTAATTCTGTTTATTTGACACTTAACAGAATGTGCTGATTTGCAGTGTATGAATGACTAACTTCATTAAATACAATAATACAAGTATTGTAAAATATATAATACATCTTTGCATGATCAAACCTTCCTGAGTCTGATGTGAGCTTTGGACCCTGCTGTTGTAGAAGTCTGATCTGCAGCTGAGTCAACAGACCTCCAACTCTGTGCCTTTCTCATTCTCAGGGACATCTCGCGGTCCCAGCCCTGTGACCCTGGCATCCCAAGATGCTTTGCCCATTGCCGTGGCCTTTACAGAGTCTGTTAATGCTTACTTCAAAGGAGCTGATCCCACTAAGTGAGTCTCACATGACGTCTTGCAGCTCAAAGGTCCTGACATGGATCTGCACGCATACCCATTTTTGTCCATATGTGAACTTGAACTACATCACATACAGTATGATGTCATAAGTTATACAGTGCGCTGTGTTGTAATGGTCCCCAGCCTTATGTGCATTACACTCAGTAGACCTGTGGTTGTGCATGTTGCAGAGAGTCCCTCCTCACTCTGCATGTGGGGAAGGTTTTTGCGTTAGTCTGACACCATTCTTTCAGAGTGGATAACCTACATGGGGCAGATTATAGTCTGGGGCAGAGAAAACATACAGGCTTTTATTGGCTAACTGCTGCTAAATTGCTGGTGTGCAAAAGGCTTATTTTTGCAGGGATTACCAAATGGAACATTTCATAAGCAATGCAGGTTGAGACCGACTGTGGGCTGTAACCACCACAGCATAGGCCGACCGCAACTGGAGGAAGACTCTTCTCGCCCCAGAACTTGTTCAATAAATGGGTCTTTATTAGGCTATAGAAGCGCACAGATGTAAAGGAGAAGTGTAGATGGAGGTGTTGTACCTGGGACCTAAAGCTAATGTATTCGATTTCTACTCTAAAAGGGCCATGGGTAGATCTTAATGTGAAAAGCAGATGATGGGGCTAAACTACAATCCTTCTTTAGACCAGATATGTCCAGTGTAGCTTAGTTTTCAGTTATAGCAGTAAAAAGTTTAGTTGAACAAAAAAAAAAATTAACAATAATTTTTATAATTGTCTTTTTCCTAGTAAAAAGGCCAAACATCCTTTGGTTCCACCTTATATGTGAGGATTTTGTACTTTTTTAAATGCTTATTAAATAAAATAGAATATTTTTAGGTTTTGGACAGTTGGTCAGACAAAACAGGTGATCTGAAGATGTCAACTTAGGCACTGGGAAATTGTGACGGCCATCTTTCGCATCTTTCTGACAGTTTTCTGCGAAGATAGACAATTATCAATTCATTGGAAAAAATAATCAACATTAGCTATCTCAGACATACGTCATATTCATGTGGCTACATTCGACAGGTGCATTGTGAAGATCACAGGAGAGATGACTTTGTCGTTCCCCATGGGCATCATCAAGGTGTTCACCAACAACCCCTCGCCAGCCGTGCTCACCTTCAAACTGAAGAACATCAGCAGGTTGGAGCAGATCCTGCCCAACCAACAGCTACTGTACAGGTGAGGTGTCCTCACAAAAGAGCTAAAATACAACATAACTTTGCAAAGCTGATGAGTTGATAACTTGTCAGAGTGGTGGTTAAGTGAAAGAGGGGTTTGGACTCAATGATACGAGTGAGGACAGAGGAAATGTAGTCTGCGTCAGTGAGAGGAAATTCAATTAGTAATCTGACATAAACCTATCATTACGCTGTCAGGGAAGTATTTTCCACCAGACATTAACAGCCACATTCTCAACAGCCCATGTGTCTTCTGAAACACTTCACGCCCTAAAATAGCATAGAGCAGCAAACTTCATTTAACAGCTGCTTCATTTAACGTAAAATTATTTTATCTCACCTCTTTTGTCCTAGTCAAACGTGTTTAATGTATATTTTCTTCACATGCAGTGCAAGTTTCAGTATGTCACGAAACTTTTTAAAACAAATTTGATGTGACCACTTCATATCCTGTCGCAAAGAAAAACAAAAAACTTTGTCTTCTTCTTTTTTTATGTGTCTTGCTCTGGTTCCTCTCAGTTATCCATGAAGACCACATTGCTGGACTAATTGAATCAAAAGGAATTCAAGATTTAGTAGCTGGTTGGATATAACAGGGTCATTTTTTCCAAGCTATTGGAGCTTTACACACAAAGCCAAGAAGAGCAATGAATAATTGAGCCTCTGATTACTCAGTGTGTGTGTGTGTGTGTGTGTGTGTGTGTGTGTGTGTGTGTGTGTGTGTGTGTGTGTGTGTGTGTGTGTG
>JBBPCS010000729.1:5035471-5050718 GCA_037974645.1 Hollardia meadi
GTGTGTGTGTGTGTGTGTGTGTGTGTGTGTGTGTGTGTGTGTGTGTGTGTGTGTGTGTGTGTGTGTGTGTGTCTTTCGGACTGTTTGTCTTTTATCTAGTGATCCTTCCCAAAGTGACTCTAATTCCAAGGACTTCTGGTTCAACATGCAAGCACTGACGTCCTACCTCAGAAAAGCCTCAGATCAGAATCCTTCAGCTTCCTACTATAATGTGGACATCCTAAAATACCAGGTCAGTCAGCCAACGGCGAGCCAAGCACCTAATCCAGATGTAAAATAGCTGTAGTTAAAGAATGCTTTCTAAAAGCACATTTCCCTAAGTGCTCTGTGAAAGAACTAACAAAGAACTCAGAGGAGTAAGCATTGTGAAAATATCTTCTAATGTGAAATATGCCATTTCTGATAGCCATGTATCACAGTATTTTCATAGTGCTCTTTGTCAGAAGTCTATTTGAGCCCTAAGTATCCATAGTAATCATTAAAAAAAACATATACTCTTTGTAGAATATTAAAATATTGTATTATATATATATTAAACTTTGCCACATGGCCTCACAAACTGCATCAGTTAGGAATTGAATTAATTTGCGGCCACTAACTGTAAACACTTGATCACATCTATATACTGTTGGCTTAGTCCTAAAATCAAACAAACATACAGGTGAAATACCACCTCCAGATAACACCATTTTTAAAGCAAACTGATTAAACCGTGTTTTATAACTTCAAAGTGGGTTATTTACATTATTACATGACTTGATATTTTGGGTCCTGCATAAGAAAACTGCATGTTTAAAGCTTGACCTATAAAATCCAAATTTTCAGTACCATACTTACAGTATGTAGGCTACAGGCCCTTACCCGGGGAAAACCTGCCAATCAGAGGAACAAACATTGTTGATATGAATGATTTAGTAGGCCTATTACGACTATTAGGTGTTTTTTTTCCATGTCCCTCGAGGGACTTATTGTAGACCTATTTTTATTTGTACTGGTAAATTTACTGCATGTTTACAATTGAAATTGCTCATTGGCCTTAATTTGTATGCATATCTAAAAGTGTTGCTCGTGTCCTCATTGGCAGGTTTTTTCCCGGTTGAGCTCCTATAACCTACGGTATACAGTATATGTATAGAGCTTTTTGTGTTATAGGCTGTTTGTCTATATGAACTTTGCCTGAGGAAAGATGTTGTTACATTGAGTAACAGTGAGTTTTTCATCCTATGCACCTGTCACAACAAAAAAAACATCACCCAAGTCTTAAAAATCCGAAATGTCAAAAATCGTTTTTTATATGTAGATTAATCCATTGTGGTAAGTTCCTCATTTTACTTGACTAGCACTAAAGCAGGTAAGGGTTAAATATTTTGTTAAGGCATTCTTCAGCTGCTTCGGCCACAGTGTCATCAAGCATCAAGCCTTGGCCGTGCACTTTATACACAATTCACAAACCACTAAAGCCGTCCTACCACCCCATAATCAGGCCCCACTTTCTTTCTTTTTTCTCTTGACAAATAAAGTTTTAGTTTACATGTGGTGGATCAAGAAATATAATGAAATATAAGTTAATCCAAGCGCAAAACAAACAGTCCATGAATTTTCAGATCAACAAACAACTGTTTTGTTGATGGAAGAAAAATTTGTTTTTGTTCTGGCTTCTGTCTGGAGGAACATTAATTGTTTCTTTGTTTGTTTGTTTTTTACTTGCATTTGAGCTTTCAGCAAAACCAACTAAATATGTTTGTGGCAAAACTGTATTGAAATTGACCCTCTAAGTTTAGAGTCAGAGTATTATGACTTCTGTATTATACTTCAAACATGGTCTCATTGGGATATTGGGAACTTCACTCTTAATTGCTCAAACTCAAACATTATTCATAAATTTAAAGTTGTACAATCATACTGCTGTGTTCAGGTGCTGTCTGACGGGATCCATTCCACTCCTCTCAACCTGACTGTATACTGGAAGTGTACGCCGAGTACATCAGACCTGCGGATAGACTACCGATACAACCCAGACTCCATGGCCAGCCCTGGACCGCTCACCAACGTGCAGATCTTGGTGCCTGTCGACGGAGGAGTCACCAGCATGCAGTCACTGCCCAGCTCCATCTGGTAAGATATGGCGCTTGTTATCTCAGCAGGAGAACAATTAGTGTGACACGCTGAAAACCTCTCTATCATATTTAAACATAAGGGGCTTGAGGTGCTATTTCTTTCTCTTATTTTAGGAATTCAGAGCAGAATAAATGTCTGTGGAAGTTGAGTGACATCTCAGAAAAGTCTGAAAACGAAGGTAAATCATCTTTTTCTTCTTTGTTTGCAATTAGAGGTGTATGATGGAAAGAGAGCTGGATCGGTTGCTGGCAAGTGATTGTATTTGTTTGTGTTTGACCCCAGGCGCTGGGTCCCTGAGGGCCAAGTTTGAACTTTCAAACGGCCCATCAAACCCCTCCACCCTGGCAGTGCAGTTTATGAAGGAGGGGTGCACCCTGTCAGGAGTGGATATGGAGCTGCAGGGGACTGGATACAGACTTTCTCTCAACAAGAAGAGGTTTGCCACAGGTATGACATATACTTGATCATCTCTACATACCTGATTACTGGTATATTTAACGCATCAACAACTCAAACTGCACATCTGTTGTTCTTTTCTTAGGACGTTATATGGCAGATTGCTGAGGTGACCCACCACTCTGGTTCTCAAAGAAATACAAAAATTCATTGTCAACTTTTGCAACGCTTCCCGAACACCTGGATCCATCTGTGCACAGTCAGGCTTTTGCCCGGGAGGCGAGAATCTCACTACAAGAAAACAGCACTGAGTATTGAACACTGTTATAAAAAAAATTTTAAAAAACAATAAAAGAAAAAAAAAGATGAGCTTTCAGGAAAATGTGTAGATATGAAGTTTAATAATACTTTCTGATCAATTCACTTTTGTATAGTCAGAAACAATTTATGGATTAGATATAAATCTATATTGTATTTGAAATCATAAAAAAGAAAAAAAGAAAAAAGTGCACTATAATCTTTCAGATGCTCTTTTTCCTCTTAAATCCATTTTTTCAAGAGCCTATAAGGAGTATAAAACAAAATAATTTCTGCATGGAAGAGAAGAAAAAGCTTCTCTCTCCTGTACTGTAAATATTAATACTGAATATTCTGCTTGACCAGCTCTGACTCAACTCTCAAATCAGTTTTGTTTACTGATTTTTTCCCCTCTTCCTCCTCCTCATCGTCATGTGCAATGAAGCAATGAAGGTAGACTCTTTCTTCGACAGTACTCACACTCTTGTGGCACAAGCTTGACCTTTAAAATAACATTGAAGTGCTTTCAAACAAATGCAAAAAAAGAAAATCTGACCTCAGTGCCTCAATGCCAGCAATTTTGGGTCTCCAGATTTAAGCTACATTTCTCTGTGGTTAAATGCATTAGGTTTTTTTTTTACAATCACCCTGAATGGGGTCTGTGATTAGCATGGTGTTTTTAGAAATTACATTTTTTTTCCTTGTAAATTCCCCTTTCAGTCATGACTTGTATTTTTAAAAAAAACATTTTTAAGCCCTTAATTTCTATTCTTCAAAAAAATTCTCAGCAATTTTGACTGTAAAACATTGTGTCCAATGTTAGAAGCTTTAAAAAATCAAGGGACATTACCCCAAATTTACCATGCAGTCTCTTTTTAAACTGGCAGTGTTTTTTAATCACACTTTTGTGCCCTATTAATGGAGA
This sequence comes from Hollardia meadi, assembly GCA_037974645.1. Classification (NCBI taxonomy): domain Eukaryota; kingdom Metazoa; phylum Chordata; class Actinopteri; order Tetraodontiformes; family Triacanthodidae; genus Hollardia; species Hollardia meadi. Next base: position 5,039,208 of record JBBPCS010000729.1, read on the forward strand.
AATGTGCCTGAATCTCAACTTTTCTCTAATCATTTTTTTTGTAATTCACAGCACAGTTAATGAGAATAACACCAACAATGCGCCAGTTGTGTGTTTGTTTTTTTTACTCCTTTATTTGGATGTTGAAGGGAAAATGTTTTTTACAGCCCAACTGTCTTCTAGCAATGAATGAGTCAAGTTTGCCTTGTCTGTCAGTTGCCCGTCACGCTCGCTATGCGGTCGACCATATAAGTGAGCAGTAGCACAATAAGGCCAAATTAATGGTGGAAATGCCTTATCACAACTACCCAGCACTGAGTAATCCAGTGTAGCTGACTGTGGTTAGATATTGTGACACAGAGATATGGTGACCCGCCCTGCCACTCACCCGGTGCATGGTGGGATAGGCTTCAGCCTCTTGCAACTCTATGAACAGCACAAGTGGGTACAGAGGATGGATGGATGGATGGATGGATGGATGGATGGATGGATGGATGGATGGATGGATGGATGGATGGATGGGAAATTGCCACGTTTGACTCTTGGTGCTTCATTCTTTTACTAATGAAGGCTGCTGATATCGAGGCTGTTGTACTTCTTGATGGAGTATTTTTATGTTGTGTGGGACATTTTTCATTGACCTCAACCATGTAATGGTCCTTAAATTGTGTTGGTATGTGACGTGTCTGGAGATGCGATTAGTTGCCTGGAAGATGTGATTAAAAATTGATGAAACCTTTTAGGGCAGGAGTTGTGTACACTGTGCATCACATGGCCAAATGACCTCCGAGATGAAATTTTAGCAAAGAACTTTTCACATCTGGCTTTCTTTTTTACTGTCTGCTGTGCTATAAAACATGGCTCATTGCAATTTTAACCAACCGGTTTGCAGGTGATTTGAACTCCTATCCTTACTTGATTCATCTGATGACTGTCTTTGAAAATACTCATTTATTCATCATATCTGGCCATGGTGATCGTATATAATGATCAGTTTTAATGTTTTGTATGATTTGTACAGTACAGTACCTGGTTTAAGACCCAAGCCTTTAATAATTTAGAGGCAGACATTAATCTGAAATGGATTATGGAAATATCCATTTAAGTTGTGTCTGTTGAATTTAAATTTTGTATCTCACTCAGAACTTTAATCAGCCAAATGTTTGAAGGTAGTTAACATGAATGAGTTTACATAAGATCCTAAAATTGTAGCACCAGACATTTGTACAGTGTTTTCTCTTAATTAATTATATCAGTGGTTTTGGTCAGATGAGCTGAATGCATTAAAAAAAAAAAAAAAATAGTACACAGATTCTGTAATTGTATTCCATGTTAGCAAGCTGGTTCTTGCTGTCCCGACAAAACTTTGCAAATAAATGAAAAGGCTCCTTTTTCGGTCACTTTCACATTCTTTTTTTTTTCTTTATATGATGTGTTAAACAGAGTTTAAAGAGAGCGAAATTGTGTAAATGATTCTCATAAATTGTACATTTTTACAAATATCTCAGCCACTTTTTTGTCTCTACTTTATGATTTTCTCATTGTGCCCGTATTAAATGTGTAATATATGAATATATACAAATATATTAAAATGACTAAGTGTGTCCTGTGTGATTTTTTTTACATTTTTTATTTAACCTTATCATCAACATTGCTGTTTTGTATGGCTAGTGTTGTGGCTCAAGCGATGGCTGGCAATTTCAGTACTGTGAATCAAAGCTTATATGAACATTTTATTCCTTTTGTGTGCAAAAAGCATCTTTTTTTTGAGAAAAAGATGGTGGATGTGTTATAGCAGAAAATGACACTCAGTGAAAGGATTGAAACACTTGAAAATCACTGATATGAGCTGAATTGGCAGCATTCAGGGAGAGAGAAAAATAACAGCGTCTTTTGAACTGGCCTTTTAAAGCCCTCTAAATCCCCTCGAAAAATACAGATTTTAGTGATTACATTTTGTAGACTAACAATTCCAAAGACGTAACTTTACAAGATAAAAGTCAGAGTTTTATGACTATAATCCATGTCAAAAGGTTTATATTAAGCCCTCTATCGACGTGCAGGATGGTACAGCATGAGAAGAAAGCTCGAAGACACCACCACATGTGTTACGAATGTAATGTTTGCACTGCAAGAACCTCATGTCGTGCTTTGCTGAGGAGGATGTATGCATGACTGTGCGTATACGCTCAGCACTACATCAACACCTTGTGCATATTTACACACTCAGTCATGCCTTGTGTCCCTCTGCCTGAAGACCTCCTCCTTGCTGTTTAAAATACAAAGTCCGAGCTGCTTTTTCACAGCCACATGTGTGAGCCATCAGTGTTGACTTTACTCTTTTTTTCTGTCCGCCTCACTCAGACAGAGAGGAAGAGATCTTGGGCCTCTTGTGTATGATGTTATTTTCTGAAAGGCCAAAGTGAGATATGCGTGCTGAAGTCCTATCCAGAAACTGTGTTTGTCCATATGTAGGCTCTCGTGTGTGTGGCCAGACATAATATACAACTTAAGGAGTATGTGGGCGCTACAGGTAGCAGGCTAATAAGGAGAAATGTGATTGAGAAAGCTTACAGGAACACTTCAACTTTTTGGGAACCATATTTGTTTTATTGCCAAGACTTGAAAGGTGCAATTTGGAACATATGGCCATAGTTTTAGTTTAAAATGTTCTAAAAATGAGTTAACAGTATCAACGCAGTGTGAAGAAACAGCTGCGTTGACGTTATGTCAAAGATCTCTATGCACAAATGTGTTGTAATGAAGAGATATCTACTGAAATTAGCATGCTAACAGCTAGCCCCTGCACTTTGTACATCTAGAGGCATTATAGCCCCTTGTAGGCTAGTTATGAGGGTTTCACAAGCTCTCTTAGTGTTTATTCTAATAAGTAGAACAAAACAAACTCACAAAATGTCAAGAAAGGAAATATTCTTACACCCACTACAGAAAAATACAACCATACATCTTCTGAATTCAAGTTTCTTTTATCGAACTAAGATGAGCTTAATTGCCTTGTTAACTCATTGTAAAACACATTTAATTCAAACGAGACATAAATGAAATAAAACCCACCAAAACTGGGGTTTTTTTGTTAGCTTTAGGCATGACTAACTGTTTCCCCCTGTTTTCAGCCTTTAAGCTAAGCTAACCAGCTGCTGTAGGCTTCATATTTACCATACAGGCATCAGAGTGGGATCAATCTTCTCATCTAACTCTTGGCAAGAAAGCAAATAAATGTATTTACCAAAATATCTGATTATTTGTAAAAAATCAAAAGAACTTTCTGGGTTCTGGAGTGTTTGAGCTGCCTGTGTCTGGTGTTGATTGAGATGGTCTGAACATCAGAATTACCTCCAAGAAAGAGTGGGAGCATATGGAGCATTTAGTCTTTGTCCACCATCACAGTTATGTTTGTCCAAAGGCCCACTGGAGCCATAGAGTTGAGTTATTCTACAATCCAGAGAGCGAGCCCCACATCGGTAACATTTATGGACAATTTATAATTGATGTGCCCATTTGATCTTCCTCTTCACCACGAGAAAAACCATCTGAACAAACAAGGATGGTGTAAGTTTATTGCATTAATATGGATTTTTCTCCTCTGCTTCTCTTGTTCACTTCAAAACCCAGAAGGCCTCTTTAGAATAACTCAAACCCTGAATATGTCAGACTCACATCCAAAGGCATTTGTCACATTTTCCATTCAGCAAGCAGAACTCTGTCAACTGTTTCTCCCTGGCAATACAAATATGAGTGCAATTTACTGGCAGGGCATTTATCACTGCAGAAGGATCACCAGCTTTACAATCAATCAAACAATGTGTATGTGTTTTTGATGCAATTTGGGGGATTTTGCCTTTATTTGATATGGAAACTGGTAGGGGAATGATGTACATTAAAGGTCCCCAGTATCAAACCAGGTACTCTGTGGTGACCTGGTATGTATCTTTACCAGTCCACTACATCCCAGATATGTCTCACTCTCTCATTAAATTTAAAATTCACAGTACATTGTGTTGGAACCTCATGGTTGCCCTGCCCACCTTTTACTTCTTTTTCATTCGTTTTTTTATTTTAGGCTTTAACGATAAATTCTTTGCAGTTGTTGGATAACAATAATCTGCTCAAAAAGACAGAAAAAAATATTTGCACATTGTTATCTCATTCCAAATTTTTCTTTTATTCTGCATGGGCTTGGCAATACACACAGATGATATGTCATCATGGTTCATTTACATCGATCAGCCACAACATTAAAACCACTGACAGATGAAGTGAATCACATTGATCATGGCTGCAGTACAATGTTCTAGTGGAAAACCCTGGGTCCTGGTATTCATGTGGATGTTCTTTACCCATAAAACCCACCCAAACATTGTTTCTGATAAAATAAACCCCCTCATGCCAACAGCATTCCTTGGATCGGAATTTTTCAGGCATGTCCCATGTAGCTCAATCAGATTTGGATCTGGGGCATTTTTTTTCAATTGGCATCCACATGAATGTCAGGATCCAGGGTTTCCCAGCAGAATATTGCTATGTAGCGAGATCAATGTTATTCATTTCAACTGTCAGTAGTTTTAATGTTGTGGCTGATGGGTGTATATGCATATAGCTACAGTCAGGTACATAAATATTTGGACAGTGACACAATTTTTGTAATTTTGCCTCTGTACACTGCCACAATTGATTTGAAATTAAGCAATCCGGATGTGATTGAATTGTAGACTTTCAGCTTTAATTCAAGGGGTTCAACAAAAGTATTGCATTAACCTTTTAGGAATTACAGCTGTTTTTTTTACACACAGTCCCCCATTTTCAGAGGCTCAAAAGTAGAAGAGAGAAACGACCTTTGCAATTAATTTTCACACTTGTCTGTCTTGTCTCCATAAGGACACTGTCATTTAAAGAGAGGGTTTTCATTCTGTCTTTTGGTTCCTAACACAATTATTCATTTTTATAAAAACAAAACAGAATTCAGTTGTACCTGGAAGTAATTAAATTATACATTTTGCTTGGCTGCTTTCAGAGCGACCAGTTGTATATCCCTTCAGCCCTCTGCTTCTTTTGCACATTTAACACACTGAGTCAGGTGATAAAGCCTGAGGTTAGGAAAAGATGATAACTGAAATTATTGCATTGCTATTACCCAGCACCTGCAAGAAACAGAAATGCTACTGTTGTGTTTTCACTGTAGATGTAGTTTCCTGACCTCTGCTAGAAAGGTGAAATGATTCACTGGAAGTCAAATTCACATCCAGTGCAGAGACACTCAGAGTCCTGTCCACTGGCAGACTTCACTGCTTTATCAGCCCTGGGGAGAGGGAGTGGACCCTTTCGTGCCATGTTCACAGAGGCACGTCACAGGCTATTTGTCATGGTAAGCATGTGTGTGTGTGTGTGTGTGAGTGTGTGTTTGGGGGAGGGGATGACTGAGAAATGGTCACATCTTAATTCCTACAGTGGTCCTTTCTTCTTTATTGGCCCAGAAGAATCTGCCAATGCAATTGTGTTGCGAATATGGTATATTGGAGCACAAAAGTTGCTTATAATTTGAGCATAATATACAATATACTTTGTCATCTTGGTTGTCTTCTACTCAAATAAATATTTTATTTGTATATTATAGTATAGTAACTGAGTATTTATATTTCTACATAACAAAGCTTTACAGTCTGTAATAATACAATATCCTCTATCCAGACACTATTCTGTTAAGAACTCCCCCCAAAAAACAAAAAGGAAGAAACCTTGGGAAGAGCAACAGAAGAGGGAGCCGTTCCTCAGGACGTACAGACAAGCAATAGATTACAAAAGTAAAATTACAGTATGGAAAATCTGAATAATTGGGCAATATTAGGTAGATAGATTGCAAACATGAAGGATCCCATAAGCAACTTGCAGGCCCTGCCAAAAAAGGACCTGAGCCACACGACCTCCTCTTCACCATGAAGACACCACAGGATGAAAAAAACCCAGGGACACCATTCACACATAGGGAGAAGAGACAAGGACATTATTCACACAGAGGGAGAAAGACACAGGAACCGTTCACACACAAAGAGAGAAGAGGCATTTAAACAGAAGAAGAAGAGACAGTGCCACTCTTCACAAAGACGGAGGAGAGAGATAAGAGGTGAGGATTGGTCACTTTTCTACACAACAAAGCTTCACACTCCACCAGGTGAAAATAGGGGTAAATCTGGGGGCACAAATTTGATGCTTTGGTACATGAAGGAAATGGAGGGAGGTGGGGGGGGGGAGTTAGGCTTCTCCACACCTGTTAGCATCTTATCCTTTCAGGACATAATTGTTAAATGCTGAACCTTGGTCCCCAAACCTCCTGTATTGGATATTTGACATGTAGCTACTTTTTTAGCTATTTCTGATTAAACTAGAGTTACTGCCTGGTTGTATGTCTCCACCCACCAGTGAAGTTGCAGTTTACATCCATGTCTGTCCAGAATCATATGATATATGTAGTGACCGATAGAGAGCTTGGTCACATGGTGCAATGACAATCAGCTGAAGCTCTATTTCAACAAAATCAAAGAGCGTGTGGTGGACTACACTGCTTCAAATATGGATGTTGCTGCATAGAAGCTCTGAAGTCTGAAACATGAATTCGTCACACACATCAAAGGTCAAAGGTCACAGTTACCTTGAGCTTTGACCACCAATTTTTAGACAGTTCATCCTCTGGTCCAAGTGGACATTTGTGCCAAATTTGAAAAAATTCCCTCAAAGCGTTCCTGAAATATAGCGTTCACGAGAATGGGATGGACGTAAGATCACAGTGACCTTGACCTTTGAGAACCATAATCAGTTCATCCTTGAGTCCAAGTGAATGTTTGTGGCATATTTGAAGAACTTCTGTCAAGGTGTTCCTGAGATATCACATAAGAATGGGACATACGTACAGACAGATGGACAACCTGAAAACATAATGCTCACAGCACATCCACAGCTATTGCCAGCATGGAGGCATAGAAAAAGACAGTATACGGGATAGATGTTGGACAGATGTGCTTCTTCAAGGATGGTGGCAGAGCTCAAGTGAAATGAAGCATAAGCCCAGGGGATCAATACACCCCAGTGTGAGTCAACAGGAGAGACACACACAGAACTCTCCTTCCTTCCAGAGAGGAAATGTTCAGTCCATAAATATTTAGAGTTTGCTAATTGAAAGAATCTGTGCAGCTTCGATTTGGGGGGTTTCTTTAAACACTGCATTCATATGGATTCTTTGTATAGTTATCTGTCCCTTTGTTCATCAGTGCCAAGTGAAATGAGCTGAGGCTATCGTAAACATCAAGACAGACACACACATTCAAGGACATGGACACACACAGGTTCGGCTTGATCAGCCACTGGCGTCGTGTGTTTGATAGTCGGTTGTTTCCCTCTGAAGACTTTTTATTTTGCTTCGCCATAAGCGGCAGATGATCCTGCTTTCCGATTGGCAGGCTTCTGACATGCAATGCAGCCCGGACGTGCTTTTATGTAGGCAAATGCAAGCCGTCCACCGGGAGGAGAGCAGACTGCTAAGAAATTCAACTGAAAAACATGTTTGCATGTCACTGTGTTTGCATTTAGAATTAAAAATTGATGGACATAGGTGTTTACTGTAGCACACACATGTCTAGCTGTGTTGCAGACAGCCGTGCTGCAGCCTCTATGGAGGCAGCACACTGACTACTACTAAACCAGACTCTAGTGGAGGAATGGATTTACAACCCTAAAAGAGATTCTGCTTTGTCACACAGCCATAAAAGAAGAATCAAATTAATAGAAAGGAAGGCATGCCATACATTGAGAGAACAGTCAGACTCCACTGACACCCTTGAGAAGTGTTGAGGCTATTTGAGTGGGCCGCCTGCGTGTTACATGTGGATTTCGCTTTGTGTGCAGCTCATTTAGCCTCAGACTGTAACACGTATAGCGTGATGTGTTTTTAAGCCCTTCCACTTTACATGCTAGACTGATTGTTCAGCTATTGCAGCATGCACTAATAAGTTATGCATAACAGCATGGATGGGAAACGTGTCTGTGTGAAATGACATCTGACAAGGTGGATTTGCGGATCATGTTCTATGCGTGCAGGATTCTCCCTTTTTTCCTTTATTTCTGACTCTCAGACAGACCTTAAACACACCAGACCTTCTCTCACATTCGTAATACTTCACATTATGCCCTCTGGAGACTAGTGACATGTCACATACTTGACTTAAATATTAACCAAATAGCGTTTATCGTTCATACTGTATAGTTTGAGCATTTGACCGCGTGTATGTAGTATACAGTATTTATGTTAAAATGGTTCCCTAATTTTTTATTCTGCCATAATCTGCCCTAATTCACCAATCCAACACTACTTTGCGCACACAGACATTATTCAACAGTAATCTTGTTGTCCACATGAGTTCACACATGCTGAAAATGAAAAGTAGCCGCATGGTGACTTATACTGGTACACCATGTTCTCATGGTCAACAGAATTCAAGTGCAGGTTAACCTGTAACTCCTCTGGCTGGTAAGTGTCTTTACAGTTACTCAGTGTTCATTCAGTTTGACTTTGTGTTCATTGTGAGAGACAGCATGGCTCAGTTTGACGATCTACACACATCTGACACCAAGGGGACTCACGGACCAGCTCGGACACCGAGGTTTCTGTACTAACATTATGGTGCAAAGGCCTGTAATGGAGACCAACAGTGATAGAAATCCAATAGCAGCCATCAGTGGGCCACCTGAAGACCCGTCTCAGATGGTTACAACTGCTCCATACCCTCCTCAGTCAGACAGTTGGCTGGATGGTGAGAAGACTGGAGCCACCCTGCTGTTCTCTGCAGTATTCCTCGTCCTTGCGGGTGTAATTTTCACCACTATGGGTTGGCAACACTACCTAGTCAACCCCACCTTTGAGTGGACCCAACTCCTGGGCCCCATCCTGATCTCCGTCGGAGGCACTTTCATGCTTACCAGCGTCTTCAGGTTTGGGATCATCTCATGCTTGCGCTGCAGTCAGCGGGATGAAGAAGCGCCTGCGATGGAGCAAACCTCAATGGGTCATTGTTTTACATTAAGTGGCGTAAATCAGCAAGTCATGTTATGTGGCGCCACAGCAGTGCTACGTATTCCACCTGTGTATAAGTTTGTAAACCAGGAAGTATGCCAAGCCATTGAGCTCCAGCCTGGTGGGTCTGTAAATGGCGTGCATGGAGTCTTGATTGCTCCGAATGACTCCATGTACTGTGTGCATAATGCAGCTTTCGCAGCAGAGGAAGAAGACAACTCAACTCACGGCACAGAAACAGACCACAGAAGAAGCTGGTAGGGAACAGCAGTGGTGGAAAGTAACTAAGTACATTTACTCAAGTACTGTTTTTAAGTACAATTTAGAGGTACTTGGACTTGAGTATTTCCGTTCTACTTCACTCTATTTCAGAGGAATATATTGTACTTCTCATTCCACTACATTTATTTGGTACCTTTAGAAATTACAATTAATAAAGGTATAGGCCTTTTAACAAATACATAATGATGTATTATTATGGATGAAGATAAAACTTTATTGATCCCTTGGTGAAAGTCACAAGCTAACCGGCAGTATATAATTGCCAGCTGCAACATTAAAGTAATGTACATATTAAATAGGCCTGTAGCAGTCTCATTATTTGGTACTGGCTCTTATTTTTCTTTCCCCATTAATTTTAAGTGGATCTCAAAATCCCTCTGTGTTGATGGGAGGATTCAGATCACCTGTATCACAGAGTGAGGCAATTGACTCCTGATTAAGGATTGAGAGCAGCTTGGTGCATTCCCCTCTTGGCCAATCAGGGTGTGACGACGCCCTTTCTTGAAGGCTTAAATAGAGGTGGGGAGTGGCACACCCAGTCTCCTATACTTTGTCACACTACAGACCCCATATTGAAAATATTGTCAGCCAGAAACTGGTCTGCTCAGGCCCTGTTGAGGTTTTCTTTGCTGCATTTGGTTCTTTTGTTTGAGGGAAAAATTGTGAGTACTCTTAAAAGAATCACCCTTCAACTGCGTTAACCGTCTTAGGGCTCCTTTAGTGCTATTTGTGCAAGATATTCTGCTAAGCCTGGCCCCTTGTCTAGTTATCAGTGAAATCCCTTTGTACACCTTTCATTTTGTCCACTTTGTGCAATGGGAGGGACAATATTTCAGTTTCTTTATTAAAGTTCAAGAGGCATTTTTTTCATTATTATTGAAGAGAAATCTTTTTCATTGAAAGAAATTTTAGATTCCCTGAGAACATATTCTTTGTATTTTTATGTGGTTATGTGGTTTGTGTTAAATGGTTCTCTGTGCTCTCCCCAATCAGCTGAAGTCTGAGAAACCAGTACCACCACAGGCCTAATCATAATCCAATAATCCAATATTATCCTCAAATGAGCCATCCTGCATGACTTTTATTTTTTGTGCTTTAAGTGTATTTGGATCCCAATACTGTACTTTTACTTAAAGTGGAAATGGACAACCGTCTTCCCCGTCACGTTTCCAAGTGGCATTACTGTTGGGGCAGTAGTTGCAAAGACAGCATTAGCAACATGGCTATTGCTAGCAGCCTGGCTACTGTCCAAAGCAAAAGCAACCATAAGAAGTGCAAATGAACATAGAAACTCTGGTCTCAGTGGTATGATAAAGGCAGAGTAAACACCTGGCTGTATTAATAAGTAATAAGTTGTTACTTATTGATCTAGTAGAAAGAATGTCAGTTTTGAACCCTCAAGTCCTGGTGGTAAGGGGAAACGCATATCGACGGGGTAACAGATTGAACACTGAAGGGCTTTCCATCGAGTGAATGCCCATCTGTTCGCTCTTGGTTTCTGTCGCTATCCTTCTTTGCCTTCTCTGTCAGCGGGGTCTTTTTCTTTTGCAGGGTAGAGTTTCCAGTTATTTCATTTGTTCCACTGTTACCCGGGGATAGTGACCGGGGAGAACAATTCCTGTTCCTGTTTTGGTTCCGCAATTGCTGATGCGTTACCTTAGTGCCGCAAATCAGACCCTAATTTTCCCATGAAAAATCCAGCCCAGTGGCAGCATAAATAGCAAAGTGAAATCAAGGCTCACAAGGAACCAATCTAAATGTGGATGGTGTCATGTGTAATACATATATTTACTTCATAATGACATGTTAAAGCAAAAAAAGTTGTCTATTGCCTGTTTTAGAGTACTTCTACCACCACTGGGGAACGTGCTTACATGAGGTACATTGCTCAAACTTTTGAGGAAGCACAAAGCTCTGAGAAACGATGCTTTGCTCCTGCTGGGATCCTCCATTACTTAAACATGCCGTTACCACAGGTCATCCACAGGCAGTGGATCCAAATGAGGCAGAGTCTTGGTTTTTACCCAGCATGCAACATGCTTACTAGAGCCCGACCGATAGGGATTTTTGGGGGCCGATGCAGATACCGATATTAGGGAGTAAAAAATTTCCGATACCAATATATCGGCCAATATATATATTAAAAGAAAATTGCCAATGATTCCTAAGAT
>JBBPCS010000729.1:5050818-5069828 GCA_037974645.1 Hollardia meadi
CCGCAACACCGTTTGCTGTGACGCAACCAATGCCTCATGTGCTTCCCAGGGAGTGCTGAGAGCATTATAAACAATGCTGTCGGAGCGTGCTCTGCTGGACAAATTACATAATGACACCATTTCTAACAGCCAAAGCGTTTTTCTGCATTGTTTATTCTGTAAAATAAAAGTTTTTATATCGGCAAACATAAACGCTGATACCGATACATCTGTGAAAGGCCCATATCGGCCGATTTTATCGGCCAACCGATGTATTGGTCGGGCTCTAGTTTAGAGATGATCAGTTTAACACTTTTCTTAGCCTTTTCATATAATAAAATAAGCCTTGTTAAGATCAAGATGAAAATAGCTACCCGTTTTCTCATTGAATCACCCTTTGCTGAGTTTACCTTCAATGTAGCCTTTCAGCTCCACTGTATCATCAAAATGTGGCCTGAACAGTGCAGAATCAACAGTACAACGTCATATCAAATACATTTCACCAGTGTTTATGTGCTTTGTAAAGGAAAAGCAAATTGTGGCATGAGTTTCTAGTCAATCATAGTTTCCCACCTGTTCCTAAACCAAGAGCTGAGGGAAACGTATCATTATATAGTGCCATTTAAAAAAAAGTTTCTTTCCTCTAATTGCAGGATCCCATTTATTTGAAATCCAATCAAATATTGTTGGCCAGACGTCCTGCTAAACACGAAGCTGCATTCCATTAGTGGAAAGTTACAAGTTTTCACTTTCTTTATTGTTTTTAGACGATTACTCCCAGCAGGTTTCCAGGAAAGTAATTTGCTTTAATAAAAACAGACAGCAAGAATAATACAGTTAACCCAGGATAACTATAAACTGCTGCTCTGATCACATGAACACATGCCCTGCTCACCAGCTTATTCACTTATGTTGTCACAACTTCTGACCCGTTTCAGTATGTTTCCAGTGGTTAATGCCAGATAGATCAAGGGAGATGTTGCTCAACCTCAATGTTTTCTTTTAAAGGGCAATCGGCTTCCTAACATTTGCTTTAAGCATAACCAATCGGGCCTGTAAACACTTGGATATTAGACAGCTCTTCTCTTAAATCCAGCATGTCTGAGCCATTTTATTTGACTCTTTGTAGGATTGAGAAGATGGTGGATAAAAACGGATGTGATGATGACAGCAGCTCTGCTTGCTCACATCCACCTGCATATGAGGACATCTACCCTTCCTTCAACAAACACAACCCGACATAAACGCCTCCTGAAACCCTCACATTTCATGTCCTTACCAGGTGACGCTCTTCTTCTTTTGTTGATAGGTTCAATGATGATACATGTGTTTTGATAAGATATCCAGCAGAACAAAACTTGAAATGTCACTTCACTCCACACACAGCTACACAAAAGCAACTTTAGCTTACTTTCCTCTCACAGCTGTTATCATGTAGTTACCACAATAATTATGTATGAGGTCATAAAATCCACCAAGATGAGGTTCCCTGAAGAAACCCTCATTAAAGTGGAGATTTATGGACAAACTCAGCTCTATCAGAGGGCTCTACGGTTTTGGGAAATTAGAGATACTAAATTTATATTCGGTTTAAAAAACACACACACATTTATTCAGTGCTTGTTGTTTGTCAATAGCTCAGCACAAACCACTGTACATGCCCATCAAGTCTTTCACAGAAAATGGAGAAAGCCGCTATTGCCTGAAACAAACATGGGGACAATTTGAGATACTTTGAAAAAATTATATATATATTTTTTTATGCTGGGAGAAAAATTAACATCAAAAACGTGTGGCCAATTAACATTTAGCTGGAATTGTTCACATATTGGCAGTATTTCTTATATATTTGTGTGTGGTGTTCAAAGAGACCATGAAAGTCAAAATGGGCAAAAATCTGTCAAAATGAGTTCACAATGGCAATGAACATGTACTGTAAAATACTTCAATAGTCGAAATTAACTATGTACACAAGTACTGTCCTAAAGTACTCTTTTGCAATGCTGTTCTTGAGTATTTCCATTTTCTGCTACTAAATCTGATTAAATAAAAATTATAATAAGTCAAGACTTGATTGATCCTGCAGCAGCAATATTAAAGTGATTTACACATTAATGCATCACTAATTAATCCAATATTATTGGGCTGTTCTGAATAATGAGTACTTTAACTTCTGGCACTTTAATAATTAGATATTTTGATGCCAATAAGTTTTGCACTTTAATGTGAGTAAAAGTTTGAATGCAGCACATTTACTTGTAACAGAATATTTCTACACTTTGGTACTGCGTTTTTCCTGTGGGGTCATTCAACATGTTCTTCAAGGAGTTTACTGTTGGTTGTGTTTGCAGGATAAACACAAGTGTCACTGCACCACACGGGGGCAGAAATACTGAGGGAATCAATGCACCTTAACGTAAAGGGTCAGGTCATTTGGTTTTACGGGGTGGTTTTATGGAAAAGACAACAACAACAACAACAACAACAATAATAATAATAATAATAATAATAATAATAATAATAATAATAATAAATTATTCATTCATTTTCACCGCACTGAAGCTGCGCTGTAACTTTTATTCTCCTGTTTTATTCAACTTTTATGTTCTATTTTTGCTTGTTAAATCTTATGTGCCTTTTGTCTTTTTCATGTTTTCTCACAGTTTAAGTTGCCTTTTCGTTAAACCGTGATACACAAATAAGCTTTCCTAAAACAAAGCAATCTCTCGTGGTAATTAATTAACTAATCACTTTCTTCAGTCTGTGTGTGCTATTCATAATTGGAAACATAAATGAAATAAAATCAATAATAAATTTAGGTGAATAAATGAACAGCCTAAATGATTTCTGTAAAGATGAAGAGCAGATACACATCTGTATGCAGCACAGCCAGTGTTAAACACCGAACACTTTATTTAAAAAAAAAAGTCACTATCTATGTTCTTGAATTTACTGACAAATTATTACTGAATTAGGACCTTTGAAAAAAAAAGAACAAGCTTTATTCAGGCCTAAACTTTATTTATTTGTTTGGTTTAAACTTTTCTCGAGTGATACCTTGCAGCAGGCCAATTCCTCCTAAAACTGAAAGTGATATAAATGCAGATTAAAACATTAACAATAAAAGCAAATATGAAGTTTTTCTTTGGATGAGAGGTGGCGTGCCGCTTTATTCTGGTCAGTCAAAATAGGCGTCTACTTTTTCTTTTTTCTTAACTCGTGTTCAAATTCCTCTAATTCAACAGTCATCAGCAGGCGCACTCCCAAAAACGTGGACAATTTAAAATTAATATAAATCAGAAAACCCAGGACCTCCTTCAGACTCCTGCCTTTTGCCTGTGCAGATTTGAAACCGCAGCGCAATATGACCTTCATTATTTTTACAGCACAGTAAAATGCGGGTGGCCGACAAGGCCCCTTATTTCACCATTTTGGAGCAATTGGAGTCGATTTTTGAAAGTATTACGGAACATACTGAACGATAACAACTAAGAAATAAAAGAGCAGTGAGAAGGGAAAAAGTGGAAATTGTCGCCCACAAAATCCCACGAGAGCGTGAGCCCTGACGAGTCGTAAGGTTATGAATATAGAGATTAGAGATTAGAATAGAGCCAGTCATCGGCAATTTTGCGGTTAATAATAAGGGAAACGACTTCATTATTTCCAGCTGGAGATCCTTTAAAGAAAAACAGCAACAGTTATTTACAATTATGGCCCAAAAACCTGCTTTTTGAAATTATTTGGAAGCCTAGAATGTGTTCTAAAACATGGTGATTTCTCTAACAAGTGGGATAAATTAAAAAAAGGGCAGACTTCAACGGGTTTAGCCTGTAATAAAACGTCTAAAGCTCTCCCTGAAGGCAACAGGTGTTTTTCTTTCTTTCCTTCGTTTTTTTTTACTCATCTCTGCTGGACTGGACCAACTCTGTGTTTTTTTGTCACGTGTTTTCCAGGATGAGCGTGCATTGTGCGGCCACTAAAGTGGTTTGATTGTGCAGGAGGAGGCCTAAGCTGGAGGCCCTCCTCACTAAACCACATGTGCTCCCAGTTCAACATTTGTGGACGGATTTGGAATCTACATCTGAGATGGCATTTTCCTTTTGAAATCAAAAATACCAAAGGGTCAGGATAATCCCTGGAAATCATGGTTAGACTGGAGTAATTAGCACTGACCTTGCTCTGCGTGCTGGCAGTGAGTGGATCGGGCCATTATGTTTGCATTGTTACACCACCTTACACTCCCATATGGTGCATGCTAATAAGAGTGAGAACTCACAAACAGCTGAAGCCACTGTTTGGACTGAAAGTTGAGCTCATTGTGTGAGGATACTGTGGTGTAAGACTGGAGCTACAGCTCTTTTCTCTGACTGTATTAAAAAAAAATAAAAAAAATAAAGCGTTTGGTGAGTTTTGTTTCAGCAGTTGTTCAAGCTGTCACTTAACATACAAACATCTTAACATTTAATTTCCCAGCTTTTATTCCACTTTATGGCTAAAATCTTAACTGTTTAATATATTTGAGATTCTGTGTCATCTTGTTCTCTCCAATGATGTTTAGATGGAGTTAAAACTTCCTTCAATGAAAAATGTCAAATTTAGAAAATGTAGCTTGACATATTTGCTATCCTTGTAAACTTTTTCAGCTATAAAGTTGAAAGAATGTTTGGCTGCACAGAATTAGTTTTTATTAAACTACTCACTGCACTCACTGGTTGCCAACCTGTTTTGTTTTGCTTTTGACCTTGCAATTGTGACCTCTTGCTAAAAGTTGCATGTGTACACACTGTGAGTGGTCCCGTCTGAGTGATTATCTTGTTTCAGATTCTTTAATTTTAAGAATTTTACACGCTTTAAGAAGTAAAACTGCACATTGTTCGTAAAAAAAGAAGATTTGAGAGTCTGGAAAATGTAATTTATTATTTCCTCTTAATTTTGTACCCAGGTGATTATCTTGTGACCCTTTGTAGGGGTCCCGACCCTCAGGTTGGGGGTCAAAGTGTTCTGCGAATTATTCAAAGTAATAAAGGCACTTTTTGGAAAAAAACCCCAATATTGCTTTAAAATTTCTTTAAATGTATTTTTTTTTCATTTATGTGAGCACCATAAACAAAACTCTTATCTCATTATCTTAGAGACGGATATCTCAAAACCTGGACAAATACAATTTTCTTCATTTGTAGCAAAAAGCAGGGGCGTAAATATAGACCGTGCAGGCAGTGTAGCTGCACTGGGGCCCCCGGGGTGGTGGGGCCCATAGCGATGGAGATCCTTCTTTCTTTCTTTTTTTTGGTAAAAGAGGCAGAAGCAATCTATTATATGCTTATTCTACATAACCTATTAACAGTGGAAATAAACAATAAAAACTATTAAATGAATTGGCTTTGTTTGAGGACAATTCACCATGATGGGAAAAGCTTCTGTCAGGACACTAATTTTGACGGGAGAGGCAGATCGGGCGAGCCTCATTCACATTTTCATCTCCGAGTCCCTCAACATTATTTTTAGCAGCTGAAAGTGGCTGTTTTCAAAATAAGTTCTTGACCATATATCAAAAAGATCGCAGAGCCGCAGTGGTGGGCTCGCTCTGTGTGCCTGCTTTCATTTCTGTGTGTGTGTGTTGCTATGTAAGACCCTGTTGCAACTACAGGGCATGAAGACGGGGGGACAAATGGATTCCACGTTTGCAGGAAAACACGCTGGAGGCACAGGAAAACTTTGTTGTTTATGAAGAACACGTGAAACCAATCAAATCTGAATTATCTTCCTGTTGTTCCAGCTTTTGTCGTTTGCAGTTTTCAGTTCGCTCGCCAGCAGTGTCACCACCCAGCGAGCAGGTCTGCGTCTGTGCGTGGAAGGTAGAGAGAGAGAGAGACACACACATGCAGTGAACTCGCATGCACTCAGAGACTTGGGCTGCACACATGCTTTTAGTGTTTTTTTTTCGCTGTTTTGTGCGCAGTCACTCTGAAATGGATTCAACTGGCATGTCACTTTCAGATTAAAGGTCTCACACTTGTTGTTGTGCTTCTTCTGGTGGTGAAGGTGGTGAAAAATGTAAATTATCAGTCCCTTTTATCCTCGAGATGCAGGGAAAACAAACCCATTTAATCTTGTTTTTTTGGTCTTTTCTATTTTCCCCTCTCGCATACACAAACAGACAAGTTTGCGAGAGGAGCTTCTAAACTTCAAGGGGATCTGATAAATAGTCAGCCCACAGGAAATGATTTGCAGACCTTCTCGGCATAATAAAATATTTACATACTCATACTCTTTTGAGCTGGGCTACACACACACACACACACACACACACACACACACACACACACACACACACACACTCTCTTACATGCACACACTCATGAATTGTTCGAGAAAGGGGCTAAGGTGACTGCCCCTGTTTTCCAGAGCTAATGTGGCAAAACTATCAGCTACAACCAAGTCATTTTTCTCTTTTTGACTGTATGTAGCTGTGATAAAGTAAACCCCCCCCCCCCCCCCCCCCCACACACCTTCTCTAATAACTTTCCCCTCACACAACTTTTTATGGCCAAACTTCCTCTCCGGGTCACCTCAGACAGCAGGTGTTCGGCTCATTCCGTGAGGTCAACGTCATCAGCTGCCTTATTGGAAAGAACCATATATGTGTTACGGGGGCAACCACAGTGGATTTAAGTGTGTCCTGAGTGTTATTACATGTGTCTTCTGTAAGGGTCAGTGCTTTGTCGCACCGCAGGAGGAATCGTCAAGTGGAAATTCTGAGATGATTGCATTGAGTGTAAGAACAGTATTTCATCTTGTATATGTTAAGTGGTTTTAGTTCTTATGGGAATTGTATACGACTTTAACAAGTATGAGGCTTTAAATGTGGGATGGTGTATAATAAATTTTATTGACAAATGCAGTCAAAGTTCCCGTGTGGCAAAAACATGTCTCAATGACACAATGAGCTATAAATATAAACTTTTTGGGTCTATTTCATTGGTCTATGTCATTCATCACATTTCGCTTTTACAATTTTTCCGTTTTCAAAGTCTTTCTGAAATGCTATCTTAATATAATAATAACAGTATTATTCTACAATTCTTTCTTAACCTTGGTAATAGTAGTTTTGACACACTAATCTTAACCCATCTACTTGCTTTGTCAAGCAAGCAAGTGGACCTTGAATCAAGGGAAATTAAAAAGGAAAGACCAAGCTACAAAACCAACAATAACAAAAGGAAAAATGGTCTGACAAGTTTCATTTCTACTAGAGTAAACTGTTTTTCAGGTTTGTGGCTCCTTAATGTTATCTCCTTTTGGACTTTAAATCCTGACCAACCTGTTCAGACTTCCGTTTGTGTAATTTTATTTATATTTATCTTGTTTTAACTCTTCTCAACATGTCTGTTCTGTTATATTTTCAGTATGAAGCACTTTGTGACAATTCTGCTCTTAAAGACAGTATAAATCAACTTTTTTTATTTATACATCTTATCTCACCTCATCTCATCATATCTGACACGATAAATCAATGAATAACACAAGGCTTAAATTGTGTAATAAACATCAGAATCTAAATGATGATACTGATGCAACTAGCAACACATTTCATAACAGACCCATTTATATAGTAAACATATCTTCTGTTTGAAATTTAACGTGACTGTATATTTTAAACCTGCAGACTGAGTCCCCACAACCTCATTCTCACACCTTGTGACAATGTTCTTTCTCACTAATTACCAAGTCAATAATGGTGAACTGACACCTTTGTGCTCAATCAACAGCCTGACACGCTGCAGAGATCATATAAATAAGAATAAAGTGATACTGAATGTAGTTTGGGGGGAATCATATCTCAGAAGAAGAAACTGCAACACAAAGCAAACAGTAAGAAATTATTAATGGACAGTTCATTTACTGTTTGAATCGTGATTAATCAGTGATTTACTTAACCCCCCCCCCCCCCAACGGTGAAAGCAGCTTTCCTGGTCATATGAATTGAAAAGGACAGAGACTCACTTATTTGGCTGAGCGATGCCCCATAAGGATTATTCCCCCGGGTCCCAGGTTTCCTTTCCTCCCCTGTCAGTGAATGCAATAGTCAGTATAACATTTCACACTAACAGAAATTAGGAGCAAGGAGAAAAGTAAACATGGGAGAATTTGGGAGCTGGGTATTTTGGAAAAGAAATCCTGTGTTTGTATTAATATTTCACCTCTGGGAAAACTTCTGTCACTGGCAATTTAAAGGGTGCGCAGCCAACATTATGTCAATTTGCCGTTACAGTGGTATTTATGACTTTATTGAATTAGGGCAGAAAGTCTGTGGTGGGTCGAGCTATGTGGGGCGAGAGGAGAGGTGAAGAGGGAGGGGGAAAAAAGAGACGGGTTTAAGTTTGGAGTGAGGACGGAAAATCGGGACTTATTTTTGTTTCAAATGTGTTTCCGTCCACATATGGTCCTTGTTTTGGCCTATATACCGAGAATCTCAGAGGTGACCCATGACCCAGCTCCTCAGACTAACATGATTTTGGCTGTCTCACTTTGAGTTCAATTCGACCCCGTGTCCCCGAAGTTCAAGGGTCACCTCCAGGGAGCAGCAAATTAACCCAATGTGTCAAACCTGGCATGAAACCATGTTCAGCCGAGCCCTGTAGTTTAAATGCTCTCCTAATTTCCACTTGCATGCATTTGATGTTAAGCCGTCTCTTGTCCAGTCTTTTTATGGGTTATTTTAAATTCTACCTATCTTCAAGGTTTATGGCGTGTGACTAATTTTCCCCCTTTTAACCTCCCTCATCCTTTTCTGCGGTAATCCCACCCCTCTACATGGCAATCAGTTCTCCCCTATTCTCCTCTGTCCCTTTTTTCTTCCCGGACATCTTCTTCCTTTCTTTTGGGCAGAACCTCTCCTCTGATCTTCCCTTCTCTCTCACACACACCATTTTTCTCTCAGCCCCAAATCCTTCTCTCTCTGTGTCTGTCCCTGCGGTTAAAGACGTTTCAGTTCAGCTGTCACAAATTATGTTCGCCTGCCCAGCTGTCAAAACAGGGGGGTGTCCCTTTCATTCCACCTCACATACTACGAAAGGAGATGGGAGGGAGGAGGGCTTTAACGCTCGTGTTTGGACACAAGCAATTATCTCTAATTATTGTTTTTCTTTTCAGTTTTCCTGTCGCGATGGAGGTCTGACGAGACGAACACGCAATAATCCGCTCCAGTCGTCCAGAATCAGCGGGCCCTCGGAGTCCAGGCTCAGTCCTGGGACTCTGTGGCTTTCATCTCAATGTGAGTCAGGAGTTGATTCAAACATGGAGTGATGGGAGAATTAACCCCTGGGACCCAGCTTTCAATGGGCTCAGCTAAGAGATTATATGTGTTGATGGCAGGCTTTTATATGCAATGGGCTTTCAAAACTTCAGCTGTTAAATCAAGGCACAAGATCTTTGCCTTTAAGGTCTCCACTATATAGCCTTCTTCTCCCTCCTGGCACCTCATGTTTCATCTTTGTACCCTAAAACTGTGCGTGAGTAACATTTCCTCTGAAGTGCCAATGACTCTGCCCACAACTTCACAAATTACACACGTACATGTTCAGAGCCGAAGGACTCTCATCAGACTGCCACTGGGAGTTTACATTCAATGTGCAACTTCAGATTCCCATGACCGTCGCTGAGCCTTGGGGAGTCGAGCTCTTTTTAGTGCATGAGAAGATATGTGAAATAGTGCTTGAAAGTAAATGCACACCAACATGAACAGAGGTACAGAAACATGCAGTCCATGTCAGATGCTGAACTGGATCATCCTCGAGATTGTAGTTAATTTGAATTTGAAGCTGACATCTTTGGTGGTCCTCGCAGACTTCTAAAGCACGGTGAGGAGAAAGAAAAGAAAAACCCTGTTTTACATGTTGCATGCATCATGGCACACACCCCAAACCCAAAGGATGTTATGGAAAAACAAAAAGCCACACGTCTCAAATTTGACTGACACAAAGGATGTCATGGGTTGGAAGACAGCAAAAGAGGAGACAACTAATTAGTTCACTGACGACTGCAGATAACACAGAACCAGTCAAAACCGCAGTTTTAGCTTTGGATTCCACTTTCTGATTCATAAGAATATGACATCTGGCTTAGCCTCCTTTATCCTGACCTCTGTCTCATGCTGCCCCTCTCTGTCCTGCTCCGGTGAGGACTCTCATATCTCTTAAAGGTCCAATCCCACCCGCATTTAAAACAACTTGTTGTCACGTAATCAATTAAATTAAATAGAATCACTAAAAGTAAGTAAATCAATGGGCATTTTTCATGTCAAGATTGACTTTGAATTGTACTAGCACGCCGATCTGACTGTGTTTGACTTTCAGGGAACAGAGAGCTGGAGAGTCAAAAATGCAGTAAGCTATTGTAGCTTATTAGCCGTGCTGCATGTCCACTTTTAGTTAACCGCTGTCGGAGTAAAAAAAATAAAAAAGAGACATGATTTTTGGACTGGCTTTAGTGGTACAAATGCAGAGCTGCAGAGTGAATTTATTGTCCCATTAACAACTGAGCTCACTTGATATTTAAGAGTTAGCAGGTTTGTTAGCTTTGAGAACTTTTACCCCTGTTGTCTTTATTAAATGAAATGATACAATCATGAGAACAAAAGGCCAGGGGGGAGTAAACAGTGCATTATTATTATTAGAAAATAGTAAGACACTTGAAGAGCTATTATGACTGGCTAGTGCTTGCATAGTGCTGGCCGGTGTATTAGCCATTAGCTCACCAGCTACAATAGTTCAGTATATCTCTTGCAACTCAATACAAATGCATTTTCTAATAAAATATATAGGCCGAAGTATGTCAATATGGTAAATGTATAATCACATATCAAACGTTCAAATCAATGAGACTTGATCCCCTTTTATGGTTTACAGTAGACGAAAGTCTTTTTACTGTTTTTGTAAAACAAAAACCTCATAAATAAATGTTTTTAGTATAATTGCAGCTTGCTCAAAATAATTAATTTGGACCACAGAAATCTGTGTAATGATCACAGGATATGACTTTTCTACCCACAAGAAAATAATCCCCCATGATGCAGACAGCATGGAACTTGGCGCACGTGCGATTTAACAACTAAATGTAAAGCTGATCCTCATGACAAACCCAAACCTCATAATGTATTATAATATAAGTATCTAATGTACATTACATGGACCACCGAGGTAAGAATCTATAGTACATTCACACATGTAAGAGTGTATGCTTCTTTTTGTGTGGAAGAATTTTGCCTCTGTAAAAGTCATCTATGTCACTTAAAACCACTAAGGCGAGCTCTGCCTCATTGAGTTATGAGCTTTCCATGAGCTTGATAGATTGAGACCTCAATCCTTCCCTCAGGTCTTCCTTACAGAGCCAAGATGACATTCATGAGGCAAGTGGTTGATAAACACTTGGAAAGCAACAGATTGCTGTATTTCATGTTAATGTGAAACAATTCTTTATTTGAATCCTGATAAGCTTCCTTCTTTTAATCTGAAACCTCCATCAACTGATTTATTTTCACAATTTAGGAGCAGCAAAAAAAAAAAAAAAGCTGCAAAAAAACACTGACTTATCGTATTTGTACTTATTTGTATGTTGATATGCATGTTACTAAACAGTTTCCTATCTACACCAGCCTGTTCTCATGCCCAGCTCGTCAGATATCGATGTTTTGTCACGGCCCTTTGCGTAACATCCAGACACACAAGGCACCCTTTGGTGTCACACACCCAGGAGACAGGAGTTCACGTCCCGTGTGAAAGCAAGAGTCACCAGTCATTTCTTGAACCTAGCCAAGTACTTGTAGGTTTTGTGCCTAAACTTAACCAACTGTCACAGATGTTTTGGGCCTAAACTAAAGCAAAGTAATATAGATCTTGTGCATATGGATAAGACACAAGGAGCGCATGTCAAAATGTCAGTATGTGATGAGCTGGGATGAGAACGGGTTGTCTACACATCCAGCAGATTCGATGCAACATTAGCAAGAGTTTTGTTGGCTGAATGTAAGTCCAATATTCAGTTTTTGGTTTCCAGTAACATCTGAGGGAAATATCTTTAGCTGCTCCCTTAAATTCACCTGCTCGTTGCTAACTTTGTCGGCCTGCCATTTCGTGCTTGACAGGCAGTGCACAACAGGCTTATTTGAGCTTTTACTGAGAGCTCAAACTACTGTGGATGAAAACGATGCAGATAAGTGGTGAGAATGAACGAAATTAGCGGGACGAAAACAAAACAAAACTATGAGTTAAAGATGGCATAAAATCTGTAGAGCTGTGGGCTGCAGAGTTGGATAATTGTCAGTGGGTTCATCATTACTAGCGACATCTTTCACACATAAGAAGTCATGTGATCCAATAGTAAATAAAGATACTGCTGTTTTAAAACATGAAACAAAAGTAAACAGATCATTGTAATCTCATTTCAGCCAATCATATTACCCCACACACATTCTCTAAGGTCATAGCGGACCCATGTGATACCAAGCGTTGTGTTGTCTCCATACCCCACCCCCCTTCCACCCTGCTACCCCTTCCCCATCTCCACATTGTCTCAAAGGTGGTACCTCTTGGCCCATGTCGCCCACCCCTCCAACCCCCTGCCATCCCCTCCTCTAATTCCTCTCTCCTACGGGTCTGATCCACCCTTTTTTTGTGTTCCGAGTCTATAGTGGAGACATTACATGGCAAATCTCCATTGTCCAGCTTCAGGCTCTGCATGTAATCTCTCTTGTCAAAGGGAATATTCAGCGATTAGCCCCCTGCAAATTACAAGGGGTGATCAGTGTGTCTGTTCAGCCCTCATTAACTGCTAACAGGGCTCCATCAGAACCACCCACACTACTAGGACCTTCAACCTCTCACCCCTGACACCTGGAACTTTCTCACGTCGGCTCCTGACAGATATACTCTTCTTTTTGTGTCTTCCTGAGGCATCTGGGTAAGAAGGGATGATTAAAGAGTTGCAGTGGTAGTTTAAAAAAGGATAAAAGATCCTTCCAGCGACTGGCATCAAAGTGGTACATGAAGTAATGAGTAGGTAGTCATCGCTTGCCTGACATCATACTTGCCACATTGGCAGCCTCCCATGTTTAAGGCTGTTGTGATGGTGAGGAACACAAGGAAAGGTGTCATTCAGTGACACGACAGACCATGTTATCACAAGACCACCCATCTGTTACATATGTTGGACAAACAGAGGATTTTCTAGATGTAATATCTAGCAGATGGAGGTCGGCCGGCAGACAGGGCACATCAGAATGGGGTCTTCTATGATGCTGGTCAACTGGTCATTTCTGCCGACCCATTAACCACCTGGGATTGGTATGTTTTGTCAGCTTTTCCCAAGTTTTAGGTTTCATTTGCTGTGCTTTGAAATCAAACACGCCCTCCCCACACACACCCAGAAACAAAGCTTTCTGTGACAAACACACATAAACATATGTTTCAAACATATTTCAACATCTATGAGATGTTTTGGTGCGAAATGAGACAATGAGCCCTGAAGGTCAGGTGATTCCCTGACTTGTAGTGCAACCGAGGTTGACATTTGTGGTTTTGAGTGAAATGTCCCATCAGCTATTGCAGTGTTTCTTAAATGGAGGTAGGCAGCGGTACTACAGGGGTACGTGAGAGAAAGTGGAAAAATGAAAAAATACAAAATAAATTATAAAATTGCTAGAGGTTTTTGAAAATACACATTTTTTTTAAAAAAAGTGTCTTTTGTAACATTTATATAAATTGTTGCTATTTGTATAAAGCTGCTGGAGATCAGTGTTTATAGTTCATGGGAAATTTTTTACTGTTTATTTATTTTACTGTTATGTTAAATGATAACATATTTGTTACTTTGTTTGAACCTGCTGATCTGTGAAGTGTTTAACACTTAACTATAGCACAACTGTTATTGAATAGAAAGCAATACTTATTTGCTGTTATGTTGTTTTGTTTGTAACACATTGACATTGACTTACTGAAATGTTGTGTTAAAGTAAATCTTTACTAAATCCCTATTTGCAACTCTTTCACTCCATTTTTATGTGTGTATGTTATATTGTTCAACAGGTGGGTTATCATTCATATGATAACTATGATGATGGTGGTCCCGTCAGTTTCAGCTGTACTTTGTTTAGTTTCTAATTAGTAAATGTTAGCATGCTAACACTCAAAACTAACATTACACTTGCTAAACTAGCATGTTAGCATATTGAGCTCAATTGCCGCAATTTCTGACTATTTACCAACACCAGAGTAAAAAAGTATGTAACACAAATGTAACATAATGCATGGCATCTTGGCTTTTCACTCAGTGAACAGTAAGCTTTGTATGGCATTTGGAACATGCAGGGACAGAATATGCAGCACATGTGATATTGTTTCAAATTTTATAGAAACACAAGGTAACATGTGGAAAATCAAGAGTTCATGAGGTTAACGTTCACTGTGATGGACTCTGATAATGTTATAAAACCACAGACCACATGTGAAGGTCTTTTGAGCTTTTGCCAGTGAATTAAAGACTGTGGACAGATGTAAAGTGATAAGTACAGAAATCTTCCAGGATGAAAGAGCAGCTAGTTGCCACTTTCCCTTCCAACAGCTGCATCAGCTGCAACATCTTAGGATTCACCTTTCAGCCTGTTGCAGACATCACTGCTGAGAGTTCAAGTATGATAAGATACATGATACATGAAAAATGCAAAGGAAACTGATACTCGTCAGAGTTCTCATGGTATCCAGACTGCACAAGGAAATGAGGAGTTATATTTCCAGATGCTGAATACCAATTTTGAAAAAAAAAAATGTTGATCATTATCAGATGGAGGAGAGAGTCTGTTAAGTTTTTTCTTTTTCTCACGGTCCTTTTAAAATATTCTGCTCAGTTTTGTGTTATTTTCCAAGAAAAGTGTCATGTTGGAATACAAGATTTTTTATAATATGTTGTGCAAATTTTACTATGACAAAATGAGTCTAGGAGTCTGCATATTATTGCACTTGTATCATTGATTGAAATGGAGGCCGTGAAATGTATCCAAGCAGTATTACATATAACAGTATTACATGTACATCTGCAGCTAGAAATGCCAACATTTTATTGTTCATGGCTGAAAATACTTACTTAGCTGTCAGCACATGCGTGGCCTACTTTCCCAGCTTGCTTTATTATTTAATCATTGAAGAAGCCATCTAAGCATGTTCCTTTAATTATGGCTTTCTTTGTAGTGCTGTCTTCAAAGCTAGAGTAGAGATAAGGCTGTCGTAGGAAGAGGAAGTTTATAAAGGTGATAACAATAAAATCCCTTGATTTATTTCAGACTGGTTTTGATTTAGACATATTGTAATACCAGTTAATTCACTATGTGTGTGTGTGTGTGTGTGTGTGCATGTGGAGTGAAGTTGGAGGTTTTTTTTAAACAATTATATTGTATGAAACAGTAAATAGATCCATAAATGTTGCAGGTGAAATTGGAGTACAAGGTATACTCTCTTTAAAACAGTGACAGACTTTAGTAAAACAGATTATAAACATGAACGTTTCATTGCCAGATTCTACTGAACAATTCAATTAAACATAATACTTAACACTCATTTGATGTCATTTGTTTAATTTCTTATTATTTTTATATGGCTCTGATTATTGCTCCTAATTCTGCTCCACATGGCGAGCAGAATTAATGCTGATTTAACACACGTGGTGATGCTTTCACTGTCCTCATGGGGAGACATGCTGCCCTGTTGTGTTGCTTCACAACATGTGTCTCTTGTTTCCTTTGGTTGATTTTTTTTGTACAATAGCAGCTGATTTTCCTGTAGGGAAGATATTTCTATTGTTGGGTGTGGGTTTCAGTAAAGTTCCAGATCCCTTCCTGTTAGTATTACACTGAATGCTGTCCATCTCTTCAGCTCTCCATGGCCTCAACCACAAGCTTTGTGTCTTTGCTTCATTCAGTTTCCTTGAGTTATGTTTGAAGTTAAGGTTCAGTCTTCCTATCAATCTTCTTCTCTGGAAACTTGACGTTTCCCATCAACAGTGTCATCTTTTGGCTCCATGTAGAGCTTCGTCTTCATTAACTGTGACAGCACAGAATGAATGATGTCACTCTTGGCCTGGAGCTCATTGTTGAGTATGTCTCCTAGAAAGATGTTGTGCATAAAACATTGAAAAAATTGCTTCTGAAGTAGGAGAATTTATAACCACACACACTGTGAGAAGACACTTGGCCATATCACAGATGCATTTTTTTTTTTTGCATGTTGGAGCATCACCCTCATGTCATATTGTCCCAGGGTAGGAGGTCACTTTGGGTGTTTAGGCACCTACTTTTGATGGGAATTTGACCTGGATGTAACCCGCTACACTACATAATCATCAATGACATGTTACTTAGTGTATAATGTGAATTTTGAAGCAACAGAAGCAGCACTTTAAATAAAATATCAGTAAAAGTGGAACATGGTTATTCCCTATATAAAATCAGCATCCAAACTGTACATAGAAGTCATTAAAATTTATGGAATAAAAAAAGAGGTTATGTATGTCTTACCAGAACTTAAAAGGGGAAATGGTACCAACTAACCTGAAACAGTAAAGAAGAAGAATTTAAGTAAAGAATTTAGTGCTGAGGACAAAATTTCACCTATGCAGTGACTCACTGTCATCATAGGCCCCAATTTCTATAACAGAAGCTGAGAAAAAAAAAAAATCTCTATTCATCTTCATAAGTGTGTGGTACAGATGACTGCAACGTGTTGGCTTCTCTGCTCATGAGAACTTACACAGTCTCACTGTAGTGCAAAGAAGACCACACGTGAAGCCCCAACCAAAATCTCTGTTCTGCTCCATATCGATTATTTCCATAAAATGTTATTATGAAGCTAATTGTGCTCCTGTACTTCAGATCAGATTGCCAGCGTATGAAAGTCAATAAAATGTGGTATTTGCGGGCCTGAGGATAAATCCACTTGAACATAAATGATCTAACAGCCCCCTCACTTATTAACTAGACTGTATGGCGTTCACAATTGAAATTTCAGCATGATTTGTGAGAACATTGCAAAAACCTGAGAAATGATCGATTTTACCCCCATAGCAAGGGCGTGTGAGAGTCTCTTTAAGCCAAATGTGCGCAGAGTAATGGTTATGGTGCGGCACAAGTAGTTAATGCTCACTTAACTGAGCGTGATAAAAGTAGATAAAAGTGTCGATTACTAGAAGTATTATTGGAAAGGCCGCATGCAGGCGTAAGTGGATAAAAAGATGAAAGTTATAATCACTAAGAACCATTATCTATCTGGTTAATGGTAAAGTCCTTTACAAACTCAGAAGAATTTTACAACATCCTTTGGTAAAGAAGAATCAGTGTTGGTGCATGGGGAGCCAGCTGTGCAGCGTATCGCTCTGATGAAGATATTGCCTGGTAAGTAGTTCCAGCCTCCTCCTGGAGCTCAAGATTATTGCAGTAAAATGGCACAGAGAATGTGAGCTGTGCGCGCCCCAGCTGAGAGCCACTGCTATCAGATGTAGGGCGCAAACCACAGAGTGTGGGACCATGTGGGGCAGACCACCCGTGAGTGTGCCTCCCCCATTTTCCCCGAGTGCAGCTGGAAGAGGCACAATGCTGGAGCATGGGAACCGAGCGACAGCCATCAGCCGCGGAGCTGGTCCTTAAAGTGTGGATATTTTTGGTTTAGCAAACAAGGATGGTCTCACTTGACTTTCAGTGCACGCACAGGTTTTTTTTAAAGGCTTTTCTCCTCTCTGATGCTGCTCTGAGCTTTTATTTATTTGAGGAGGGTCCTCTGAGAGTTCCAGACATGTGCAGTTGAAGGTGTTGCACCCTGATAGTCAGATGAGAGATATATTTTTTAGCGTTTTGACAGTCTTGAGACAAAGATCAATGTCCAAGTTTACGGAGAGTTTTATTTCAAACAGGATATAGAAACAAAATCTTCATATCTGAAACCTTTGATAACAAGTCTGCTGGAAGTGATTCAGCGAGTGGGAGAGTTCAAATAAAAGGAGCATCTCAGGAATCTTTAATATGACATCCACCATTCATATTCACACAACCAAAACCATTCGTCAGTGTGGATCCTAAATTCCATCCTCCTCCTCCTCTGCCACTTTCAACATGGTTAGAAAAGTAAAAAATGCTGAAACCCAAAGCTGAAGTATTCAACTGTGATGTTTAGGTTAAGTAACCCCCTGGGTTAATAAACTAAACAAAGGTAAACCCTGCAAAATGGCCGCAATGAAAGCCAGGCTAAGTAAACAAAGCAGAGTTTACAAGATACAAGGGGTTGGAGCTGCATGCGTGAAACTTTAATGTGAAACAGGTGATGTAAGTGTTTTTACTCTAGTAAAGAGACTCTGAGGGACAATCCTTCTGAAGAAAAGATTATTGAAAAATCACATTACAAACCCATGTATAGGGATGTTAAATGTGCTTGGGTGCAGACTGGTTCAGTATGTCCCATTGTGATTGATATCACAGTAATAGATGCTATCAGTACTATATCATTTGATCAAACATCATGGCTTTAGTGTAAGTCTATAGGCTCAGCTTTGTGGATTACATTATGTTAGGTCACTAAATTGTTCGCTGGGTATTTAAAGCATGAAGTCAAACTGACTAAACACAAATTCTGGCAACCCACACTCGATAAAAGCCCGCACGCAGCTCACGGTTTTGGCCCTGCTTGATTTATATCTTATCTGAGAGATTATCCGCGGAGTCTTCTGAGAGTTTGTCTTCACTTTAGGTGAGTTATTGCCTTCAGGTTTTACCCTTTTCATTTTCAGTCTGGGGAACAAACACTGCACGTGGAGCAACTCCAGAGAAAATATGAACCCCAAGAACAACAAAAGGGTTCTTTTTAACTTCTTCAAACCACATCTCCCAATAAAAGCTGAACAAACATACCCTGCCATTCGCGAGCGGCTGCTGTCCAGCGAGTTTCACAGAAAAAAGACCTGCTTTCAAAAGGGGGGGGGGGGGGGGGGGTTGGGGGTAT
>JBBPCS010000729.1:5069838-5081009 GCA_037974645.1 Hollardia meadi
CCTAATGAGACTAATGAAAACTTCACCTTAACTGAAATAATAAAAAGCACACCACCCAAACACTGGCGATTTGTTCCTTTCAACAGTGTTTTCTCTGGGCCTCAACTTGTCATTCTCGATGTTTTGAACCCATTTAAAACTTTTTACTTTTATTTTATGTTTTGTGGCCTGTTGATTCTTTTAGGGGAGTAATGTGAGGCAGATTTATAAGATGTCAAATGGACTAAGATCTGCAGTAACCTGGTGGCTGCAAGGGGACAGACTGAATGCCCATGACCAAAGAGTGGCCTGTGAATGGTTACTGTTCAATTTGTATTTGGTTCCCTGCTGGTCGCAGAGCTGAGATCAGAGCCGAAAGTGAAAACACATGGCGAGGGTCAGCAGGATCAGAGGACCACCACACACACGGCAGAGAGAGGGAAAAAGGCAATGGGAACTTGTGTGAAGAATTGGATTGAATAAACAGAGTTTGCGATCGCCTGCACCCTATTATCCTGTAATTTACACTGCATGGGAGCTTGGAAACGCAGGCTGTTAAAGGCGACCATTGGTTTTCACTGAAAAGTGCCATTCCTTGCCTCATGCCAATCAAAATGCCAGGCATTATAGTCTGAGACAAGTTTTGAATTCTTTCAGGCCTAATGTGTTTATTTTAAATATCCAAGGGAAATTATTACATCAGCGGCAAGCAATGTCCTCAGAACCATCCGGCCCTTTGAAGTTTCCAGCAGCAAAACATACATTTAATTACATAATAACTTTGAAAATTGTATTTGTACAATCAATAGTGGGGATTAAATGTGGAAGTATGAGATTGGGCTAAAAAAAAAATTTGTCCGCACCATGACAAAACAAACTTCAGAGGAATGAAAGGCCAAGAAAACAAGTAAAGATGAAGAATCAGACAGTTGGGTTAGCGCAGAGCTCAGCAGCAGCTTCTTCCAACTCGCTTTAATTACTGCTCCGTGCACTAAGTATGGGAGCATGGAGCCAGTGGGCTCAACAGTAGTGAAAACATTTCCAGAAACTCTTGAAAGATGTCCTATACATTTCAAGAGTGATCCTGCTGCCAGTTATTTCTGCACATCAAAGCCTTTTTTTTTTTTTTTGCTCCAAACGTGAGTGCGGGAGCAGTTGCTCGTCTGCTGACCAACAGCCAGCAGAAGTGTTATCACGATGCAGGATGCTCCTTAATGCAGCAAGATGAATAGTATGGATGTGACATCAGTGTTAGTGAAGAAAGCAGCTGATTCGCTTTGATTAACTGTTGTGGTTTAATTACGTGGAGTGTTAGAAAGCCTCGCATTACACGGGGACATGTTGTGAAGTGTCATGAGGTTCTTGCATGACCTGGATGAAAAGCGAAAGAGGAATCAAATTTATTCTGTCACTTTTGAATACATTCAGTAAAATGTAAGGAATATCACAGCATTTCTTTTTCAGATCTCCTCCCACTTCCTCCTGTGGATATATGGGACTAAAGGCTAATTGGAGTCAGTGTTGTCCCATTTGAGACTGGAGCAGATTACTTCGGCCCCTCATCTGTTTGGTTTGATGGGCATTGGTGGAGGTTATCCAGCCTTTGAATCTCTCTGCTTATTTATCCAACAGCTGGGCAAATACCCACAGCCCTTCTGCATTAGGGCTCATTTTTAAACATTTAGAAAAGACAGGGCCCAGTGTTTATGCCTCCATCTTCCTTCACATCTGCACTTAATATTATTTTTGCAGACTTTACGCAGAACAAGGGCTCGATCCTTTGTTATGACAGCAAGATATTTTGAACTTTTTGAGGATTAATACTGTTTGCTTTCCTGCTCATTCTCTTCAAAACAGCTCCAGGGATCCAATAGGTTAAAGCTGAAATCTGTAACTGAAATTGGCAAGCCTGGTGAATGGGATATTGTTTTCAATTCATCTGCCACTTACATTACTCAACTGGGATACTTGTCTGTTCTATAAATTCCTCTTTTCCTCATTTTCTGTCCATCAAAGTCATATTTTCCAGTTCATGTTCAGTGGAAATATGCTTCTGGTATGAGCACATTTAGTCTCCCCGCAATAAATCTGCTGATGAAATATGCTTAGTCATTCTTGCATAATCTGATCAATTTCTTATTATAGTTCTCAACAGTTCATAATAAGAGTCTTCTAATTTCTGGGCTCGTTGAAATTACAGTGATGCCAAACTTAAAATGATTTGCTAGATTCTGCCAGGAAATACTTTCTTGACATGCCATTAAATTTTAAATAATGTAATTAGTGGTGCAGGATGACCAGTAAACCTACGGGCTGGTGCACTATATGAGATACTGTAGTAACTGCAGGTTACCTCATTGTCTGTTCTAAGTGCCAGTGAGCAAGGCATTTAATGCTTGTGTGGTGGGACTACCGAATGCTTATGATTAGGAAGAGATGAGTGAGAAGTTGTTGCTTGCTAACTGTCACAAATGTTAGCATCATTGTACTTCACGCGTGTACTAAATATATTTCATTCTGCTGTTGGCAAAACCTTTAGTGACACATATTTTCCATAAAAAGTTTATTTCTTTTCCAAAACAAGCGAATGAATATCCTCAGAGCAACAAACAATCCAAAATATGTATGAATGAGTGCCAAATGAAATTCTCCCCAATGACCAGTGTCAACTTAAAGCCTCTCCAATCAATACTTTTATATTAACAATGGATCAAATGACTATATAGAATGTGGGTCGCTCATAGTGACCATCCCACAGAAAATGATCACCTGCAGTTTCCCCTTAGCTCTACCGATTGTTTTAGCATCTTTGAACTCATTGTTTTGGATTTAGGGCCCACAACTGTTTTAGTTTTCCCATATTGTTCTCATTGATATTGTGTTGGGAGAATGTTTTCAGTGAAAAAGCTCTAAAAACCCACTTAACGGCAGATTGACAAAGTTAGCTCCGAGCAGCTTAAAAAGAGATATCTCTCTCAGGAGTTGATGGAGAGCAAAACAAAGATTAAAGGAGACTGCATATTAGACCTACATGACTACAAATGAATGATAATGCTGCTCCATGTCTGCTCGATGTGTATATAACACAATGACAGGCTATGCCATTATAATGTTTACAGCTTTGCACCCAAGTGGACAAAACAAATCTATTAACTAAGGTTTTCAGTTTCTGATTGTTGCTCTGTACAAATATAAATGATATCAAATATCAACCAGGAAATGATACCAACTTTTTATTTTGTCTTTCTTTGATGTTATACATGAGGTATTAGCTTTATTACATTCGTGCACGTAATATATTACTCACTTATTTTCACACTTTGCCTCATTTCCAGTAAGGAAGTGGTGTCTTCATCCACGTTGAGAGCCATTTTATTACTCGATCATGAGGCCCTTCAGCAGAGGTTTCTGGTAAATTCCCCACCTCAAGTTCAGTTTGCAGACTTACAGTACATTAGATATACTGTAGAATTTTAGACAGTATTTGTGGTTTCCATAGCATTTTAGTCTGTGACTGTAACCTCAGGCACTGGGTGCTCTTTTTACATTATGAATGACTGGTCTTTAGTCAGTGAGAATGTTGGTGCTTCTGCCTGTAAGGCACTGGACAGAAACACCAAAAAAAAGCCCAAAATGATTGGCCAGAGATCAATACTCCCTCTGGTGGGAGTCTTGATGTAAACTAGTATTGTTCCAGATACTTGGCTTTTCTGGGCCCGTTTTCTTGATGGGGTGTTTCAACACTTGGTGATATAGATTTACATCCCATATCGGTCTGTAGCAGTGGTGGACTTTGACCCTTTAAAGGGACCAATCACACAAATTCTTGAGGACATAATTCTGTTTGATATGATTGATTCAAAACATTGTTTTACTGGAAAACGGAACCAAACAATTATCAGTTTTAACTGAACCTTTATTCTTTGGTATAATGAGCAGGGCTGGCTCCCATTTTGTGGTCATATGCTTAACACAAAATTTTTTGAATTACTGTGTGGAGAGGAGAGAATCCTCTTCTGGGAAAAATAATGAAAAAGCTCTTGGCTGGAGGAATCATAGAGCTGCAACTATGAGCTCAATATACGTCTTTTTACAGTTAAAAGGAGGCTGATTTACGTTTGTCTTTTCTCAAGACCTTGTGTGTCTGGCTGAGATGTGCGCATCACCCACAGACACTTTAGGGGAAGTGAAGGTTTTGCACATCGGCTGCAGATGCAAATGGGTACCTTGTGCATCTGCATGAGACACAACACGTCCGTATCTGACCACCTGTGATTCGAACGGTTTGGTTGTTGCAGGTTTGTTTGCAAATTAGGCCTACTGTATTTTTACTTCTAAATAATCAAATATTAACTTAAAAGATAAAGCTGGAGATATTCTTTATTCTTCTTAGTCAACAAATCAAATAAAACAACAACAACAATGCATTAGCCCATCTTTCAGTGCTCTCTGATTTTCCTATCCTGTCTGTGACGCTCAACCCCAAGCCCATTGGCCCCTACCAAGGACACAGAGGCCATAAATGTATACCTTCTTTTCTGTAAAGGGCTCAGTAATTTTCTAAAAACAGCTGAGCAGTAAACGTTACTCAAAGAAGAGTAAGTAGTGTACTTGTTGGGTACTATTTTCAGCCGGGGATTTGGTTCACACGTGAGTATTTACAGTAACAGGCGTTGTGTGTGGGACTGACTCAAAATAAACTGCCATACCCATGTTTATGATAATGAGGGAACATGTCACCCAGTGCAATGCTGTGGCTCATTGATGTGTTTTTAATAGTTTTTGGACAACAATGGAGCTAAGTGGCACAGAGGAATGTGTTATATTAGGCATTGGCTACACTGACTAATAAATTCTTTGCTGATTTTTATGAGATTTGTTGACCATGTAGTAAATAGATAGAACATCACCAAATGTATCCTTTGACTAAAGGATCTGAGAACTTCAGATAATTTCAGTCTTTGTTTCCAGATTTTTTGAAGGCAGTGCAATCACTTTTATGATTAATAACACATAACATAAGGACAGCAATGTTGTCCATCTACAGTCAATTTATCTACTCGAATACGTAACGATGGTGTCCCTTGTTGGCCATAATATATATAATGTGTGTGGTTTTTATATGTGTACTCATGTTTGTGTTTGTGCAAGGGCAGACACAGAGAGAAGAGGACAGACACGCAGCGAGGGAAGTGTACTGTAAACTTGCCACAAGTGATTTAGAAGGTCGTATTTTTCTTACTCTTGAACAGCAACATGTGGTGCTCATACACAGCACATGAGGCAGGACATAGT
This sequence comes from Hollardia meadi, assembly GCA_037974645.1. Classification (NCBI taxonomy): domain Eukaryota; kingdom Metazoa; phylum Chordata; class Actinopteri; order Tetraodontiformes; family Triacanthodidae; genus Hollardia; species Hollardia meadi. Next base: position 5,075,113 of record JBBPCS010000729.1, read on the forward strand.
GGATGATTTTAGGATAGCTTTGTTGAGAGTGGTTCTTTTTGTAATTTTAAAAGTTAAAAACACACACACACACGCACAAAACATTTCCTTAACCATAATTCAGACGGACCACCAGCTAAGTCGAAGGAGAGTGCAGCCTATGCTCGGTATTTAACGTGCACCAATCTTCCGCTCGCATTATGAATTGTAGCGCCTGTCAAAAAGCGAAGAGAATAGAGAAAGCTTCTCCACCCATGATAATGAGCATCATCCCCTGCTTTTTCTAACCATAATTGGTTGGGACTGTCAGATGAGCATGTGCAGAAAAAGAGAGATTGATCATATATAACATTTTTCTGGTGAACTGTGTGGAAGAGCGGACAAAAATGCTAAATTTCCTTATCACAACAACATGGTTTTTAACGTTTGATGTTGGTTGGTTGACATGTAGCAGGACTGAGCATCTAGTCTTTGAAGTTTTGATTCATTTGCTGTTTGTTCCCACTCATCCAACTGACAACGTCCCGTTCCTGTCTTTGAATGTGGCGAGCTGAGCTTCCATACACTGCTGCAAAGCTGCAGTTGATTTCATTTGATGAAATTTGTATTTGTACCAGCTTGTGAGGCAACCACCAGGCAGCTGATAAACATTACTGCTGGTTAACATTGTACTCCATTTGTTTCCTATTTGTTTTCATATTTCTAGTCATGACATTGAATCATTAATCATTAAGCATCATAAAATATAGATCTAAAAGCAATTCCAACTGTGATGAAGTACAATTTGACCATTAGGAAATGCACACACGTCAGTGTGCATGTGTGTGTTTGTATAGCACTAAACACTTTATAGTGGTTTCTGCTTGTGTTTGTGTATATGAAGAGGAGTGCATTCATGACCAGAAAGATGAACAGAGGGGTAGTCTGAATTTCTTGTAGATATGGTTGCTTAGGTCCAAGGGTGATTTGAGTTAAATGCTAATGTCACCATGCTAACATGCTGATGTTAAGCAGGTATAATATTTACCACGGTGGAGGCTAGCGAGCATGCCATTAGTTTTGCAGGCATTAAATTAAAAACCAAACGTTCGACAAATGAAAATTTTAGCCTCATGGTAGCACTAAATGGAAAGTCAGAGGACCAACCGAGTTATTACAATTCGTCCTGAGGGGAACATGAATGTCTGTACATAACTTCACCAATGGTTGTTGAGCTATTTCACTCATAACCACAAATGTCAACCTCATGTTGCCACTAGAGGAAAAGTCAGGGGATCAACAAAGTCATTAGGCTTTGTCCTTTGGGGACTATGAATGTCTGTACAAGATTTTGCGGCAACCCATCAAATAGTTGTTGAGAAATTTCGGTCAGGACCAAAGTTGTTGATCAACTGACCAACCACATCCACTGAGCCATGCCGCTAGAATGCCTACAAACCTGAACAAATGAGAGAAAGTACATTACACAGATACACTGTCGGGCCCAAGGAGTCACTGACTGATATGATGAATGTTAAAGTTCCCCTCCAAACACGTTCTAAAGTATATAAAAACACTCTGCTATGACTAATATTTTAACATGGTTTTCCCACATTAAAAAGGTTTAAAAACCCTGAAAAGGGGCTCTACTCTTTCTCCCTCATTGAGAAATTCTGGATCTATGAATCACAGGGCTCTGGCCCCGCCCACCACTGCTGTTTGCATTAGGTTGACCAGTGAAAGATCAGTGTGCATCAAGATGGCTAGTGTTAGAGGAAACATGGGAGAGATTCAGCCATAACGTTACATGTTTGAGCCTCAGCCAGACCTGGACTCAGATGAGGAGTCTGTTGGGCACCAAAATCTGCGACTAGCAGACGTATCAGTGTAGTTAGCATCTTTTCTGTATGTTGCTTGTTAGCTTGTAACTTGCAGTGGCTGACAACGCGTTAGTGGTTGTGAAATGTACAATAATATCTGCTACAATGTTACAGCGTGTTCACATCTTGATAGACAACCAAGTTTGCCTGGGAACTGGCTCATTGGCAGTAGTAGTATTTGCTAATTAGAGAGCAATTGGCTTTTGTATTTGTGACGTACCAAATCTAGCTCGCCCGTGTACGTTTAAATCACATATTTTTTAGAAAGTGCAGAGACATCTCCCCCTTCAGTAGAGGAATGTGAAAACGCTTCTCTAGTGACAAACCTTGGACAGATACAAGTCAGTAAAGTCCAGGTCAGACATTTTAGGGGATGTAACCATAAGAAAAACACGTTTTTTGAGTGGAGGGGGTCTTTATTATGTGCATGTGGCCTTTACAGTCACCAGATCTCATCAGTTGAAGCTCTATGGGAGATTTTGGAGCAACATGTTGGACAGCAACCTCCACCAACATCATCAAAACACCAAATGAGGAAAAACCTCCAGTAGAGCTCATGAGAATGACGCAGGTCTCGTGGTGGCCCAACACCTTATTTAGACACTTCATGGGCAACCCCAAAAATCACTTTTAAAATAGCGTAGCTAATGTTCAGTGAAATGAACTGTGTCCCACTGTTCATGAATTACTTTGCGAAAACAAGTCACATTTGTGAAACAAAGATATCTTTGACCTTTTATCAGCTTTTAAGCATAATTTTGCTTGGAATTATTGATTTGGACAACAACAATTTTAGATGATATTGCTGAATTATTTCCCAGCCCTCAAGGCTAGTTAACGTGTGGAGGAAACATGCTGTTCAGTCATTCTCATACAACACCTCTTTGCTGTCAACCAATGGAGTTATTCCATTCACTCAAATAACCCACCATCCTTCCACATGAGCCCCTAAAAAGCACAAGAGCAATTAATTAATCCCACATATTGTAGCTGATCCAAGTTCAAAAGCCTGTTAACAATATTATATATGTATAAAGTGTGGGAAAACTGCAGCGCTGTTGGTGGGGTCTCTGAGTTAGCCACCTCCCTGCCAAATTTGCTGCCGTGCATGCTATTAATATCATGCAGGTTTCATGCTGCTCCATGCTCTTGCCGTGCACATGCTCTATGTAATGGGAATAACCACAACATAAGACCACTAATAGTGGGGTATAATTTTTCAAAATTGTTCTAAAAGCCACATAATGTTAAACGCTTGTATAAATCCAACCCGAACCAGACTCTGAGGGTATTTTAGCGCAGCTCTTGGCCTAATTATTATCTATCACCCAGGGAGTGGGAAACCCCAGTGCCACCACCCGCATTGAATGCAGCAAGAGTCATTTGCACAGAAACAGGTTGTCTTATCCTTATCAGAGGTGGGTGAATGGAGGCTGACAGACTTGCTTGGCCTATGTGTACGCGGCCCACTGCACCCAAACTAAAGAGGGGATGGTGGTCTCCACCATCAGCAGACATTAGGCTCCAGTGGGGAGAAAAAGCCGGCTGTGGCAGGTGTCAGCGGACACTCAGAGACTGTGGAGGTCAGTCCAGAGACAACCAACGCTGGTTAGCTCCCTACTTATCAGAGGACAGGGCCGCCATGGTCAGTGAATCAGCCCAAAAAGAGCTGCCCTAATCCAATTAGTGATGATTTTGTTTGCATTTCTGTGTGTATGTGCGCATTTGCCTCTTTATTTTTGTAAGCTGTAAATCCCTTGGAGAACAAAGGCTGTTCTTTGATTTTAAAATAATCAAAGTTGTATAAACTGTTCTCCTTGTCTTAACGCGTGCAACAAGATGCCATCGAGGCATTTTTCACAGTTAACCAGGAAAATAACACTCGTGTATACCGACTCGATTGAGCTGCGTGGGACCCGAGACACATTTATTTCTCCCTGTCAACATCAAGTTGGTCACACAGTAAGCAAAAAGGCCGGCCAGATGTGCGCCATATGCAGATTTGCAGTCGCGAAGGGTGGGAAACAGTGAAGTAAAGTGAATGACTGGTGAGGGAAACTCACATACATGGAAACACATCTTTTCTGGCGTGGTGATTCTTGAAATGGCTAATTAGGCTACAGCAGCTGGTGAAGGAAAAACCTTGCAGCAGGGGTGGCCATACAGTTCAGTCACTCTTAGGGATCGCCTTGGTTTCGATCTCTGCGGGTTCATTCTTTTTCCTGGTAATAAACCGTCGGCTTAAATTCTATTGGATTGATTTTTGTTTTTCTGCCTAATATTAATAGATTAAACATATTTCACACACAAATATAGCATTATACAATGCTACAGTACAGCCATGCTACCTGATTTAGAATACCTCAAATGTTGTTGGGTAATAGTTCCCCACGTTGCGTAAGCCATTTTTTCAAACTATTGTTTCTTTAATCACAGTCTCTTTTCTATTTTTCCTTGATATCGTTACCTCCAGATGGGTTTTTCTCTGTAAAACTCTTGGATTTATTCAAATTAAACAGTCTGACAAAGGAAAATCCGTCTTTGGTATAACTGCTCATGGACATACGCAACCAACCAAGGTGTCACTTGTCAAAATAGTTGGGAACCAGTAAACTGCTGGATTGTCTGGTTAAAAATGAAACCACAAACCACTCAGATCCCTCACACAGGCTCAAATGGATTTGTTCTATTTAGATTTAGTGCCAATGTAATCCAGTAATTAGATATTTCAACAAGTCCTCCAAACTATCCCGCCCACACGTTAAATTTATGTCCACATCTGACTCAATGCGTTGCATTATCTAAATCTCTACATCCACTGTGCACATTTGTTGGTCGATATTTTGCACATTACATCCTCTTTGTTTTAAACACTGTTAAAACAGATATATTTAACCTATTTTTTATATATCCATATTTTGTATTTTTTTCCATTTTATGTTTATGATTTTTACTTTTGTCATATTTATTTTTTATTTTTACTTCTATCATGTTAATGATATGTTGCAAAATACCAAGGCAAATACCACGTTAAATTGAAAAACTACTTGACAATAAAGCAGATTTTGATTTAAATATTGTTTGTGATTGCCTTTGAATGATCAGTAGGACAACATTGTTTATCAGTGCCTTCCAAAACAGTTACAAAAATTATTCTTATGCCCTTTTCTGATCCACATCCACTATGGTTTCAATAAGGTTTAGACACACAACTTGGTTAGGGAAAGATTGTGGTCATAAAGAAAACCAGCATCGACTGTAAAAATATAGATGAAAACACTGATATCTTAAAGTCACACACTTTTTCGACCCATTCGTCCATCCTGTGGTGCTAATATCAACATTACTCTTCCTTTATTGTTCCTGACAGACAAAATTCATACCAGTTAACAAAGCCACGAGAGGTCCTTGTCAGATAACCTTATCATATAGATCATTTTTTTGAGCTTTAAAAAATGACAAATGCTTGATTTTCTTGTGTGGACAACCTCAGATGTTTCCAAGTTGGCGTGAAAGAAAATATTCATTCATTCACCACATATATTTGCTGCAGATTCAAGCTTGTCATTCAAGCCTCACCCCAGCCTTGCACCTCCTTATCCTGTTCAAGACAACAAAGCCACACAACAGCCCATTTTTTGTAGAGCTCCCTATTGTAATTTGAAACATACTTGAGGAACCCCTCTACAACCCCATAGCTTCCCTCCACACCCATTGTCAAATGCAGCGAGACAATTAAGACCACATTAGATCTTTTCAAGTACTTGTAATTTTATAAGAGAGGGCTTTTTTTCCTCCTCTCCCCCTTTATGAAAATGAAATGGGGGAAACCCACAGTTCCTCAAGAGCCACTTGGAAAAGATGGGAAACAGACATTAACCCTTCGAGTGATGGTTCTCAAGGAGGCCTCCACACTCAAAGCCCCGCCATACTGCCAGCACCTCTGTGGGACCACACACACACAGACACCTGCACCTTCTGAGGCTCACACACACACACACACACACACACACACACACACACACACACACACACACACACACACACACACACACACAC
>JBBPCS010000729.1:5099009-5109337 GCA_037974645.1 Hollardia meadi
TGTGTGTGTGTGTGTGTGTGTGTGTGTGTGTGTGTGTGTGTGTGTGTGTGTGTGTGTGTGTGTGTGTGTCTTTGAGATGGAAACAGACATGCAGACACATTTTGTGATGATGGATGTGATAGTGGGTTAAAGAGAGGATAGAAGGACCAGGCTGTCTCGGAGGGAGAGCTTGGGGTGGGGGGTGGGGGTGGGGGGGGCGATGGAGGAGTTTCACACCAGGGCAACAGCAACACTCAGAGGGGAGCGCTGGACATCCAACAACAAAGCCAACAGTTTCCTGAAGACATGAACAACAGACGGGTGAACAATGTGTTTTGAAATTAAGGAAATGAGCTCCCTTTGGCTCATTCTGACAAGTTCAGGAGACACAGAGTGGATGATTTGCTGGTGGCTCTGTGCTCACTGGCACTTTGCGCAAGCAGGGCGCTCAGTCCGACTGAGTCAGTTACAACAGCTTTGGCTTTGCACACCTTGAGGAACACTTTTATTTCCTGTTGTTGCACCATTTTTATAGGTCTGAGTTATCGATCTGCTCATTTTCTTAAAGGAAAAGTTTGACATTTTGGGAAATACATTTATTTGCTTCCTTTCACCCCCACAATAACTATTCTCTTACTTTCAAAATGGGCTAGTTCAGTTTCAGGGGAAATGTTTGTTTTTTTTCCTACTTACCCAGAGCCAGATAAATTAATCACTGCCATTTCTGTCTCTGCAGTTTAAAAGTTGAGATTAGCTTTGGTCATGGGTATCTACTGTATGAGGAAGTTTTCATTAAGTAAGAAAATGCACCAGGAAACTTCTCAAAAAATGGAATCATATAACTAAACTGTATGTACAGTGGAAACGGAAAAAAAAGATCTAGTTATCACACACAGCCACGGTGAACAGACAAATTGAATGACTGAGCGAATATGCATATTTCTGTAGGAAAAAAAGTTGGAACTTGACCCTTAAAATTTGATTTAAGTTTAATTTTATGGTCTGGAAAAGAAGGTTTATCTGAAACAAAGTACAAATCAATTTGTTTGCCCATTTAAATATAGTTAATTTACAAATGGAAACACTGTTTTCTTGGTTGCCAAGTTGGCGAATAGCAAATGGTTCCTAAACTAATAGCTTAAAATAATAGTAATAACAGTTGAGAAATTTTATACATAGAAAAAAACAAAGTTTTACAGGGGTTTTGTGGCAGACTATTTCTTGGCTGGTAACAGTATCTTCCTGGAGACTCTAGTGGTTGGCAGCCAACTGCATAGCCAAGAAATAGTCCAGCACATAACCCCTAATAAAATGGCAAAATGGCATTTTTACACATTGGTTTTATATGAAATAAACAAACAAGATCTAATGTTGTAATGTGAGTGAGTTATAGAGGAGCTGGAAGGCAGATTTTGTTATTTTTGGACAGAGCCAGGCTGGCTGTTTGCCCTCTTTTCAATCTTTATAAGCTAAGTTAGCTGGCTGCTGGATAGCTTCATATTTACTGTAGTATTTTCTCTTCTAAATCTCAGTTATAAAGCAAATGAATGTATTTCCCAAAATGATGAACTACTCTTTTTAAACCTCTCATCAGTTGGGGAATTGTCATTTCTTGCACAAAAACCACTTGGTAAGGTTCGGGAAAAGATCGTGTTTTGGCTTACCTGGGTTTGCCGCCACAAACGCCCCTTAAAATATGCACCTTCCTTCAAATGAAGGGAAACTCATCTCATATACATGTAATCTAAATGTAAAATTAAACCTACGTTTAACATGCAGCAATGCTGATATAATAGGTATGAAACGTATGAGATGTACAATCCGTAGTGCCAACATTTTATTCTGGTGACTAGGCTGTCTCATTGAACTGTCAGCAAGAAAGCAAATAGGGAGAGCGGGGTGAGTTGAGCCAGTTTTTGGTTGAGGCATCTTTAAAGTGTGGCATGAGAGTAATGTCTCCAAATAAAATATGTATGTATATTTCAGGATATGGTGCATCTCTGGGAATAATCACTGGATCTAAAATAAACCATTTTCAAACTATAACTCTTTATAGTTTATAAAAATTGGTATCTTTGCTCAACTTGATGGGTATGTTGAGCCACATGGGGGTCAAATTTAGCCATTGCCAATTTCTTCATTAAGGACTTGACTGGTATGTCCTAATCTCTTACACCCTCCTTTGCAAATCCATGTGTCACTTTAAAGTCATCTTGTCGACCTTCGTGTCCCTTGTCATGTGATGTGACACTGCTCTGTCCAAATCCACAAGAGGAGTTGAAGCCCTGTCCGTCTTTATGGCTTTTGGTCTAACATTCAAAATGTCAAATGATGATAACATGTAAGAATTCAATGTAGGATTACAGTAAAATAATACTTTAATAATTAAGTTGGAGTGAGTTAAGCCACTGGCTCAAATTACCCCACCCCTGCCATTTTAACAAACTTCATGCAGCAGTTTATAGTTAAAATCATGCTAACTAGCCTCATATTGTAACTAATGCTTAAGGGAGATTTTTTTCAAATTTGTCAGCAATTGTTCAGGCACAAGAAACATGACTCCTTAAAATAAAAATAAAAATCACTTTGAACAGCAAAAAACAGTTGTTTTTGCCTACCTGCTATTCTATAGTCCTCTCTCCATCATAGGGTGAGTAAAATGGATGACTCTTTAAAAAAGGTGTGGTCACATGACCAATTTTGTCTGTGGTTGCCTAAAAACAAAGGGTGGCTCAACTTCCCCGCTAATCACCCCAAAGCGTATTTCTCAAAATCAAAAACTATTCCTTGAAGGTGTACTTTGTATGGATGGAACAAAAATGTGCAATATTCACGTCACAACGACTGAACAGCAGCAGAATGTAGCTCAAAATAATCTCTCATAAATGAAAACATGTGCAGCCGGCCCTCTAGAAGGAAAAAAAATGATTGAGAGCTGCAATTGAAAGAGGAAGTAAAGAAGGTCAAAAAGTGATCTTCATTTTCTTAAGCATCCCTGCATCTGTTATTAGCCAGTAGTAGTCTCTTAACCTTTTTGGTCTTGAATCAAGGGCCTGCTCAGTTTGGTTCCCCCCCAAATGGAATTAGACTCAAATTACAGCATGAGGTCATGGCTCCCTGGCAATGAACTCAACAACTGAGAAAAAGGGGGTTAGCAAAAAAGATTAAAAACCTTTGAAGAGCATGGCTTGGTAGAGAAATAATCATAAAAAATAACATAAATTATATTTACTGAAGTATGTCAGGGCATGTTAAAGCCAGAAACCTCAACGTGGGAGGACTATAGCAGGAGTTTTATGGAAGTGGCCAGTTTTCGGCATTCATGTGATATTTCCAAGGAACTAAAGTTAGCAGGGCTGTAAAGTACACATGAATGCTTGTGTGCAACAAAGACATACATACGTACATACAGTACGTCGTGCATTGCAAGTAGGTACTTAAAATATCATCAGATCTGTTACATTGTTTTTACAATCACGGGCCGCTCACCTTCTAATTACCCTGCAAAACGGTTTTGGTGTTGCGTAAAGTTTGCATTGTGAGGACGGCAGCGAGTAGAAAAATCATCACTGTCCTCAAATTGGTGGAAGAAGTTAAAACAAAATTCCAAATTTTATTATAGCTGCGTATGATGTTCCCTCATCGTGACGTGTCTGGTTTTTTACATCCTTAAAGTACAGGTTCCTTTGCTTTGCTTGTGGTTCGTCTTTGTCCCAACAGCTCATATGGGGCTTTTAAAACAAACGTCCTTGGTCACAATTGTAACCACAGTGCCTTTGTATGGAGCAGACGCTCTCTACACAACGACGTAGATTTTTAAGAGCTACTGTTGGATGTTACAGTAGGAAACAACTATATGTGTTTGCTTCACTGACGAGTGCTGTTAGTTTGGAGGTCACCATTTACTGTATCTTTTCAGTAGTGGGAACACAGATGTTTTTCCCCAGCTGCGAAGAAGATCATGACTCATAAGTTGTGTGACATGACTCCCACGAAGCTGACCTACTGCTGGGTGATAAATTTGGAAGAAGGTTTATAATGTGGCAGTAACAACATGGCAACACGCCTACAGCAACAACAACAACAACAACAGCAACAACAACAACAACACTACTGCTAGTACTGGGAAACAATGTATCATTCAAAACCTTACCTATAGTAAACGCATGCAAGTATTATCAGCAAAATGTACTTAAAGTAAAAGTACACATCTGTGGTAAAATGTTACCGTAGTGTTTTACTATTAAATATGAAATATAATAATAATAATAATAATAATAATTTACTGCTGGAGATGTTTAAGGTTGAGCTCATTTTAACTACTTTATAGGTTTGTGATCTACAGCAAACCATCATATTCTATAATATCATTAAATATTTCTGGTGTTGCTGTCCTGTGAGAACCATGGATCTCTAAAAAGTCAACTGTTCATGAGCTCAGCTAATTCAAATGGGGGATTAAATTATTGATTTATAATAAATAGAAATAGGAGAATATTCTCAACCCATAAATCACCAAATTTAGAGATACATGGTTTCCACTGGACAGAAAGGGTATGGAAAATTGTAATTTGAAAAGTAACCAGTAACTGAAGCTGTTTGACAAATGTAGTGCAATAAAAAGTACAATATTTGACTCTAAGATGTAGAAGTATAAAGTTGCATAAAATTGCAATACTCAAGTCAAGTGCAAGTACTTAATATTTGTATTTACGTATAGTACTTGAGTAAATGTACTTACATTCCAGTACTGATAATAATGTTTTTCAATACAACTTATTGATAATGAAATGTTAAAACAGAATTTTAAGCAGTGTACACAATCCGTTTTTCTGAATTCACTGGCCACAACTAAAAAAGCTCAGTCGACTTGAAGCTTAGTTGGCGAGACAGTTAGCAGACATTAGTCACGTGACCACAGACAAAATTTAGTGTGGGGTTTTTTCTGAGTAATGGTAGTTAAAATCATTTAAAAAACTGATTGTAATGCAGAGTGGGAGTCAGCATAATGAGACTGAGCAATGTGAGCAGGCGGTTTTGGTGTTTGTTAGATGTTTGTTAGGACAAACAACCTCCAACAGAGATGAACCCAAACAAAAATAATTACAATATGTCCATGTCCAACTCCATAACTCACTCTGTACTGTCTACAACCAACGACTGCATGAGCTGGACTGAGAATGACAAAACAGCGACTTGTTGAATTCAAGCTTTAGAGTTTTTCAGCTGAATAGATACTGTATGTTTCGATTAGTCACACACAGCTTGACCAGTGTTGAGTAACATGAAGTGAGGAGTTCTCCTTCTTATTCTGTAATGCAGACTCACATGTCAGACTTGTCATGTATTGCCTGTCAGGACATCAGAACCAGCAGTCATGTTACACGACCAACTTAACCAATCCAGCCGTTTTGACATAGGAACAAACAGAAAAGAGAACAAAGCAGCTACACTCCGTGTAATGACATCAACTTGCCCGCTTGTTCGCTGTGATTTCTTCAGACAACGACCTGCTCTATTCCCACATGGGCTCAACAGACTTTGTATGAGGGAACTGGCAGGGTTAAATCAGCGCACTTCACCTTTAGTATCATTCAAATCTGATACCAAACATCTTGCAGGGTGCTTACAGTACTGCCTGCACTGGCAGTGGGTTATATCCTCAGATAATACATTTTGATATATCCTCCGACAGAAACTATGCGAAACATGATGAGCTGGAAAACACAAGTGATGTGCTCCAGGATTAGCTAAACATTAAATCACCTGCACTGGTGTATATCATATAGCTGATGTGAGAGATATTCCTCCTGACGAAAGCGTTAGAAAGTGTGGGTGGCCAATCTGTACGCCACACCTCAGTCAGACTCACATTCAGCACACTTCCTTTCAACAGAGACAGGACGAAGCATGCTGCATGTATGCAAGGAATCACACACATACTGCAGAATAACTCACAACATACTGCAGACTGCGTGTTCACTGTTCACAGAACCTGCCATGACTTTGCAAATTCTTTCCTGCGGACGTGAATCTGCCTTAAGACCATCACCGAGCTCGTTCTACTCTTTGTCTAATCCTGCACATACAACTTTAATGACCTCAGCTGTAAAAACACAAAGAGTGAACGTGTCTCCTCCTCCTCCGCGCCCTATCCTACGGCGGATCCCTGGAGGCCGGCATTGGCGAGGGGGAGATCGCAGGAGTCAGGTTTGGCGGGGTCCAGATGCTTGGTTTGAAGGAAGCTAAATAACTTCAAGGTTCACTTGGTTAAGCGCCTTTAGACATATTTCAACACTTCCTTCACTCTCTCACTCTCGGTGGGTGCGCCTCAACTGTATGTTTGTCTAAGGCAGTGTGAGAGAGTGAAAGTTTGTGTTATTCTTTAGTGCATATCAATCCTTCTACATTTTTGCAGCCAAAAAGATGAAAGAATGAATATCAGGAATCAAGTGCATTATAGAGCAAGAGGAAGAAAAACAAGCAAGTAAAGGGGTGAATAGAAATGTTATTGTGAGTAAGTGTGAGTAAAGTAGTTAAACGCCTCCATTGCTCTCCCTTTCTCTCTCCTTCTGCCCCTCAGGCTCCATAAAATGGCAGTGGATAGCAGGCCGTCCCTACGGAGCATCACTAGGATAAACACACAGTCGTGAATGGCCTGCATTGAGCCGCGGCTGGAAGGGGATTCAGGGGAATACAGGGGTCACCAGTGGACCCCTCCTACCAGGGGAGAGGTCACCACACTGACCGCCCTTGTGGCAGCCAAAGACAAGGAGGATAAATTCTTTGGTAAACCCCGTCTCCACTCCTCCACTGCCATCAGCCCAGGCCCCCCCTCTTCTACACCCCTAAAGAGTGAATTGATAGCCCCATGAATTCCCCTGCTCTGCTACTGAGAGACTGATTATTTGTTTAGACTGGGAAAGTCATTAAGTATTAACGAGAGAGTACGAATCTGTCAGGCTGTTTAGCTGTCAGCTCGCCTCTGAACTGGAAATCAGGTAACAACAGTGGAAAGTACTCTGAGCTAAAGAAAGGGTACAGTGATAAGCAGACTTCCTTCTAAACAACAGGAAGTTAATATGGTTGTCTGTCTAAAGGCCAAAATGCAAAAGCAAACTTAACTTAAACTCAATTTAAACTTAAATGTAACACCTATAGTCATCAGCCAACATGGTCAAAATGTGGCGGAAGATGATGAAGATGAAATGTCAGGCTTTTTTGTCTTAAGACATAAGACAATGCTTTCTTACCTGGCTTTACCTGGAACCGCAGGTCTGGTTTGTCAGCCACTTGATGCCCTAAGAAAAGTGCTACTGACCGGAAGGAATAGTTTGACATTTTGGGGGAAATGTTTCGCTTTCTTGACAAGATGACAAGATTAATACCAATAGACTGAGTGTAAGACTGAGGTATTGCGTTAATTAGTGAGCTTTAGAGGTGCTAGTTGGAGGATTTGTTTTTCCCTTTGGACAGAGCCAAACAATCTGTTGGCTCTTCTCATCGCATTTGAGTCACAGAGCTAACCATCCCCACTGAGGATTGTTTGATGATTTCTGGAGGTATTTTCCGAAACATTAAAGACTCTTCTAATCTTTCATTTCTGGCTACCAGGGTTAAGAAAGCCGCAACTTGAGAAGCATGTTTTTTTTTTTATTAAAACAGATGGAATGATTTTCATCACAATGGTCAGAAGAGTCTGTCAGGAATCTGGAGATACCTTCAGAACAGCAGTCGATGTGTTGTTACACGTCTAGGTTTTTCAAAGATCGCCAGATATTTATTTTTCAGTTTATCTACTCAAATGCGACTCAAATGTGACAGTAATATCAGGGCCAAAAACTGGGGCCAAGCTAAGCTAACTGCCGGTTGGCTCCAACATATTTACCGTATAGAGATAAGAGTGTTGATCTTCTTATGTAACTCCTGGCAACAAAGCAAAGCAGTGTATTTCCCCAAATGTCAAACTACATTGAAGAGCAGCCAGATTTGAGTGGTGTGCAGCACGACAAGATTTTCACCTAGTGGTGACCAATGAAACATGGTTCCATTTGGAAATGAAGTATACTGCAATGCACAACAAATTAATTTGTAACCTGATAGAAGGAAACTTCCTTTAAGAGATATAATTTTCAGGGTCCAGCTCAAACTTTCTTGTTTTTGCAGAAAGATGCATATTTTCATTCAACTGATTTGGCTGTTCACCATGACTGTATGCTAATTGCACTTCTTCTGTCCACGAAGTTCAGTTATACCAGTCATTACATTTTTGAGAAGTTTAATGGTGTATTTTCTTACTTATTAGTGGGAAGCATACCTCTTGAACTCATAGATATCATCTCCATTAAACTCAGGAACTGTTAATTAATTAAGTAGTTAAGTAGATTTTTGAGGTACTTGTACTCTACTTGAGTATTTCCATTTCATTCTGTTTTATAGCTTAGTTCTACTCTACACGTCTGTGGGAAATATTGGACTTTTTATTTGACAACTCTACTTAGTTACTTTGTTAGTTACTTTGCTTCAGATCATTAATACAAATTATAATTAACTAATAAATTGTGATGTATTATTATACATTATACTGTAAGATACCCAATCAGTTGACATCAGTCCTGCTTTAACCAGCTGCAACATTAAAGTGGTGCTTACACATCATGCATCACGTATGAGATTCTGAAACGGGACATTCTGCATAATGAGTGAATTTTCTTTTTGAGTACATTTTGAAACTCATACTTTTTGTGCTTTTCCTTAAGTAACATTTTGAATGCAGGACTTTTACTTGTAACACAGTTCTGTATTTTGCGATATACCATGTTTAGTGTCGGTGGCGACTTTCCCGCGCTGGCTCACTGCTAGAGATGCATTTAAACAAAGTCGGGTTTTCCAGAGCAAAAGGAGGAGCAACCGTAGTGAGTAGGCTTCTGTATCTCCATAGCATATCCTTAATCTAAGCCAACTTCAACTTTTATTACAGAGTACTTTTACACTACATAAAGAAACATGTAGGTATTGATGCACCTGACAAAATCTAACAAATGACTTTAGAATCACAGACTTATGTGTTCGTTCTGTGACATTCTACCATCCAACCAGCCATGCATTTTACCCCTCTTCCCTCATCGGTACACAGCAACTCTATCCCCTCTGGTGACGGGCAGATAAATAGGAACACACTGATCTGTGTAGCATATGTGCTTGTGCTGGACTGAGACCAACATCCCAGACCCCCTACACCTCGTTCCACCTGAGTGAAGAGTGACGGGAGAGGATGGAGAGACCAAGAAGAGGACACCAGTGTGGCCAGTGAATCAATTAGGCTACTGTAAAAACAACGAGGCAGGCAGAGAAGTCACAGCTGTCAGAGTTGTTCCTACATGTCTGTATCCTGTCTCCACGCCGTTCACTTCCATTATGGGTTTGTTGTTAGGTTTGTTTTGTGAGTTTCAGTGGTTAAAGTTCTCATTCTGGGCTCATGGAATTCAGGAATACACCAGATTCCCTTCAACTCACAGCAGAGCAGCATCTCTCATTAATGAACACATGGTGAAGACTTTCAGGAAATATACCAGGCTCTTTTCAAAGCAAATTTTCCTATATGCTGTTTCACTTATTGTCACAATTCTCAACAATGTTTATCCGGCACCTAATATCTTTGCTTTGAAAACAAGAACTCACTTTGTAATCCAGATTTGTTGAAAGTTTCCAAATGTATTATTTTACCATGTTTGAGTTGGCTGCAGGAGCTGCAGTGCTATACATGAATCAGTAAAGAATAAACAGCCACTGAAGACCGTCCAGGGCATCATTTGAGAAATTTCCACGGCTAAAGAAACAAAGGCAGACTTTAAACAAATTTAGATGTTGTTATCTTAGGCTTCACATACAGCAGGCCACAATTAGCTAAGGACTGCATATTCTGCGTAAAAATATTGTTAAAGGAAGACGAGAACATGTCAAAATGTTTTAGATGCCATTTATAGTTATGGTTCAAGTTGTCATACATTTGGCATTTTTTTTTGTTTGCTTGGTTAATTGAAAAAGAATAAGGAAAATACATAGAGAGCTGCATGTGCAAGGAAAACATCCGACCAAGTGCTGCACATAAAAGGCTGGATTTTTTCTGGTTATTTTAGCAAATTATAAAAGTGTTGTCTTCCTCTGAAAGTGTAAAAAACATCCACACCAGTGACATGTTCGGCTCTCTAGTCTACACTGCAAGGATCTACCCAGGTTTAGCAGTTTGACGTCCTGAGTGTGACACCAGCGTGCTGCACTTCTTCTTCTTCTTCTTCTTCTTCTTCTTCTTCTTCTTCTTCTTCTTCTTCTTCTTCTTCTTCTTCTTC
>JBBPCS010000729.1:5153838-5172044 GCA_037974645.1 Hollardia meadi
CCTCTCCTCTCCTCTCCTCTCCTCTCCTCTCCTCTCCTCTCCTCTCCTCTCCTCTCCTCTCCTCCTTTGACATGTCTTTTAACAATATGCACCAAAGTCTTTTTTGCATGTATCCACCCTCTAACAATTATACCAATTTTAATTTACTTCACAGCACAGAGTTGCAGGAAATCAAAACTTTTTAGTGCCTAACAATGGATTTTTCTTTTTTGTCGTATTTGCTTTTGTTGTCCTCTAGACTCACCAGGAAGAAAATCAGGAACGGCGTGTCATTACCAACTAATGCATCTACAAACTAACAATGATTTCTTTTTTTTTTCCTCTTGTAAGTTATAAAACTGCGAGTAAGTGCACTGACGTAGTTTTATTTGTTTTTCTTCAGAATTGAAGAGGAGGAGTTGGACAAGTACAGTATCCCAGCAAAGGTGGAGTCAGAGAAGTACAAAGTCATTCGCACCTTCAGTTTTCTCAAGAGCAGGATGTCCAGTACACGCAACAAGACCAAGGTAAACCAGGAACATGCATCTGCTGTGACACCCGTCAGACACAAAATCTTTAAGGAAACGGAATAATTGAACAAATCTAGGCAGGTGTTCAGGTGTGTGTGTACTGGCTGATTCATTTTTACCATTTATGCTCATGAAAGTATTTACGGTATTTAATATTAGAACAGCTTTGTGTTAAAGGCCAATATGCCAGATCTCGACTCATGTATGGGATATGTGACTCTTCCTTCCTGCTCTCTGGGAGACACAACCAGGAAATGTTTCTCGGAATAACTCAAGGTCAGAGTGACAGACCAAACATGGTGTCCAGCCTCTTTCCTTTTAATGATTAATCCCCTGTTTTGAAGTCGGCACAGAGACTGGAAGCCCTCCCCGACCTGCATCTGTTGTTTATGCTATGCTCCATTTCCTTGTCAGTGGTCTTTCTTGCAGTTTGGAAAAAAAGAGGAGGGGATTCCTTCCAGGGTTGTATAATTATACTCTAGTCTACTCTGCAACTTGACAACGATCTTCCCCTTGGTTTACAGAAAAATATGTATTAAGGCCTGCTTTGCTTCTTAGCTGTAGTTGTTTTGTGTCCGTCTGTATGGCCTCTTTGTTTACGCCTATGTCTCTGGCATGGTTTTCCAAGGGGAAGGGGAAGGACAGAGAGGCCAAGGAAAGGCAGCCGAATGGACATCGGTTCAACACAGGCTCCTGTTTAGGCCCCACCGTGTGCGTGGTGTGTGACAAACCCGCCTCTGGAAAGGACCTGCTGCACTGCTCCAGTAAGTAATGATGTAACTCCAGTGGTGGAACGTAACTGAGTACATTTATCCAAGTATTGTGCTGTATAAACTTGAGGTTTTGCTTTACTCTTTTCTTTTCAGGCTACTTTATATTTCTTAAATGGCCATTTCTTTTCTTTGTCAAATACTTTTAATTTGAAGGAAAGTGCATTTTCCTGATAATAGTTTACCTTGAGTGACATTTTCAAAGAGTATTTTTACAGTGTGGTATACATACTTTTACTTAAGAAAATTATCTGAATACTTGCTCCTCCACTGTGTAATTCCAAGAAGCTTACATGTACTTAAATTACTTTTTTCCCCCACAAATCCACAGTTGACATGAACTATCTTTCTCTCTCAGGTTGCACTGCTATTGTCCATAAGGGCTGTAAGGAATCTCTACCCCCATGTTTGAAAGTGAGTATTGTTTTGAAGTATTGGAATAAAAAAATGGTTTGAACTACTCATCTCTACTGGACCCTGTCCTTGTGTCAGTTGTTTATATGCTGTAACCAGCCTCTGTCATTTGTACTACTTAGAAACTTCAGGAGAAGTATGCGGTAACCACGGTGAAGAACAGGACAGCATCCCTCCCACAGAGTGAGTTTGCGATGCAGGGGTCGATGGTCACCCAACAGTTTTGCTGTCAAGCACTCTTAACCATGTTGCATGTGAAATTTCCTGTTTCATTGTGTTTGAGGTGATTATTGTTAATTCCCACAGACTTCACAGTGAGAGACAATCCTCCTCAGTGTGTCATCCCTAGCTCTACCTCTCTACCTGTCGTGACCCTAAAGGAGAGGAAAGACACCATGACCCAGTCCTGTCCCCTCTCTGGAAGTTTCCCAAACAGTGACAGGTCCTAAAGCTCTCAGACTTTATATTTATGTTGGTATGAAAAGAAATTGGGGATAATTAACGGCCGTCCATGTTCTTCTCTGTGTAACAGTCGGCTCAGTGAGAGTTCAGAGACGGAGTCTGATGCCTCGAAGGTGAACAGCCGATCAGAAGAGCTCCTGTCAACTCCAGTGTCCTCCACCTCCACTGACTCATCCTTCGGGGATGGTTTGTAATTAACTCCTTTTTTTATCATTCTAAATGGGCTTCAAACAAAAAAAAAAAAACCAGAATCGATTTACAAATGTGTATGAAGATTTGTCAGTAATTTATTTGGTTAAGAATTAAAGCCGTATGACATTTTGAAATTTCACAGAAATGCAGCGAAGAAAACAGGCATCGATTTTCCACCAGCGCTTAAACACACCATGCATTTGTGTATCATAGGTTGTGAAAAGTGGTTGTGAAAAAAAATCATATTTTTAGATATTTATATGAACTGGAAGCTGAAGGAGTTATTAAGATTCATGAACTTGAACCTGGAAATGTATTTGTAGAATACTGACATTCACTCGAGTTTAGTTGTATTTATTTGTTTTACATTTGGTTAAATTGTGGAATGGAAAATGCATTTGTGAACACCTTAAACAACTCACAAATCATCACACACGTTTGTGAATTTTATTTTTATTTACGTATCATGAAAAAAAACATTTGTCACCATTACCGAGACTAATTTCTCTCCAGAAAACCAGCCTGAGGGGATAATGAAGTAAATTAAGAATGAGTGAAAGTCTTGTTTCAGTCATTTTGCACCTCTCCACAGACTGTGCAGATGCGTGCGTCCACAGTGACATGTCGGTTGACGCTGTGGATTACGAGGCTGAGTCGTGGAGTCTTACAGTGGAGCACAAGTTCTGCAAGAAGCAGGACAAGCGAGATGTCAAGAGGCAGGATGTTATCTATGGTAAGCAGATGTCAGAGTTGTGAAAGAAAACCACTGGAATGTGTCATTTTCTGCCAGTGCCAGTATCCCATATATATAATTTCATATGATTAGATATATAAAATTGCTGTAACGACATAATTGTCAAAAATTGCTATGACTAAGTGACGTATAAGCTTTCTGGCATGATATAATCCATGTTGTTATGTGCCACACACAGTGAATGTCTGCGTGTTTAAATCTCTGATGCAGAGCTGATGCAGACTGAGCTCCACCACCTGCAGACGCTACATATCATGGCCGAGGTTTTCCGGCGAGGTATGAAGAAGGAAGTGCATCTGGACATAGAGGCGGTGGAGCGGGTCTTCCCCTGTCTGGACCAGCTGCTCGTCTTCCACCACGCCTTCTTTGCCGCCATGAAGGAGCGGCGACACAGCTCGGCCCGACCGCAGGGACACAGGAACTACCTCATACAGCGCATAGGAGACGTCTTGCTCCAACAGGTAGGCTGGTCTGGGACTACTTTTCTCTTCGGGAGGGGAACGTATTGAACCTAGTGACGATGTGAATCAGTATGTGCGCGTGTGTCTGTGTTTTTCGGCAGTTTTCAGATGAGAATAGAGAGAAAATGAAGCAGGTTTATGGAGAATTCTGCAGTCGTCACAATGAAGCGGTCAGCTTTTTCAAAGAGCTCCAGCAGCATAACAAGAGATTTCAGAACTTCATCAAGGTACTTCAACTTTTTTTTTTTTTTTTTACAAATGTATCTTGCTTTCAACCATTTCTAAAATAAAAGTGTCCTTCCTGTCTGCTGTGGAAGAGTTTGCTTAACTTTTGATGTTACCTTTCAAGCAACAAGGTAATAATTCTTTGGTGAGACGGAGGGAGATCCCAGAGTGCATCTTGCTGGTAACCCAAAGGATAACAAAGTACCCGGTGCTGCTGGAGAGGATCCTGCAACATACTCAAGGTCAGTCATCTGCTGCCCTCTGCTGGCTATACGGTCACATGGTCACAGCACAATATATTGGCTGAAAATTATACTTAACAAATTTCTCTGTTCTGACCCCTCAGAGGAAACAGAGGAGCACGCTGACCTCTCAAAAGCACTGGCTCAGATTCGAGAGGTGATCGCAGCTGTGGACCTCAGCGTCAGTGAATATGAGCGGCATCAGAGGTTACAGGAGGTGTGGAACCGCATAGAAAACCGCAGCGCTGCCAAGCTGAAGAACGGCCACACCTTCCGCAAGCAGGACATGATGGGGCCGGGACAAACGCTCAAACACCAGGGCCTGCTCCTGTGGAAGACTGCGACTGGTCGACTTAAAGGTGAGACCAACACCTTCTTTGTTGCTCTGTCGATATGTCATTGTTGCATCCTTTTGACATGTTTTCCTGCTTATCCTCACTCCCCCAGATGTGCTGGCCCTCCTTCTCACAGATACACTCATCTTCCTGCAAGAAAAAGACCAGAAGTATACATTTGCCACTGTGGTATGCATGCATTAATTGCGTTGGGTTGATCTCATAGACACACATAACCCGGCTCTAACACAGCAGTCTGCCGTGTCTCTGTTTCAGTGCGACACTCTATTACCTTTTCTATTTTGTCTTGTAATGAAGAAATTCTCTGCACCTTTAATGTCCTTCAGGATCAAAAGCCTCCAGTCATCGCCCTGCAGAAGCTAATAGTGCGAGAAGTAGCAAATGAAGAGAGAGGAATGTTTTTGATCAGCGCATCAGCCGCGGGGCCAGAAATGTACGAGGTCCACACATCATCCAAAGAGGAGCGAAACACCTGGATGAGGCTCATTAGAGAGGCCGTAGAGAGGTATGTATAGGTCTGTGTTTTATATATGAGTGTATAAAGGAGTTCAGAGGTTCAGATATTGAAAACATTACATTTCACCATTTGTAAACAGTGCAACATTTAGTTACTGTGTTCTCTGCTCAGCTGTCCGGAGGAAGAAGAGGAGTACACAAGCGAGTCTGAAGAGGAGAAACGAGCTGCTGAGGCTCGAATTCAGAAGATCCACAAGCTGCAAGGTATCTGGAAACTTGTGACATCATCTGCTTATTTTTTTTCTCCGCACGCTTGAATATTTTCCGGCTCTTGAGTTTGTGAACCTGACGAACTTTTGTATCAGAGAGCCTGATGAGCCGGGACCAGCAGATATGCTCCAGTCTGGAGGAGAAGCTGCAGGTCTACACAGCGCTCTCTGCTCTGAGTGGGAGGACGGACGCTTCGCTGGCAGAACCGCGGCTGCTCGTCCAGCCGCACTCAGAGGACCTGCTGCAGGCTACCGTGTTGCTGGCTGCAGCTCTGCAAGAGGGTGAGACATTTTACATATACTGTGCAGGAAGAACCACAGGCATACAGTACAGTTTGGTTTGCTTTTTGTTTATTGACAACACAGAACAAGAGGTGAAAAAGAAAAATGGGGTTTATAAGGTTTTTTTCATTGAAAACGGTAAGTAATGGTAACGTTACTGGTCACTGCTATAACCCCCCCCCATTTAGGATTATATACATATATATTTAGGACTATATAAACAATTATATGAACAATTTAATAAATGATTAATTACATACTATAATAATATGTCCTTTTAAGCAGTTATATGGACATTTCTAGGTGTTTTAATGCACAATATTTGTCAACAATTTTAAACGCCTTTTCTACAGTATGAAGACAAGTATCTGTCTATACCTCAACCTTCACTTATGTGTGTCCACAGGAAGAGTTATAGTTGTTGACTTACATATATATATATATATATATATATATATATATATACATGAATTAATTAAAGGGACAAAATATGAAAATGGCAATTTTTTTTCATTTGCATTTGCTTTGTCCTTGAGAGGATGTCACAAAATATTGCATTGCATTCTTCAAACAGAACTCCCAGTCTTATCTTTAATGGTTGTCTGTACTTCATCACTTTGTTTCACTTTTTTGTTTGTTTGTTTGATTCCCAGCTGAGAACCTGAAATCCACACTGTCGTCCAAGGCGCGTTCTCTATCCAGTCTCAGCCCGCACTCGGACACAGACTCTGTGTTTCCTGTCAGTCCTGTTACACTTGTACAGACCCTCTCGGACTCTGAGGCCTCACCTGAAAACCCCGAGGCCACTGAGGGGACTGAGGCATTTACGCTTGAGCTGTCTCTACTGCAAAAAACAGACACGAATGACATCGACTTCAAGGTATTACCCAGTTACTGGTGTATTACACGTATTTAGCTTATTGCGAATGCATGACCCTATGATATAAATAAAGTCTGTGAATTAAAAAGGTATTTATGAATTAAATATTGATGTAGCGATGTGATGTAATGCATTTCCCATTACTGCAGTGATGATGGTGGAGTGTACAGTGGCATTGCACAAGTATTATATATCATTAGCCTCTTACAGCCTGCATCTGCCTGTCACCTCTTTCCATTTCTTCACAGATGTGTGGCTCAAGATTGCCAACAGTTGTTTTAATAATTCAGCGCAGCCTATTAGAATTACATTTCGGTCTTAATGTGATGAATCATTGATAAGCTCATAATAAAGGAAGAGGTCCATTTAGTTCCCAATGGTATTGCACCATTAAAAATAGATATGGAGACTTATTCCAATTACCATGCCACAGTGGTGCTACTGCTTGCAGCCTTTTGTGACCTGTGAGGTAAATGACTCCGATAAGAGAGAATCATTTTCTTACCAACTGCAATGTGATAATTCACATTATCACATTGGCACCATGTGGCCTCAAGGGGGCGCAAATGTTGCATGGATGTGACTTTAAATTTTGTCTCTTCATGCCGTGAGAGGGAAATATTTTGACTTCCCTGTGAGTAAACTGCAAAAGTGTAACTCATTCATTAGCAGAACAGTTGCAACGTTTTCATGAAATCCTCAAAGTCTTGCATGAGAAACACAACTGGCTTGTTAATCCGCGTGCTGTGTGTGGATGTTGTCCATTGACAGGTCGCTCAAAGTGTTCAAAGCCTGACCCAGTTACTCTACAGTCTGCAGGTGAGTGTATTATGCAGTATACAGCCTCTGATTGTCCTGCTCACAGCCCTCATATATACTATTATCTCATCTGCAAGTGAGCAAACAAACAAACCTCTTCTGAGGACACGTACATGCAATGTTAGTGCCACACTCAGTCAAAAGAAAGGCTTTAATATGCACACTCCAGCTTCAGTAAACAGAGAACCAACCTCGGCTGTTTGAAGCCAAAGGTAGAGAGCTATAGGAGCGAGAATCCTACTGATCTTTTTTTCTGCTGAGAGACATACAAGGGTCTTTTGTTTCACTATTCACACAACACTATTCAGCCTTTGGTATAAAATGTAAATGCGCAGAGAGAAAACATGTATTTGCATAAGGATATATGTGTGCGCATGTTATCCTGTCTGTGGGTTTTGATCACAATGACATTTTCATATTCAAAGTTGTTGTATATGTATATGTGGCGGCGGGATCATTCCCCCCTTGTGAAACAGATGCTGTTGCCTTACCACACACAAAAAGTCAGGACGCCCAGTAGAGCCTGATCATAATATCCATCACATTTTGCCATTCAAATCACCTGCTCTTACTGCCTGTTGTGAGGATGCACATGTGGTTAAGGTGGCTCAGCCTTTGCATTTTCTATGTCCCTTTCTGTGCCAGGCCACAGTGGCCATGCAAGACAGCTGCTATGAGGTCCAGAAGCTCCTCCTCCAAGAGAGCGGGCGCCCTTCCCCCCGTGCCCTGCGACCGCACCTTCCAAGCATCCGGGGCAACACCCTCCAAGAACAGGAGAAGCAGCGCAACTTGGAGAAGCAGAAGGAGGAGATGGCGACGGTTCAGCGGCTCCAAGACCAACTGCGCCAAGAGAGGGAACGCTGGGAGAGGGACTGCCAGGCTAGGGAGAGCCAGCAGGGGGAGCAGGAGAGCAGGCTGAAGGAGAGGGAGTGGCAGTGCCACCTGGAGGCGGAGAAGCTGCGGAGCGAGAGGGAAGAGTTGGATGAGCAGCTGGAGGAGTACCAGCAGGGCCTGGAGCGGCTCAGGGAGGGCCAGAGGAATGTGGAGAGGGAGCGCGAGCGGCTGGAGAACCAGCAAACGCTGCTCCAGACCTGGAGGCACGGCCGGCAGAGGAGTCTGCCCACTGTGATCCCTCACATGGTCATCCCTCTAGATGGGCAGCAGGTAGGGGGTTTCTTCTGTCAGTGGATTTTAAAAACGCTTCTGTCCAATCTGAGATGTTAGCCGAGGGCTCAGAAATGCACCTGACTGAAGCGAGTGTGTGAGGTAGATGTGAAGCGTTTATGGAGTATTTCTCAGCTCAAGTCATCAATGAGAACCTATTTTCAGACAGCTATCAGCCTGAGTTAGGTTGGTTCTCACATTTACACAGAGCAGCTCAATCCCCTCTTGATGTACGACCCACGATAATGAGAGCAATTTCAGCATCATTTGTCTTAGTGCTCCAGCAGCTCCACTCACCAATAAACATCTTAATGATTGATGATAATTAAACCACTGCAAATAAAAGCTCTGACAAAATAATTAAAACCAGAGGCGCACAGTGCACGGAACCAATCAATCGTATCCGAAAGGACTTAAATTATAGACACTTTGTTTGAAAAGCACTATGGTGAAATGTCCCCCGCCGCTGGAAGGCATGGAGGATAAAGGGTGCACTGTTCTCTGTGCCCTTTAAGTCTCAGTGTACGTCACGTGCACAAGCAGCAGTGGTGAAACTAATATAGCACATACATCTATGTGAGCCTGTGCTGGGTACGGCTTTGTGCTGCTCAGTTCAGCAGGTGTGACTGTTCAAAAGACGCACACAGAGAGCACTCCAATGGACAGACAAATGAGCAGACTCGTGTTACAATATTCCCTCTCCCCCTCATTAATTTACACACCACCTTGGGCTTTTGCAGGCAAGATGTGATGTGGTCTCCTGGTGGCTTTTCTGCAGATTTATTTCCATTCATCTATCTTAGCGGGTGCGGCGGTCTGACGACGGTGTGCAGAGGCAGAGGAGGTCCTAATGTTCCCATGCCAATGTTTTAGCCAGAGGCAGCGGTTCACAGGGTCAGAGACAGATCGAGTGACACACACACACACACTGGCTCTCAGGTTGTTTCTAATTAGCTGTGTTGCCTCTGCTCAGCAGAGGAAAGGAGGCCATGATGATGTGAAGATGGGACAAGGGAAAGAGGGTATTAGGAGAGGACAGGAGGCGCCTCAAGCAAGCAGCTGCGCTGACACCTTTCACCGTACATTAAAGTGTCAGTTCATCCGAACGACTAAATATTTTTTCCACTTGCGCCTAGTTGTGTCTGGCTATTTTTAGTCTTACACATGCTTTCAAAGACAACAATGGTCCAAGATCATTTTTCTGTATGTACACTAAAATTTGGAACAAAAACCCACATTGCATTATAAATTCTCCCTCTTTTTCTAATTGAAATATTCATACAGATATTTCCTTCTTGGGAATCAAAATGTCACTACTGATGTTCCAATAATCAACTTTATTGCTCGTCCTGAATTTTATGCTACTTGCCTTTATACATTTTTACTGCTTTTGTCCTCGTCCTGCTGGAAAAGAGTTTTTAAATTGAGTCTTTTCCTGCCAGGAAGGAAGGAAGGTAGGAAAGAATAAAGGAAAGAAGGAAGAGTTTAGCCTCTACGCTACAATGGAGATTTTGTTTGTGGTGCTCAAAGCTGTGAGCATCACAAGTGACGTTACATTCACTTCAGTTGTATTCGCGATTTGCGTGGAGGCTGAAATCTCAGATATCTCAAAACCTGAACAAACAAAGCAAAACTATCTGTATATAATGTATCTGTTGTACTAGATACCGCTAGAGGTAAGTGGGGAAATTGATTATCGATGAAAGGCCTTTGTAATTCTTTTTAATTGAAGTTTTACAGAAATTGATCTAAAGGCCCATTAACAGACCCTTTTATACTGTAGGTTTTCCCCATTGAATAATAAAATGTACACTATTTCCTGCTCCCTCATGCAAAGGCATCAATGCATTTCAAAGGTGCATCGATTTCATAGGTGTAGAAACTATCTAATCATCATTCATTCTCACTTTAGAAGCTCTCATCCAACATTTTCATTGTTCAGCTCTCTCTTTTGCTCTCTCTCTCCCTCAGGACTCAGCACCGGGTCAGTCCAGAGATCACGCTGGTAACTGCTCCTTGTTTGTGAACGAGGCTGCGTTCGCCAGCACCAGCGTCAACAACCGTCACGTCCACCACAAGAGAAATGACCCCAGCGCACACAACTGTCTCAACACTCTGCTGGCAAGGTCCAACAGCAGACAGACCCCCATAGCAAAGACTCCCCACAGTCCACACTCAGACCCTCAGGGATGGGTGATGGGAACAGGATACCTGTACAGCCCTGCAGGAAGGCTGGAGCTGCAGCACACCACCAGTGGTGAGAATTACCACCAAGTTGATGTTTCGTCATCTGTTAAAGAGGGGAAGTTAAAGCAAATCACAAATTAAGTGGCAACTAGGGGCTCATGAGGACTCATATTTGATATTTGCTATGTGAGATGGTTTTATATATGTGTCGGTCTGTCTCGTGTGTAGACTAGGGCTGTAACTAACAATTATTTTCACTATCGGTTCATCTGCTTCTTTTCTCATTTAATAGCCTGTTACAATTTCCTGAAACCCAAGGTAACATTCATCCATCAGATGAAATGTAAAAGCTCTGATGCCTTAGCACAAAAAGCAGTCTACTTTTGTCCCGGCATCACAGGTGTGATGACCTATAAATTTCTCACGTTGTCTCATATGAATGCATTTTTGATGAGCAAAGAATATCAGCATAAAATATTTAGATATTTCACATTAAAAAAAAGCAGAAAAAATTGGAAATAACAATTCAAATTAGTTTCGCAGAACTTTCAGCATCTTGTGATCCCCTTAGATTTAACTTAGGACTTTTTGGGAGGTCTCAAAACCCAGGTTGGGAAACCACTCACGAAACAGGCTTAAACTATAGATTGTATTTATTTATTTGCTTGAAAAAATTAATAAAGCAATTATTTTTCTGTCAAATGACTAATTGATTAGTACGACTAATCGTTGAAGGTCTAGCTCAAACATGTATAGACACATTTTTTGTAAAAACAATAACTTTTAAAGCAATAAAAGGTAGAAACCACACTTACAGAGAAGCAGTGAACATAAACTACATTAATTTCTATATTCATGAGGATAAACAGATTATTTTAAGAAGGTGGCATAGACAAATCCTCTCAATGAATGCATCAAGTAGCTCAAATACTAATTTTCATTACTAGTTGTGTTAAATATCCTGTACCTTAGTGCTAATGGTATGACATTACACAGCTGAAGTGCCTACCATATTGGACAGTAGTGCGCAGTTATCATGTTATCATACTGTCTCTGCTGCTCAGCATAAATGAGAAATCTGCTCCCTGTGAGAATGTAAACAAACCCCCTGCCTGCACTGGTTTCACAAATGTATGTGAGATCATACTGTACACACACACACACACACACACACACACACACACACACACACACACACACACACACACACTGCTCTCAAGGCTGTATCCCTGGTGAGGCCTTGTCTGTCCTTCCTCTCAGTTAATCAGTGTCTCCTGACAAAGAAACCCCTCCGCCCCCCCACCACCACATCCACCTGCACCAGCAGCCTGCCAAAGGAAAAGAAAATCAATGGTTCCTCTATCTATCGATTGGCAGGGCAGACAACGGCATGTGAATCACAGTTCACAGGCGATGGCTGACTTATTGGGACATCGATCTGAAAAAATCTTTCTAAAACTCATTACAGCATGACTTGTCATCGCATCAGGCGAAGTGGGGGGAGGGGAATGAGAGACATGTATTAATCTGCGTTTCTCTCGCGAGGTGTCAGCTACATTCTCACACCGTCTCCATTCCTTATCCATTCAGGCGCAAGCTTGGTCTCATATTTACGGCAGGCGGGGAAAAAATGACGGGTTACACGTGTCCTGTCCCTCAGCCCAGAAACGAAGATGAGGAGAGTTTCTGGTTTTGTTTACCAGCTGCAGCAGGCAACACAATCTCTTCCTCATTGATCAGCTTATTAACCTTTCCTTGTTACCGAGCGCACACAAGCCCCACTGAAACCTGAGTCACTTGTTAACAAGCCCGGGCTGTATACTTGGCTGCAATCTACAATGCGGGTTGCGTTCCAGCTTGACATCTACCCACAATGCATTCCACAGTGGATCCCACGAGGGCCTGCAATGACACTGAATAATGTTCCCCAATCTTCACATAATTTCTCATTAGATTTAAACCCTCTATATGGAGTCACTTCAGTATTTTATGTGCGGGCTCAGATTTTCAGGCCTCCTTTACGACGTCATACCGGATCACGCGCTGCCTGGTATGCGGAGGAAGCCGGTATCTCTTTTCTTGTGCATGTGAAAAGAAAAAAGGAATCTCTTTGAAATGCAAATTCTTCATTGTGCCATCAGTCACATGGATCAAAACAGGACCTCACGTCTCATCCTCACCTGAGCATGTGAAGATTTCTTCTCATGCACACACCCTTTTTTTCCACTGAATGGATCTCCATAATTTGCACCCGCACAATGTAATCTCGGGGAACCAGTTGGATGGAATTTCCTGAAAATGACGTCTCATCTGATGAGTCGTCTCAGGTTTTCTTGTTGCTCTCCTTTTTGTACAAAGGATGAGAGCATCGTGAATAGGTTGAAGAAGAATAGAGAGATGAAACTGGTGCACTTTACAGTATGTAGATGAAGTCTCACCTTGTTTTATGTGTTACGCATAATGCACAAACCTGATCCGTGGCTTCTAACAAAGCATGGGGCTGCACAGCAATAGCTAAATGTTAGCCATGTGTACGCGTCACCCGTAAAGTAGAATAGAATAAAGTAAAATGTTTTTGTTCCACCTGAGCAGCCTCACAGTCAAGACAATAAACACAGTTAAAACAATAGTCATCAAATAAATATAATAAACACAACTGATCACAAATACTCTGCAATACACCAATGTACTGTATATGAAAAATGTAATGGTATTTGTTCATTATATTGATTGCACATGGCACAAATATATACTATATATTTATTTTTTTCTACAGTGTTGTCAAGAAGACTTTAATTCAACAGTGGAGGTGTCATAGACCATGACAAACTTAAATATTAAACACATTTTAAAAGGATGCACTCAATCAGACTGATGTTATGACTCACATCAAAACCCATTAATCCCCCTAATATGAAATAGTCCCCGACTGGCTTTTCTTACATATGACATCAGTGTTTGTCAGTGAAGTTCAGTTTGTTGTCAATGATTTTCGGAAGATATTTAAGACTGTTAAAGGGGAACTCCACTGCATGTGTGGAAAAAACGTTGGGAGCCGAGTTAAGCCCGATAAATTGCCTGGAGTGAAAGAAAATCAAAAAACTGGGGGGGATTAATTTAAAAGAAGTTACCAGACCTACATTTCATTGGTGTAGACAGAAAATCGCCTCGTATTCTTTTTTGCTCTCCAAATGTTCTCTATTTGTTGTTGCTTTCATTAAATAGCATACATTCACTGTCTGTGTTGTAACATATTAATAATGCGATATGGAATACTTCATGGAGAAAGCTCGAAGACAGAGATTGAGTGTTTGTATCATCTGACTGCACACTGATGTCTCATCTATCAGAGGCCAGGCCTATATGGTGGCTAACAGAGCTACTCTAACAGACTCTTATACAATTAATCACACAGAGACACTTTCCTACAGGGACACAATGAGGCAATTTATAGTTCACGCCATCTGTTACCATGACAGCACACCTGCCTTAATGCTAGACGGCACCCACCATGCACTCAAATGTAAGAACTCAACTAGATACCCCCCAAAAAACACATTCTATTTCAGAGCTCCTTTAATTTAATAATAACAATATTGATCTTTGAACAAGCTGAGGATATGATATGTTGCTCATAAACTCCGAGGGTCATCTGTTTGCAAACTTAACAGTTTAAATCCTTGCTATCTGGTTTGAAGGCTGCTCTCACGAAGATTTTTGTTCATCCTTCCTTGTTTCTCATCCCTCCTTTCCTCATCTCTTCTCGTCAAGCGTGAGGAGGCAGGTGTCATCCAATCCCGACCACGATGATTGATTGTGTTGACAAAGATAATGATAAAAGTGACACCGCTAAGTAGCGAGGGGGGGGGGTTGGGGTGGATTGCGTGAAGATCTTTTTGCTTTCATTCTCAGTCTCATGCTCGGGTGCAGCAGGCTGAGCTGCAGCAGCTGGGGTTGATCTATTTGCAGTAAGTGATTAGATGAGTGGGCCAAACAATTAGACTGAGCTCATTAAACAAGTGGCTACATGTCGCGTCCTGGTGATTATTTATCATCGGTTAGTAAGTCTCTTTATCAGTAGCCACATTTCTTCTCCACAGAGTATAATAATTGTGTTTTTTGTGTTTTTTTGTGTGTGTGCCCGCTCAGATCGTAACAGTCACAGCTACATCGGGGAGACTTGGTCGCTGACAGCAAGCGGAGCTGACCCGTTTCCGGTGCTCCCGCATCCCAGTGACCCTCAGCTGGACCTCAGCGCACTGGTGTCCTTAGAGGCTGACAGTGGTGGAGAGGAGGCCAGTGAGGAAACCATTGTGTACCTGTGAATGTTGAGAAATTTCAGACTCTAAAACAGCCGACCCAGCACTTCGGGAAAACATTAAGACGTCTATGAAGCAGTGGAGCTTCAGAAAGGACTTTTCTCTTTTACGTTCTTTTGTTATGCTTTTTTTTTTATTTGAAGTGTTCGTGGTCTCTTTTTTTTTTGTAAAGTTACAAAAACACGGAGAGAGAAACATAAAGAAACTGAGGTTGCTTCATGCTCAGTCTCACATGTGTCATGCACCTAAGTTTGAGGCAGCACTGGGTGTTCAATGTCTATTTATTTTCTGTTTTTTGTGTTTGTGTGTGGAATCTTTATTGACTGCAGCAATACCTTTCCCCTTTTTGCCCCCTCTCTTTTTTCTAACTGTCTTTTCTCGGGTTCCACATATCTCGTCTCAAGCACCTCGAGCACTCTATTTATTGAATTTACCACAAACACAGAAAAAAAACTTATGCCCAATATCAGTGATGCGTCGGGCTGCATCTCTCTTGTGGGTGATTGTCTTGAAGTAAACAAGCCGCTCTCAAGCTGAGCATAACGTGAAGCACAAAACATTAGGATTGAAACATGAGCTGCGACGATTTCATTTCATCTGAAGCATGATTATCTTATTAAGACAAATAAGCACAGATGTGTTTTTAAGAGACATACAGCTGTGCTAATATGTCAATTTTTTCTGAGTGTTGAAGCCAGAGAAAACATGTTTTTAGCACAACTGTTCCTGTGAAACCTGAAAGGAAGTTGTAGTGCAGGAAGATGGAAAACTTTAGTGTCATTTTTTACCCACACTTGAAGCAAGTCTTTAGGGATTCAGCCTACCACTTGCCATGCAGTTCTGTGCAGATGTTCATGTTCCCTTGAGGATAAACCCTTATGATTTTGGTGATCCCCTGACTTTTCCTCTGGCACCACCATGCGTGTGACTTTTGTTTTTTTTTTAAACAAAATGTTTTGACAACTGTTAGATGGATTGCAGGGTCCTTTTTAATTTTGCAACCTTATTTTTTCTGACAGTCGCCATTGGCCACCGTTACCCACAAGCAAAAAAAAAAAAACAATAATAGAAATGGCCATACGTCTTGTTTGTGTACTGAGCTATCTTCTCTTGCGCCTGCGTTTACCTGCCCTATCGCGTTAACTCCTGTACGGTTTCCAATACATAAACTTCTCTGCTCTCCTGTCCTGCAGTGGTTGAAGTGTCGGCTGTACAGATGAACAGAAACAGTGGTTGAAGATAGGTTAACGTCAACGTTTATCGGGTTGAAAATGTGAAGTGTTAATCAACGGTGTTTAATTTAGTTCGATATAGTTTAGTTCGAAGGAGTTTGAAATTAGAAGTTAGATAGCTGCTGCGTAACTGCGGAGGCTAATTAGCTAATGTTAGTCAGCTAGCAAGAAAATGAAATGCGCAAAAGAAAAATATCACACTTTTACTCACGCCCTGCCCGTCCAAACCCAGCCTCCTCTACATCAGATGTCGACGATGTCGAGAAAAAGGTGGAAAAAAAGACGACTGGACATTTATGTTTTTATGGTAATGATTGCAATATACTGAACATTGCACATACTATGTATTAGAGTGTGGATACCCGAACCGAGCCCGAAGGGACCTGTCGGGCCGGGTTCGGATAAGAATTTAGACGTCATGTTCGGGTTCGGGCTATCTGACATGCTGCTGTGTTGTGCTACAGCTTATTCAGTGCTGGAGTCTGTTATTTACGTGACAACGCGTGACACAGGGAGAATGGTTAGTTTGAATAATCTTCATAAGCTTGCCAGAACTGCACTGTATCACTGTCCTCAGGTGTTTAGCATGAGCAACATAAAAAGCGTTTCTGACAAAACTGAACTCTCAACTTTTTTGAACTCTTAATGTGGGTCCACTTTAAGTATTTAAACATTTATCTTTAATTACACCAGTTAAATAAATCCTGTCATCACACAGAGCTGTTTAGTTAACTGTATATAAAGAAAGAAAGCTGTAAAGACAAATGTTTACATGTAAAGGGAAAAGGATGTCTTTGCAAGTGGGTTTAATGTACTGTATCAGTGTCACAGCAGTTTTTTCAGGTTATTACTTTGGGTCTCCCTCTCTTTAAATGCACAGTATGTGATATGTTGTGCATTTGTGCTTGCCTGTACAGTATATACAGTATACTGTATATGTGTGCTTGCGTGATACTGATGGCAATTTTCAATCTGAAAAATACATTTAATGTAAAGAATAGAGGGTAACAGGGAGGGAGAAGAGAGAAATAAAAAATGTCAGCTATAGAAATGTACAGTTACGTATGAGATAAACACACAAAACCCATTACCACATCTAAGACATTGCCAAAATGCACAGACACACTTCACACCACACACTCAGTAAAATAAAATTACTTTGAATGCTTTGACTCAATTTACCCTCTACAGCATCAAAAATGATAGTAGCATTTAAATCAAATGTATCATTCAGATACGATGATTCATTGTGCCCACTGCAATTAGTCAAAAGCTTTGGCTGTGTAGCCTCAAGAGAAACAATATTTCTGGCGGCCCATTAGTAACTCGGTTTTTAATTGTGCGTTTTTTATATTATGATGTTTAGCTCAAGGGAGCAGCTGTGAAATGAGCCTCCAGCCTTGCTGAATCCTAATTGATGTTTGCTTCATTGTGCCAACAGTCAGACATCCAGCAACAACTCTGAGTGGTACATGATAGCTTGCACTGAATGAATCTACCTGACATGTTGAGCAGGTGGAATGTTAATTAAAATTAAATGTTAAATTTATATTTATATTTCAAGTAGTTAGTTAACTGAATATTTACCAACAACAATTTGATAGTAAAAAATAAATGTAGAAGTAATATAAATAATTAATTTTATAGAAATTCAAAACATTTGCCGGTTGCAACACTCAGATTTGAGGAATCACTTTTGAGGAATCACAATTTTTTTTTCTTCCATTTCAGTACATTGTAAATTGAAGACCTTTTTGCAACACTAAAATATGCAAGTTCAAAACACAATAATTAAATAAATAATTAAAATAAAAGAATGTACTTGTGTGTGTAAGTGTTGCACTTAATATTCTTTATGCGCACAATTATATTTGGACTTGTTCTTGTGATAAAACACCAGTGCTGCAGTTATTTAAGCCATCTATAAAGTGAGCGAGTATTTCTACTCTATGAAATGAATGTATTGAATGTTCAAAAGCATCCACAGCAACTCTGCCTCAGGTGTCTAACATCGGTGGCTGACAGTTTATGGTCAGCAGAGTGTACGTGCTAAAGAGTAAACTTCAGTGTAGGGAAATTTTGCTCTCGAGGCATGCCTAAGGCAATTGTCATTGATCCAGCTTTCTGTGTAGTGTTTATGTGTGTTTGTGTGTGTGTGTGTGTGTGTGTGTGTGTGTGTGTGTGTGTGTGTGTGTGTGTGTGTGTGTGTGTGT
>JBBPCS010000729.1:5172144-5190046 GCA_037974645.1 Hollardia meadi
ACACACACACACACACACACACACACACACACACACACACACACACACACACACACACACACACACACACAAAGAGCGATGTCTATTATCTTCTGCGTCCATTAAGTGGTTTAAGCTCTGCACACTTGTCAATTTCTAATGAATTCTCTGATTGAGAAATGGAGGCAATAAAGGGGAACTAGATGAGAAGAGGACACTGTGCGGTGTGCAGTTGGAGGCATAATGAAAGCAAGGATATGTATAATGTATATTCCCCTGGCCATGGCCAAAGTCCCCACTCTGTATCATTTTTATGGCGTGATCATTCTTGGTTGCCAGCACTCAACTAAAGGAGAGTTCAACTCAGCTGAGAGGTTACATATTTTCTTTCTGTCTCTTCCACCTCAGATTTCCACCTCTGCTCTCCCTGTCACCATGTACCCATTATCACACTATTCTCACCTCGTCACTTTCTCTCTTCTTTGAGTCAGCTCGTGTAGTCCATTCATGCATTTCTCCATTCATGCATGCACCTTCACCGGCTTTAAGAAAATCCCCAAAAAGCCGTAAACGCCAAAAACAGTGTTTTAACAGCGTGGAAGTGTGGCATACGATCCAACTTAAATCTTAGCCAGAAGCAGCTAATGTGCTGTTGAATATTATCTTGTTGTCACCTTTATAGTGATTTTGTGTCTGTCAGTGAAGTAACCTTAAAAATACTGAAAAATGTGTTAGTAATTTCTTGATTTTATGTAGGCCTATGCATTTTAAAGACAGTATGAGTTTAGGCACACACAATTAAAATCAAACACTGTTATAAACAACATAAGTATTGATTACAAATGATATATTCTATTAGTCTGTACATGGCTTTAAAGGGCTAACATAAATGTTAGCTTCACCAACTGTGTAACACCAACTCGGTCACCATGATTTTTATGTAATTTAGCATATTTTTATCTTCACACCTCACACAGTATTTAACTAAAAACATTAAAAGTCTTCAGCAAAGAACCATTTTGAAGTCTATAAAATAATCCATGAAATAATCTTTTTTCTTTTACCACTAATAGAAGTCAATCTGCACTGACATCATGCTACAAGACTGAGAGTAAGGCTGAATAAAGTTAAGATTGCACAATTTTGTTTTTGTTCTAATATAATCCTGTTAAGCAAGATATGCAAGCTTTATTTCTTTTATTTTAGTTTCATGGGCTATTTAACAGAAGAGGCTTTGAGGATGAGAACTAGCCCATGTGTTTGGCAAGCGTAATGGTCAGCTAGTAGCTTGAGTAATGAGTTTGGTTTGGATTGCATGAACTTTAACTTTCCCAAATCCAATAGAGCAGGACAGAGTTGCCAATATTAGCCTAAGAGAGACAGAGAAGCGGAGTCTCTAATGAGTGTTGACTTTAGGCAGTGGCTAAACTGAGCACAAACACACAGACAGACACACCCTTCCCTGCTATTGCTCGCTAGCCTATGGCTAATGTACAGTAATCTGGCTGTTTATTCGTGTTAAGTGTTTTCTTGGGACAAAGTGGGATTTTCTTTTTCCTTGCCGTGGCAGCAAAGATTTCGCTAGATGTTACAAGCGGAAACACTGATATTACCCCTGAAAACAACACAGTCTTTGATTGATAACTTAGCCTTGGTTTGCTGGATAAGCTAGTTAGCTGGACGTACTAACATTTGCAGCTTATGTTGGAACAGACAAACACACTGTTCAGTCCTTCCGTTACATTTTTGCCTTTGTGTTTTTGGTTGCAAAAGGTGCAACCCTCCACACTCTTTGAATGCCAAGTATAGCTTTAACATGTGAAGAAATCTAAAGACTAGTTCATTGATGCAAATTAGTCTGGTACCTCTGAATATGTTTTAAATTTTAGTAACTCTCTGTCTGTGTTTATCCCATAATTATTAGGCTACGTTATGCATGGTTGGCGAATAACTGGTTTTGTTTCTAGTCCTCTACTTCTTATGCTCTGTTTATTACAACCACGCCTAACGTAGCCTATTCCGCCAATCTTTGACACAACTACACAGCATTACATTCAACAACATTATGTTTCCACTGCTAAAACAAGTTCATCAAGTTTGGATGATTCAATTGTTGAACACTATGCATGTGTTATTTCAACTCTTCTGTTGGAGGGCTGGGTAGTCAGCTGATTTAGTGGGCCTCCGCA
Source organism: Hollardia meadi (assembly GCA_037974645.1). Taxonomy (NCBI): domain Eukaryota; kingdom Metazoa; phylum Chordata; class Actinopteri; order Tetraodontiformes; family Triacanthodidae; genus Hollardia; species Hollardia meadi. The sequence goes on from JBBPCS010000729.1 coordinate 5,174,313, forward strand.
GTGCTTGGGGCTTTAGGAATTCAATTGGAGGGACAAAAGTCTACTGGTGACACCTCATATATCAACCACATACCCTGATAGAAAATCAGCTGGGTTTAGGCTTAGACTCCTCTCTAAATAAAGCTTTAAAGATAATCAATAGTTTATTACCCTATGCAATGCTCTCTAGACTCTCTAACTCTCTCACTCTAACATCAAGTGTTACTCTATATCATCAGTTGCCATTTTTAATGCTTTAGAATTGTCCATGTATGTGTCAGATATATTTCTTACCAAAACTAGCATTATAATGTATTAGTAGAACACTGCAAATAAGATAATATGAAATATGATCTACCCATTATTAAATAATTACTATGGGTCTTTATGGTCTTTACTTTTGAAATGTAAAGAAAAAAAAAAGTGAATTAGATGTGATGTGAGTATATATGAGTATATTTCAATTTATTTGAGTACCATACCCAAGTACAATTTTGAGGTATTTCGACTTCAAGGAAGTTCACAAGAGTATTTCCATTTCATTTTTATACTTCTACTCCACAACTTTTAAGTGGGATTAGGTGTATTATTATTTATGACTTTAATTCTAATTGCTATTTGGATTTAAATTATACGCAAAAAGTTTCTGTTTTAAAAATAGAATAATACACCATTAAAGATTATACCAGTTGTTTCCAATCATTTTTACTGACAATTGTGTCTAGTTGGGCCCCTGTCACATTTCAGATGTCATTGAAATATTTTCACTTTTTCCATCGTTATGCCTCATTAATTCTGGTGGCGGTGAGGAAGGAAAACTAAATTTGAGTGCCAGTAGAAGGTATACATGTAGCTTGAGATGCTTAATAATGTGTTTACGCTCAATTTGGGGTGAACTGATGCTGACATGATTGCTACTGCAGTGATTAGGGCATTATAATGTTGTGTTTGGAAAGAATTTCCAAAATGGTCTCATTTGCAATGATAGACTGCATTTACCAAGGCAGCAGTAATAAGTCTCAGCACGCTGTTTTGAAGCTGTAATTCAGTCTTATAGTTTTGGCCACAATCCTGGTTTTCAATTTGTCCAATACTTTTAGTTTATGACCTATAGTGAACCTACAGTGAACACGGTAAACATACTGCTACAATCATATCTTTGTGTTGGCATTGTCATTGCGAGCATGTTAGCATTGTGACATTAGCATGGCTCATAGAACAGCCTTTCAGAGCTGCTACTGTGGTTGTAGACTCTTGTTTTTTTTAGCCTTGTTTTCTTCAGAATACTTAGCCTGACTTGATCTTGTGATATCACTGCATATCCTCATGAAGTTGATGATTGAAATGTTATTATAATCACCAAAACAACCAAAAAAGCTGTAGGCCTAAATAATAACAACAAGAATAATGTTTTGATGTTGGTGGCTGCTATGAGAAGTTTTCTGTTTTGCAGGCTAATCAGCTCTGTTTAGTTGACAGCAGAGAACAATTCTTACAGTTTTCTAGGAGGTTTATGAGAAAATAGGAAGAACACAGGGACACACCTGGTGCTGGCCATTCATTTTTAATCTCATAGCGACAAACATGGCTCACTCTTATCCTGGTCTGCACCTGCTGACCTGTTTGACTCCACAAGTTAAGTCTGTAAAATAGTAGCACAACACAAAATAGATGCTTTCACAGACACACACACACACAACCATGAGCTACACAGGGATCTGCCTGATGAGGTTTTTCTAGTCACGTATTTGTTGGGCAGGCACACAGTTGGAGAGTGGACAGGCAGGATGGAGGGTTTTGGGCTCCAGCTGGGAAGATTTTCTCTTCTGCAAGAAACATCACAGCCAGCTCAGAGCAGCAAAACAGCAGACTCATATTATTATTAAGCCACGGCTGCAACCTACTTTAAGGTTTTGAGAACAGGATTTTTTTTTAATTCAAATACATCTTGTTTCCTCTTCCTTACAACTATGGCTTGTGGCACTCTCATTTGGAGAGAGTGTTCGACCTCATTCCCGAGCTGCCCTGATTAGTTTGATGCAGCTTCGCTTTAACATGCCAACATAGTTTCGGTTACAGCCTGCACCTTTAAGTGCAAATGAAAATATTCAGAAAAGAAAATCTATGAATGAACATACACATACACTTCTCATTTGTACTTGCTTATAAGAAGCTTTGACTCTGGTACAGTATGTATTGACGCTCAACAGTGTGTTACACCAGGGGATCACGAGCTAATGTGTGAAAATTTCTGTTTGGAGGTGATGTGAAAAACACTGTTTTACACTGGGAATCTCAATGGTGCGATGAAAATGTGATGATTTCAGGAAAACAACAGTGTAGTTTATGAAAATATGTATTTTTCCTTTGTGCACTCATCTCATGCAACTTGTGTCAACTTCTCAATAGCCAGACATGACTTTGCGACAGAACTACTGTTTCTACCAGATATCTGAGAGCAATCATAAACTGGTTTAACAGAAAAGAACTGCCCTGGGTCACACCAGAGTATGTCAAGAGTTCATGCCACTGCGGGTGAAATACAACCCTCACATCATCTGATACCGCAGACTTTACAGGCCTGTAGTTGTGGATTACAGGACTAACACCTTACACAGAGCACGGCTCCTGCTCAGCAGAGTTGTTGTCCTGGAACATAATGCTGGACTAAGAGTAGATCATCTTAATGCAGTGGCAACAAAGCACAAACATAATAAAAGTCCAAATTAACCCTGATCATGAACTTTCAGGTTCTGTATTAGCTGTAGGGTTTTTCTTTTTTAAATATGTGCTCAGTTTCACCACGGGGATATTAAATGTTCATCTTATGTATTATTTGTTGCTTTGCTCTCATTGTGTCCATTTACAAGCTGGTTGCTTGGCCTGAGTGACAGATAAACCCTTACAGGTGCAAGGCAAGGTTTACAATAACTTATTCATGATTTATCTGTAGAATTGGTCTGTTAGGAATTGATTGCTTTGGCAAGTCACTATAGTAAAAGAGAATGCAAGCAAACCTTGTCTGACCAGAGACATCCTGAATGAGTTTCTGTCTCTTTCTTTCCCTCCCCCACATTTGTTTGACCAATAACACTGACACACACAAACTTCAGGGTCCATCCATCAGTTTCTTACCAGCTCACAGAAAGAAAGGAGGACATCAAATATTAACGCCCACAACTTCTTGCACACAACAGAACTCTGACTGAACTCTGACAGAATATAGTGAATTATTGAAACTCCAGCAACTATACATTTAAAACCACTGATGTCAATAGGCAGGTTAGGTAATGTAAGCTGCAGTCTCACTCTGTGCTCACTTCCACTCCAGAATCCATCATTAAGTAGAGTAAAAAGGGATAAAATACTGAGTAGAAGTTATGAATAACTGCACCTTCCACCAAAAGAATGGTTTAAATAGTAAAATATGGTTAATTACAGCTTGTTTGGTCATCATTACTCAATAATAATAACATGGCCTCACCTAGTTCATTGATAAAGATCCAGGAACATTAGCAACATTGCTAAGGTAGATGGCGCAAGAACCTTGAGGGGTCAGATAATTATACAGAATGTAAAAAAGCCAACTGTTAAGTCAGATTATCCAAACCACTTTGATCAAAAATGAAGGCACGAGAAATGTTGTTAATGATCCCTCATTGCAGCAGAAAACCTTTCCTCAAGCACCATTATCGGGTCCAAGTTTGAATTTGTTTAATACTAATAATATCTGGAAAAAACGAATGACATTCCCATCAGCTGCAGCTGTACTTCACGTTTACTGCTAACTAAGAAAATGTTGGCATGCTAATAAGTTAAACAGCCTCATAGAGCTGCTAGCATTTTGACTCTCTTGTTCCGTGGTAAATCTATGATAAAGTAATGATTTGATAATTGGAACTTTTTGACAACAAAGCTAGGGTGCATGGAAAACAATTTAGATGCAACAGGGTTTTTTTCTTTTCTTTTTGCATCACTGTGGGCAGGGTATTGAACCGGCCCGCCAGGATTTCACACGAGGCTTCTTGTTCGTATGCATGAAGATGATTAACAGAGATAATGAAGAACAATGGCCCTTATTGGTGTGTGTGTGTGTGTGTGTATATATGTAACAAGCCTAAACCACATTCCACCCCACAGATACAAGGAGAAAGAAGAAACAGGTAAGAGAGAAAACACAATGTATGTTCCATATACAATGTATAGAATGTACTGCATGTTTCACACCTGAAATCACACTCATACTACACTTCCTTCCAGAGTTTTCTAAATTGCAAACACCAGGGTACCACCTCCTTGTTGTCGTTCCCTCCAGTACCCCAAATGGGCACCCAGCAGGGAGCTAACAAGTAGATGGCATTCTGTCCCAGCAGGTGACACCATCAGCAACAAAGCCGAGGGGGTGAAGAAGTTAGCAGGAGGGGTATCAATGAGAGAAGAGGTGAGAGAACACTGGAGTCTGAGAACGGCAAACAAAACACTCAACCTCTTCCAATTAAAAGGCAGCAGGTGCCAGAGGCTCTCCTTGCTGAAGCTGGTTGTCTCGTGAAAACATGAACTCAACGGTTTATAGTCCATCATCTTGTGCAACAACACCTCTATCTGTCTGCACGTTCACAGTTCATTTTCACTAATGTTAATTTTTATGAATAAGCCATGTGGGTGGGGTGGGGGGGGGGGGGGTGTTTCTAGGCCAAAGAGTCATGGCAGAGTGTGTCTTATTCATCATATAGTGTGTCTGTGTTGTGAGAGATTAATCAGGGGGAGGTAGGGTATGTTTGGGTGCCTTTAGAGGACAGTCCTGCAGGCCCTTTCCCAAAACATATGTGAGTGATTGTGACAGATGGGGCCCTGGACAGTGGCTGGGGGAGGGTGATGTAGGCCCTGTAATGCCTGCTTGCAGAGGGGTTGCTTCAAATGTGACTCTTAATGTTTTTTAACTGATGTATTGGTGTGACTAATTCAGCTCTGGGAGTCTGTTTTTCTGACAATACATCAGCTCTTACAGTCCAGCCGCCCATACAATTGTTTTCTTTCTGACTCAGTCCTTTATGGTCTTATACATCTTTTGTACATGAATACAAAAGACTGATCAATGTTTTTTCCAGTGATATAACCACATACAACCATAATCCCACTTAAATACTGACTGTATCTTTAACCCTCAGTCAACCACCTTGTTGTATATTATGTTACAGATCTAGGTTTAATACATGACATGAGGTCTTTAAATGATTACTTTGTTTTTAAAAAATTTTTGACAGTGTACAGATTATAATCATTATATAATCATTATAATCATTATATCATACATTATAAGGGCCGTGGTATGCAAGAAAATGGCTACTTTCTTAAGATGTGTTGTCTGACTAAGTGGGGAAGCAAAATCGCTGACTTTTCAGCAACACCTAAGCCTACACAGTCACAGCCAGATGACATATTTTACTGTAGATTGCATCACTCAGGCAACAATTGTCAACTCAAAATCTGAAAAAACACAAAAAATATGCCATTTGCATGGGGGGAAAAAAAAGCCAGGTGACGTAGTATAAAAAGCGAGAAAGTTCGCCCCAGGAGGTGGTCGGGGTAGAGGATGGGTCAAACAAACGCAGGACTTTTACCCACCATGTCCCGTTTTTTCTTAAACCTAACCAAGTAGTTTTTATGATTAAACTTAACCAAACTGCAACCGTAGGTCATTTGACTGAAACTCCAAAATACTTTAAATGACACGTGAAAAGCTTAAAATATGTGAAATGTGCTGTGCTAGTCATTCACTAGTCATATTTCAACAGAAAACAGTTGAGGAAAATGGCAAGACAATTATTTCCTCAACTGGAGAAATATACATACTGTATCTACTGATTTTATATGTCCTATACAGACTCTTGTTTATGTTTATGCACTCATGGATCTTATTCTGCTGCAATATTATCCATTTCTCTTATCATACTAAGCTGTAAACTACCAGCAGCATCTTTCCTTTTGCCGTCAGTTTGATGAATGACTGGATGCCGCACGGTGTTATCTTTAAGGATATTTGCAAACTTTTTTCCTATTAATGCCATTTAATAGTTTTGCCATCACTCCTCCTGTGCAAAGGCATTGCAGTCCATCCAGCATGTCTTTCAAAACGGATGATTGATTTGTTCCATTTATTCTACATTACCTTTTAACTGTGAGAGAGAATTAATAGTTTCTAGACCAAACAAGGCCAATAAACAACAAATGGCAATATGCTGCCCTGCCCACATTGCAGCAGTGAGTCATTTTATCCCATTATTTATCCTCAGCAGAAGACTACCAGTAATGAGTAAACAAGGCATTATGTTACTGAGTCCTTTTTCTCAAAGGCTTGGGACACAAGCACCGCAGAATGATGCAAAAACCATCACACAACCAACAGTACTTATTGTTATTCGCCATAAAGTTTTATTTCTGGGGAATTGCAGCAGTTTCTTGCTATTCAAATGTGGTGAGAATGGTTTCACAGCTTGGGGAAATGCAGTGGAAATCTCATTACAGTGTACACATGCTGGAAAAAATGTTGGCTCCGGGGCAAATTAAAAGCCCTCTCCTGAATTGCAATAGGCTTGTTAGGATTTTAGTGTGGAAATGTAGCACAGTGGGATGGGGGTGGAAGGGGGGGTGGGCTGGCTGACAGTTATGCCACTACCTGACTGCTGTAACAAGCGTGATTAAACTGTAACCTGTGGTCTGCTGTGACCCCCCTGAGCAGCAGCTCACACAGGGTGATTTGCATTAGATGTGACTGCTGGAATTTCCATCTTTGAACGAGGCTGTAGCCTGAAGCGCACTCGCAGGTGTGTTCATATGCATAAGATAAACACGCATCCATATTTGGGTCAATTCACATTCCTGTGATATGCCCACCATGTTCAGACAAATGACATGGATGTGATGCATTTTCAATAGGCCACTGAGAGCCAACGAGAACAGTAAAGTGACCCTATTCAAATTGTATAGTAAGCCTTTTAGCTGACTGCCTTATACTCAAATCAATCAATATAAGAACAAACTGCAGCAGCAACAAAAATAACCACAGATTTGGATCAACAACCCTTTGACACACTCTCAACAATAGATTTACAAGGACAGATGAAAAAGACAGATCACTTAAACTACTACATGCTGTACATGCTATATAATAAACACTATAATAAACTAAACTAAACTTCAATTGAATAAAGTATATTTTAATGAGATTTCTACATCGTTGCTGTTGCATTATATGCCTAAGTGTTAAATTGCAACATGAAGAGGAGGTGCAGTTGTTTGTATAACTATTAATTAATTGAAGCCATGTTGTGGTCGATAATGTAACTATTGACAAAGAGCAGAATTTTTTATGAATCATTGTTCATGCTTCAATAAAGCTTCAAAGTAGTCAACTGCAGATCCTGTATATTCTGTATTTATGTCTTTATATGTCTCTGGAGCTGAACAGAAAAACACCTACTGATTTCCAGGTCAATTAACATTCGAGTGTCATTTCACAGAGAGTGACTGAGCGCCCCAGGGGCATTCTGGGATAACGAGCACTCACAACACACAGCCCTACCTTATCGAACTGGCGTTACAACCTGAAGATAAACCCAACAAGAATGTCAGTCTTCTTTTGCTCTAGGATCTTTAATGACGCTGAAAAACGTTCAGTTCTCTCTGTGTGTTCAGATACAGAGAAAGAAAAAAAACAACAAAGCAAACAGTACATGACCCGCCTGAGGGGACAGAAATGTGAGTACTGAGCGGTGACCTCCTATAGTGAACCTGCTCCATCACAAATGGACTAATGCCAGGGCAGAGCCATCCATGCTGGAGCGAGGGCCAAAGTGGGCTCTTTTGGACTGGACTGGAGCCAAAGTGGTGACCCTGTCAGCAGGTTAGCATTACTTAGAGCTGGCTAATGGACATGAGAGGACAGGGAAGGAGAAAAATAAAATCTAAGGTTATTAAAGATTCTTAAAGTGCCATGGAAAAAGAAATTTTGTGAAGACTTAAATATACAAGGGTTGGGGTTTTTTTCTTTTTCTGACCACCAGTGTTTGTTTGTTTTTCTCTTGTTCCTAATGAGGAGAGAACATATGAGGTAGCATAAAGAGAAAAAAGCACTGCACTCAGTGTCCTTATTCTAACCTTTTTTGTGTGGCAGCTCTGAGCGCTTTGAGTTGAAAATATCTGAAGTTTTCAAAAAGCCACTGGTGTCATCACTGTTTCTCTTTTACAGGCAACCAATTATATAATAGATGGAGTGCGACTCGTCACCCGTCACCCACCAAGAAAATGGAGGAGAAGCTCTGTCTATCTTGAGCTTTATCAGACAGAAGCTCATAATCATAACACAGACAGAAAAGCCCATTTGTGATCCACTGGACACAATGCTGCTGGTGAATGTTATGCTTTTACCACCGCATGAGCTTGTTGTTCTGTGTAGACTGAATTTGAAGTTATCTACCGAGCAAATGTTAAAAAAAAATCAAAACAGACAGCATTTTCACAATACAACCACTTCTTCTCTATGTGGACATGGGCCCAAATATAATCACAAACACTGTTACAAAGCTATTAGGATAGTATGTAACTAATGAGTATTTATTTCATTATTAATAAGCAATAAAATAAAATAATGAAGTTATCATTTAGCATTAAAATTTATTCTTACATATAGTATAGGCTCACACACTTACACACATAAAAAAAATCATTAACTCAAGGTCCAGTGAACATTTTTAGGAGATTTCAATCACACCTCATGGCCTTCATCAGCAGGTGTAGCGTGCTCAGTTCTCATGTAAACACCTCTATATTTTGCTGACAGAGCACTGAGATGTGTTTGAAAGCCCTGGACGAAATAGTTTTTCTTTTTTGTGTGTGTCAATTAATTGTTTTGGTTAAGAGAAATATTTAAAAAAAAGGGGTCTTCATAGTTCAGAGTCCAATACCCAAAGATATCTAGAAAACAGCACATTTTTCGTATTTAAGTTTTAAGTATGTTTGGCTTTTTTGCTTTATAAATGACTTCTTGCTGTCAATTGACACTAATGGTTTATCATGGGGGAGTAAATTTAAAAAAAAAAATGTATCAAGTCTAATTTACATTCGTAATTTACATTAATTTACACTCATAAATTAACATGGGCTTGGATACAATGTCGGTGGTAATATGTGAAAAAAGTTGTATAGAGCCTTTAGTGGCCCCACTGGAGCTGTGCTGAATCTGATTGCCTGGTGTGGAGACGTCTGTAGCCCACTCCTCATCTCTGCTTGAGGCTATCAGCTTGAGGGTGCATAAGCCGCTATTAGCATAAAACACAAATCTCTGACCAAACTATCTGCAATTGAATTGCATTGTGGGTAATGCAAGTGCCAGGATTTAACAAGGAGGAAGAATGCATGGGGAAAAAAACGATATCTCTGGTTGTGATACATCAATTTTAAAAACAAACTGTCAGTGTCAACTGCCAGACTTCAAAATGTCACAGGAGTGCAATGCTAAATGAGTAGAGTACACACTGTAGGACATTGTGTACAGTCATTTCCAGATGTTGGCCATATTGTGAGGTAAAGTCAAGAGTTCGCATCTGTGGGAGAGGGTGATGTGCAGTGTTTGGGAAGACAAACTGTTCCAGCTGATTAGTCATGAGGGAGGAGTGGAGCCGTACGTGCCCTCTGCATGTAATCTGATGGAGAATTTCTTTTGCTGCTGCTGCTCTCACACTAAAGTCAATAAAAGTTGAAAGTTAAATAGCGATGGAGTGATGGAGTGAATGGAGAAAGAGACGGAGACGATGTTAGAGTTTGAGATGGATAAAGTAAAGATGGATTGTGAAAGCATGACAATTGCACATCGTGTTTATTCCATATTTTTGTTTCTGTGAAACTGTAAAAAGTACAACTGTGAAATGCAAAAGTGGAAACAATCCACGCAGGAAGAACAAACAGGGCTAAAGCATAACTGCTAAGGAGATTTTCACTTGTGCTTTAAAAATGCTGCTGCCTCCTAGCACATCAATTCATATAAGATGCTCTAGTTACTAACTGCTGAGGATTAATGGGTGTGAAGCTTTTGGGAAGGATGAGAACTGCAGGGTAAGGTGTTATACTGGGATTTTCTCCTACCGCAGCCACATATTTAAAAGGGAAAATACTTGAATTGCTTATTGCTTATTCCCACTGCAACTAGCACATGAGGCTTTAACGCATTGTCCTTTCTTACCAGAGGGAATTAATGTAACTTTGACATACAAAGAACACCATAGACATAGAATATTTAAAGCAGTAAATTGACATTTTCTTACCAAGATTAATACCACTCGGTACACTAAGATACAGCCAACAGCCGATTTGTGTAACTTATGAGGAAGATTGGAAACAGCAGTGAAAGTTGCGGTTTTACAGGGGGGTTATATGCCAGACTATTTTTTGGCTGTCTTGCTGTCAGGATGTCGCCTTTCTGCATCTGTACTAAAGTATTATCATAAATTAAAACCACAATTTGTAATTTTTACCCTTGGTTTTTGTGTGTATTAAAAATGCTAGTTAAAACACGAGAATTAATTCGTTTAGAGGTGCAGGTAGACAGATATAAGATTGATATGCATGTAACATATAAATAATTGTGCACACTTAGAGTGTTTAAAATATGCCTCCAACAGCGGTATGTCGAGCTCATTCCATTAGCTTCCTACAAATTCTTCAGCAGCCTTTAACATATCAAACATCAGGAAAATAATAAGCCTTGAGAGATGTTGGGAGGACAGTGAGAAATGAGACACGGGGAGGTGGACAGAGCTCTGGAGAAGAGACAGTTGTGGGAAAAGAGCAAAATAAGCGAAATAAGACATTCTTTATCTCTCAAGCACATTAACCCCGTTAAGCTACAGTATATCATGCTAAATCCCCCTCAGCTCTCCTGCCTATTAGCCATTAGCACTGAGGGCCATGCGTGTTATCGCACTCCAACACACTCCAAGGTTATATCCCCTCATGTTTATGGCAGCAATTTAAACACACGAGATTAAACAGCGAGTCCACATTTCACCTTGGAACCATATGACAGTAGTCACAAGGTAACACCCAAAGGTGCTGTACTTAAGCGATAACAGAAATAAAATAAAAAACAAACAAACTCTTATCAATTATCACCTGCACTATGGCTGCTGACTCAACCTGTTTGTGCTTGGTCTCAGATAGGCACTTCTATCAACTGTTCAGTATCACTTTAATCTTAATCTTCGGCTGGAATATAAACTGGGGAAAATAATTCAGGTGGAGTTTTATAATTTGCAAACCTTGACTTTGCAGAATTGGCAAGGAATCTTCTTTTAAAAGGTAAATATACTTGTTTATATGGAAGTGATACCACTCTCGTGTCTGTACGGTATATGTATGTGTGCTAGCAGCCAGTTAGCTTGGCAAAAACTCTGGCAACAGGGAGAATCAGTTAGCCTGGCTCTGTTCAAAATGAAATACCTTATTAACCTGTTATATAGTTTTTGTTTAATACAAAAAAGTACAAAAGCAACAAGTCGTTCTTTTACAGGAGCTTATATAATAGACTAGTTCTTGTCACAGTGTTACAAGTAAACCACAACTATTCCTTCACCTTTTGTCACTGGGGCATGTAAACAGGTCTGTCAACAGCATGAGTATCATATAAATGCTTGATGTATCACTCTCTCCCTTCCCGATACTGTCACAAATACTTCTCACGTCGCTCTGCTGGCAATTTTTCAATCAATTGTTTTTTTCTGCTCATGATTTGACCTTTTGTCGTCAATCCAAAGGAATCCAAAGAAATAATATTGCCTGTGACCTTATCAAAATGCAAACTTTTTGTTTGCACCAGAATTGAAATTGTCATTTCATTCTACCTTGTCGGTTTTGAGATGGAGAAAGAAGAAGAGTCCCCTCAGCAATCCCCCCCAAACAGGCTCTCTTCCTGTTTGGTTTTCTCCACATTGAACATAAAAAGATTTGCAGTCATGCCCATAGAGAGTGGTGCCAGCACCCACTGCTGTCTGCCTCCCTGCAGACTCTGCAGCTAAATCCTCCCACTAATCTCCAATTAAAATGGTGATAATAGGTGTTTGCCCAACTCGGTGCCCACCATTGCACCCCTGCTCCGTCCACCCTCCTCGCAACCTCCCATCAAATCTGTCACGGGGGGAGACCCAAACACACACTCGCACACACATGCACGAACCCTCGGCAGACTCTTTCCAAAGTGCCCGAAGGATTGACCTAGATTGAGCCCACTTCACAAACTAATTTCTGCGAACACAAAGGAGGATTAGCAGAGATTAAGATGACAAGGTCTGAGGATTGAGAAGTAGCTGGCATAGGCCAATTATAATTGCTGCCCTAATAAAAGGTTGGTTGGGGCTAAGCAGTCACTGGAGGGCTTGTGTTTGGATCTGCTCTGCTCCTTAACTGTTTTTAGCTTTTTGCCACTGACTGTACTTTAAAGAGCATACAGTACATGATACAGGACTGGCCGCTCTGCCTTTTGCGGACTGGTCAAAGCTCCCAAAGGCTTTCATTCAAAGCAGACAAGCACATTTACACTGAATAGAAAAACAAAGCTTTGTTTATTTGTTGATGAAGTCGCACATTCCACCTTGTTTTCCTTATTGTTGGTCTGTTAGCTCCCTTCTCACATTGTTGTGGTCGTTCTTCCAGACTGTACGCAGGTTGCTTGCGAAGAGTCAACTTACAGTGCATAACCCAGTAATTACCCCTAACGTATTCCATATGTGGCTCTGCTTTGTTGGAATACACATCTGCTCTACCAGATTCATTTAAAAAAATTCATGAATACAATTTAGGACACTCCACTGCTGAAAAGTGAGATTATAAAATGGAAAATTCAATCCTCTCGCGATCACTTGAATGGTTTAAATTTCTGCGATGTGTCGTAGGCTACGTCTAAGAGAGACTTGGCAGCTTTGTGTTGCTGCTGCTCTTTTTTTCTTTTCATATAAATCCCTTATTCACCAGTGATGACAGCACAAATGTAAGCCCCAGCTCCATCTCCATTACACAGTCCACATGAAGCGAAATAGAGAGGAAAACATCTGCAAGATAGAACCAAAATCTGATGCGGTCACTAAAGCTATCAGCAAAATCTGCGTGATAAAGCTCCTCTGAAATGTCAGACACTTTTCATCATTTCTGAGCTCTGGGGGTTTTGAAAAGTTGTCACAGCACATTGGGGACTGGATGTCTGAGTGACTGCGGCTAAATATGAGTGTGTCTGTGGGTGTTTGGAAGTGTGTTCAAGCGTACGTGTGGTTTGCTGTGTGTGTGTGTGGTCCAGTGCAGAACAAAAGCGGACACTCATCAGCAGAGTTGGCGTGTGCACAACACATTCGGAGCAGGAAAGAGAGGCAGGCTTTCATCTTCGCTCAAGCTTGCCGAGACCCCAATGGGGACCACATGCCTGAGTCAGGCCAGGAATCCTTTTGTGTGATTAATACTAAAAGTTTAGGGGTCCCCTGCTGTCAGGGCCTGAGATACAGATTCAGAGACCCCAACAGGGAGCTCAGAGGAAGCCAATGAAATCTCTCCAAGGCACAGATAACAATCTGCCACGGGGGAAGGCAGGCAAAGAATAAGACAAGTCAAAATCCTAACCAATGTCCTGCATTACTCCGCTAATTACAAACTCAGTGGGCCTCCTGATCCCTACTCCCTCCCCACCTACTGCTGTCCCAGCCTCACCTCTGTTCCATCTTTAAGCCTGGCGTTTAGCTAAGGAGGTTACCCTAATTGATGAAAGGGAGCGAGAAATGCAGCTTCAAACCGCAGTCTGACTTCAAGTGCTCATAAAAATGCCTGGGAAATTGGAGTTCTGCACACGCCTCATGCTCATTCATTAGTTGCGGTGAGGTTACCTTACATCAGCACACATTCATTTATCAGCCTCCTTGTGAGTATGCCTCAGTAAACACAGGCTTTCCAATCCTCCTTTTTATTGTTTTCTTGATTTTTTCTTTTTTCTCAGTGAGGTTGCTTTGGTAACTAACTGCATTTATTCAAGTGCTGTATTTAAGTGCAGTTTTGAGGTACTTGTATTTTACTTGATTTACTTTTTATGCTTCATTTTACTTATACCCCTCTACATTTCAGAGGGAAATATATAGGGAAATTTTTTTTTTATTATTAAGAATTAAAAACACATTAGAACCTTATTAAATACATTGTTTCCCAACAGTTTTGGTTCATGACCCCAAAAAAGTAGCATCTAATTTGGACCCCTTGTCATATTTCAGATGAGTTGTTACCAGTTCCTCCAAAGTAAGACTTCTCTAATAGTTTCATTTGAATAAGGCCATGGTAAAAATGTCCAATAAAATAAATGAAAAGAATAGAGAAAAGACTTAAAAATGAAAACAAATTTGTTTAATCATCTCATGACCACCCATGTTTATTTTGTGACCCTTTGGAGGGGGCCCCACCCACAGTCGGTGGCCATTTTCCTTTTATGTACTTTTGATACTTTGATTACATTTTGCTGATAAATCTTCTTCACCTTTATTCAAGTGGGAATTTGAATGCAGCATTTTTATTTGTAATGGAGTATTTTAGATTGTTGTAGCCTATTTGTATGTTTACCTGTATAAATGATCTGAATACTTCTTCCACCACTGATTGTTTTGAAAAGCGGACATCTTGTCAGAGTGATATAGGTCAACACTGATATACTCTCATGCTAGCTCCCTCTGTTGTCTGTTTGAAAGGGCAGCTGACGAGGAATGAAAGAAGATAAGAGTGCACATTTAAGCCCGCTGCCACTGTGAATTCCCTTCCTTAATTAGAGGCGAGAGTTAATTGATTGTTTTGGCTTCCCATTCACGTCAAGAGAGAATAATGTTTACTGTTTAACAGACTTCACCCGAGCTATGCTACTTTAAAGTGCAGCGAGTTTACCCCATCATCCCACCTAAACCGCTGAGCCCTGCTCTACCTCCCTCTCTCCTTACCCAACATCAAACCACACCCAAATTAAAATCCATATAACAGCAGAAATTGCAGGGCAACATGCCTTTGAGCCACACTGATTAAAAGACTCAACAACCCAATTTCAAAGAGAGCGTAAACAATGTTATGAGCACACTGCCTGCGGTGACTCACCCCAAACTGTTATTACATTTGGGTACCTTATGAAACCGTTTCAGCGTTTCATCTGTCTGCGGTTTTCAGCATTGAGATAAGCAATGAGGTAAGCTAAGTGGCTTTAAAAGCATCCTTAAGCAGTTAATAAGTATGTGCTAATGGCTCCCAAACACATCTTATCAACATGAAAAAGCCTGATAAACCTGTAGGATATCCAAAGGGTGTAATGGTGTTTTGATTCACAGGCTCATAAATCTGCAGCTGTCAGAAAACATGACTGTAGGTTTTCAGGTAACATATTGAGACAGATGTTTCACAAAACACATTCAGTCTTCTTATCTCTGGGGCTGAGTTCCTTATGGTGGTAATCAGAAAACGCAAACATGCTAATGTGTTAAACTAAGATGGTGAACATGGAAAATGAGACAGTTGCTAATCCTTGTTCTTGTGAGCACGTTAGCATGCTGGCCTTAGCATTTAGCTCAATGCTTCACTGTCCCTGCCCGGTTAGCCTACCTGTTTCACTGAGCAGCTAGCATGCACTCTAAAAGGTAATACCTATGCTTACTTAAATCACATTAGTGTACTTTACTTATTTCTCACTATCCTGTTGATTT
>JBBPCS010000729.1:5190146-5213187 GCA_037974645.1 Hollardia meadi
TATTTACTTACCTTTTTCAATGCAATCGGTTTCCTAGATTCTTTTAAGTAAGATCAACTTGTCACATTTTACAGTGTGACGACTCTTACTGGGAAGCTCCGTCAAAGTTGAAACTCAAGTAGCGACTGCAGCATTGTGTTCAAGCTACATTGACTCTGTTCGTCTGTCAGCACAGTGTCCGGCCAAACTGTTTTGACATGTTTTGACTGCAAAAACAGTTTTCATGTGGGCTCTCCAGAAAGATTGATCTATTTTATTTCGTAGTGTGGATTTATAGCCTACATTGGATGAGGGGAGGCTAACTTCTGGTTTAGCCCTCCACTAATTTGAATGGGTGATTAAATCACGTGGCTCCTCTAGACTTTCCAATATGGGAATAAATGGATCAAATTCTAGTCTTAAAACAAATCATTTTGCAGGGGTTGATGCTCAAAAAATGTATCCACCATTTTACAGTGGCTTCCTGCACAAAGTATAAGCTTATGGGAAAAGTCTGTTTGTGCCTTTGTGCATCACGTGACATTTTAGTTTGGCCATTATGTCAAATTGACTTCAATTGGCTTCTCTTCCCGGGGCAATTGTTTTTTCTTGCCAAGTAGAGTTATAAAGAAAATTGATGCCAGTCAATGTTTGTACAGTATATGAAGCTACAGCCAGCAGCCAGTTAGCTTAGGCCTATAGCACAGACTGGAAACAAGGGGAAACAGCTAGCCTAGCTGGCTCTGTCCAATGGTATAAAAAAAATGCCTACCGGCACCTCACATATTTAGTCAAAGATTTATATTTACCATATAGACATGAGAGTGATATCTTCTCATCTAACTCTCAGCAAGAAAGCCGATAAGTATATTTCCCAAAATGTAAAACTATTCATTAGTATATATTTAAGTCTCTTGCCTCAAAATTCTGTGGAGTTCTTACCAAATCAGTCAAGGTCAGTCACGTATTTGTTGCTCCCCAGTGCTCTATTAATTACAGAGCTATTCTAAATGTCCTCATCTGATGGAAAATCACTTCAGGTGATTTCCAAGCAGTAAATTAGCTTGTAGCTGCAAAGCGACCTAACGAGCAGGGTATCTTTCCTGAGATATCCACAGATTTTTAGGATGGGGTCAGTGGGATTATCCAGGGAGAGGCAAGAGTAACACAAGTTAGAGACAAAGGCAAAGGCATTGTGCATCTGTGCACACCTCCTTAGACTTAATTACCTCTCATCCATTTTCATTCAGCCTTCTTACGATAACACAGGGGGAAGGGCACATGCTGTGGAGGATAAACAGAGGACTAATGAGGTCAAGATGAAATGGCATAACTTAAAAACAAGAGATACGACAGTAAACAAATAACAGTAAGAATTCCAGCTCTGCAGCCAGATATTTCTCTGTATTTCGAGGAGGGTTTTGAAAAATGTATGTTATCTCCTACCTTGTGGTTTAGATAAGCAAGATGAGCTGCAGGGCTTTTGTAAGTAATGTTTCGTTAACATCAAAACCTGACAGGACATGTCAGCTCTGAAATTTAAAGTTTAAAAAAACTCATAAGAAGATCTTTGCTTTAAATATCAATTCAGGACTTTGTCAGTGTCACACTGGCCGCTGACACTGTCCCCTTGCCTCAGGCAGGCTGGTCCTCAGCAGCCTGTCTGAATGCTGATGTAACTCAGAGGTCAGAGCGAGCACAGCCCAGTGGACGGCTCTCTCATTTTGAAAACATCCCTGACATGATCACAAATGTCTGTGTGTTTAGAATGGTTTTTAAACCAGCTCCACCCTCCATGTGAATATTTTGTTGCGGGACGGTGAAGGCTCAGGAGCACACCAGGCCTTTTCAGCTTTGTGTCAACATGCACTTCCACCCACCTGATTAAAAATCCTCAGAGAGTGGTGGGCGGGATCTCTATGGTTACATTTGCACACAATCTAATGACAAATAATATTTTTGCTCTGCACATTCAACACAAGTGGCTAAGTACCTAACTACAGAATGGATTCCATAGACTATTTAAAAATACATCTGAGCCAAGATATGTTGCATCTTTATCATTAACATGAGTACTGCAGTTTACTCAAGCCCACATTCATCGTCCTGCAGCTGGACATAGAGCAACAATTATGTATTCATTCACTATTACACATAGCCCTACTTCCTCTTGTTTGTTTATTGTGTGCTAAAATGTCCAGCTGTTTTGGGATTTTTTTTTTTTTTTTAATAAAACTGGAAATGAACAGATTGGCATGGGTTTGGTGGTGAGTGTCACAGGCAGAGAAGGAGAGTGAGTGATTATGCATTAAGAGACAGACTAACACATTGTTGGGTTTGGTCTTTTCATGGGATTTGTGGATTGGAGGAAAAACAGATAATTGCACCAGACTTATCTTCTAACATTTGTTCAGGTAAACTTCTGGAATTTTTTGCTCAGGGATGCTGTCCATCGTAAAAGTTGTTACACAATAACATAATAAAAACAGAAAAAAATAGTAGATTAATATCCATCTTAGTGTACACAGCAATTAAAGCTTGGACTACTTTTTCCTGTGTCTTTTCTAGATCTTTTCATTTCTTCATATTCCTTCTGACTAGACATGTGCTGACACTGACATGGTGTAGTGCGAGGACGTGTGCTACGAATGTTCTGTTTTAAATCTATTGGAAAACGTCTGTGTATTTGTACGTCTGTGTGTGTGCACGCTTGCATGACTTGAGTTGTGGCTATGCCTGTGTTGCCAGGCGACTGTGACATGTAGGTACATTGTTTTTATCACACTCAGCCACACATGCAGACTGCGCCCACACAAAATGCTAGACTTTGGTCTGTTCAGCCAAGCTCTGCATAAGCTAACAGCACCCAAAGGATTCACAGTGTTGAAGGGTTGAGCCATCAGCGGAATGTTCTGGATGGGGGGATAAGACCTACTTCCTGGCGGACAGGAAATTCAACTTCCTGTCTTGATTAATGGGGGGGACTGTCGGATCGCACAGGGGGGCACTGAGGGGCCTCCCACACACAGACCTGCCACATTTCACCTTGAATGTCGACCCTGTTTTCTTTGCTGGTTCTCTTGAGAGAGAGAGAAAAAATCATCTTCTGACTCTTAAAATATCTGTTTGTGTATTATGTAGGTATAAGATTTTTAACAGCTGGTAACAACATGTCAGCACATATTGTGAGAAGTCAGAACAATGCTTTTTTGTTTCTTTGTTTCCCCTCCCCCCAAGTATATGGGTGTATTTTGTTTGAGAATGCATGAGGGTCAGGATCCAGAAAAACTGGTGTTTCTCAGCCTCATGTCACCACCGGTCAGGAGTCGTGTCAGGGCGAAGAATGTAAACAGTAAACAGAGCTGGACTTCTCGGAGCTGGAGGGATGCAGCATGAGGTGCTCTGCAGTCACTCGCCATTGGGATGTTAGACTTACAAAGCAGGGAATGCACAACTGGCAAGCCGCTTTGCAGTGCATTTCACTGATGAAAAGTGTGAGAGGGGGCGTAGGAAGTGAGAGGGCAGGCAGGCCAGGGAGGGAGGGAGGAGGGGAATAGAGAGAGGTGCTTTTTAAGATTTCATGTTCTCCTCCAGCCCCCACAGTTTGCAGATAAAGGTTGCCGTTGCCAGGGTGACTTGACAGAGAAAGGGAAAGTATCTGGCTGTGTTTCGCGTGTTCTTGTGCAGGAAGCTTAGAAGCCAGAGGCATAGATAAGATGATTTCAGTCCCTCCTCCCACAGAACAAAAGATGTACGCATGATATACTGCTACCTCAGAACACTTTTGGCTGCTGCATTCACTCCAAAGCTGCCTAAATATGCGAAACATGCGGTAATGAGAAAGCGCCCTGTGCTCTCTCTCTCCCCCTAAATCTGCACCATTACATGAATACATGTAGCCAGACAAATTATCTCCACAGCGCAGACAAAGACGCAATGATTTACAGTCAAGAGGAAAAAACTCTTATGTTTATTAGCCATGAATTTCACATTGTGAAAAAAATCACATATACAAAATGATGCCGTAAAAAATAGAAATAAACTCTTACATGACAAAAGATGAAACTGATGCACATTGACAGCATTTTCTTTTTTTTTTCCCCCTGTCTAATTTACATCATTATGTGAAGTAAGATACTGTGCTCCAATCTGATCCAAGAGGAGGGCAAGAATAGAAATGGGAAATGCCACTCAGCAATTAGGTGCAAATTGAAGGAGCATTCATTACTCGCTGTTGCTGGGGAAACTTGGGCTGGGAATGGGAATGAAAGGCTCTTATCTGATTGGTGGGCCCGGAGGCTCAGTGTTCAGTGGTCAGAGGAGGTCAACATTATGGAGCCACAAGGGTCTCCATAGAAATCCTGAAATTGCCAATAAAAGGAGGGACTTTTGGGTGGCTTAAGGAGCTGAGAAGGAATTTGCAGAGCAGTTTACCAGTTCTACCCAACAGATTTGACTTGTTCCGTGAATCCACGAGGAGGGACGTTGAGAAATTATAGACGTATATCACCAAAACATTACCTCTTACATTGAAATTCAATGATTCCATTAATATTCAATTGCAGAATGTCAATGTTCAGGTCACCAAGACAGACACAGAGACAAAAAACACTGATTAAAGTTAGCAAGTGTTTCGTATGCAAGTGTTTCAGACATCCTCTCTTTTTGGTCTTTAGGAACTTGCTTGTTTTTTTTAAAAACTTTTTTATGTGCATCATTGACACTATGGTGAAAAGCACTGCGGTGTCTGCCCTTATCAATGCACAGCTTACTGGGTACGACTCTTTCTCAACCTAATGGTGAAGAAGACTGTGGATAACACCCCAAGGAGCCAAGTTAGCACATGTGATGGTCCTCCAGCTGTCCCAAGGACAGCTGCAAAGACAGTCACATTCTTAACTATGTCAGGGATACTCTGTGATGTCCCTGATAGTTACTGGGTCACATACTACACTGTTCCAGCAGCCTTATCTGTTTTATGGGTCACATCTTCTTGTTTTCTTCTACAGTTTGGGTGCTGATGGGCCGATTTAAGACCCAGGTTAGAGCCTACAGGGAATCTATTAGAAGTCAAATTGTTTTTTCTTTCAACCCCTATCAGTCTTCTCCTCTAATCCTGAGGCCTTAACTACGTCACACCATCAGTACTCCAAGCCGTTCTTATACTCTGAAATAGATGAAAACCCTGGGAGAGGTACACCTCTGTCTCTTTTAAAAGGATAAGCTCCTCCTGGGAAAGTCTGAACTGTGCAAAATGCAGCCCAACTGAGATCAAATAAAACACACGATACCTTGCCATGCATGACATAACCCAAACATACATTCACATAAGAATGCAGGCAGAGAAGAAATAAATAAGATTAAACATATCAACATAACACAGTAATCATTGTCATATAAATTAAGACACATTGCAGCAAGTTTAACAAGAAACTGATTAATTCTCAGTTTAGGTTAAGGTGACAAGATTGCTGTGACCACAGAGAAGAGTTCATGCCAATTGTACTGAATCACTATGAATGGACATGCTCTAAAAAGGGTTCAGCTATGACTCAGCAAGCGAGGCGCTGCTTTTATCAGAATAACAGAAGCGCAGCCGGACTTTTACAGTATTAAGAGGACAGCTGAATGCAACAGTGTTGAATCCAAACACTGAATACTGTCCCTGGGTCCAGTGGGCTAGTTAACTGGCGTTCAGCGGGCGTTAATGCGTCGCTGCAAAACAGCAAACATGTAAGGTCGTGACCCCGGGGCAAGTTGACCCCCATGGCCACGCACAGATCCCCTCTATCCTCCTCAACCTCAGCTGGCGTTGGTCATCAACACCTCGTGGCTTGCAGTGACAGCAAACGGCCAAAGCCTTCATAAGAGGAACACTCAAAGGTTTAATTCTGTGTCAGAGCTGTTAGAAGCACGTCTTTGAAAGGAGAGAAAAAGGACACAAGGGGTCAAACTAAAGACCTTATTAGAGGAGTGAAGGGGGAGATTTGCTCCTTCATTGTGCCTTATATAAATCAGCTATACTCAAAACTGAGTTGCGTTCTGTTCTTTAGCACACCAATCATTGCTTTCTCCCCTCCTTTAATCTAAATAGAACATCCATCATGCTATTACTGCAGTCTCCACAAAAAGAGTATTTTTTTCTCATTATTTATCACACAAAACAAAAGCAAGAATGCAGCTCTCACAAGCCTGTCAGGACTAAATGAGAAAAAATGCAGGTTTTGTGATATGTTTTGCAGTCCTCACATGGCAGCATGAAAGCACTGATATGCCGGATGCACACAAGGTTGGAGTTTGTGCCTCATATAACAAGCAGCAGTTTGTTTACACGAGCAAACGTCTCAGCTTCCCTCTCAGAAGCGAGACATGACATCATTCCGATAAAGTGTCCAGCTGTACGCGTCTCCGGTTCTGCATCTTTGGGCGACATTGAGATGAATGCGGGTGTCTGTACATCACTGCTCATGTGTCTCATTTTGGAGGAAGATGATGTGTGCTTCTTCACAGTTGGAGTCCAGTAGATGATGCAAAACAGGGATACCTGAGGTGGAGCAAAGAATAACTCGTCAAACAGGCTAATAAGATGTGTGAATAGGGTGACTTAATTAGTACAAAGAAAACATAGGTAATATAGATAATACACATCTAGAAAAACAAGGCTTGGGCACATGTTCACAATGTTTTTCTCTATTTAAAGAGTTGGGGGTGCACAGAGGGGAGATGAATTAACACTTGAACATACAATGAAAGGCAATACTATCAGAGTACAGGCCCTTATTTGTTGCTATGTTGACTTGATGATTAATTTTATTTACTCCCTATGATCTAATAGGGACCGGCGAAAGCTGCTGACTCAATAATCACCACAGAATTACAATGTAAATGTATTACTGATGTAGCCACTGTGTATCTCCTGCAAACCTAATAGATTCGGTAAATCCACCCACACCCACACCCACTGTTTCCTCAGTGTAGTCTGGCCTTCGTCAAGCTTCTTATCCTCCCATCAGCCTACTACAATTTTCACATCTGAGTGTGTTTGACTCTCAGAATTTCACTTTGACCTTTCCATTTTTAGTTATTACTTAATATGTACTTATCCATGCTACACAGATGGTGACAGGCAGCCCTCTGTTTGTCTAACGCGAATGGCCATATATATGAGCTAGCTCTGTTTGTGAGTTTTGCCCTTGCCGTTGAGTGAGTAAGTTAACTCTGAAGAGAGAGATGAGATGAGAGAAATGTCTTGTTGTTGATGGAGCCTTGATCTGTGGTTTCAATGTTCATCTGTTGTAAAGGTATTTGAAATCCAGTAAACTAAGAAAGCCCTGG
Organism: Hollardia meadi; assembly: GCA_037974645.1. NCBI lineage: Eukaryota > Metazoa > Chordata > Actinopteri > Tetraodontiformes > Triacanthodidae > Hollardia > Hollardia meadi. Next base: position 5,197,461 of record JBBPCS010000729.1, read on the forward strand.
ATTCCAGGTTGTTTCATGTCAGCATTTAGAGAAATTTATGAATTTATTAATACAAGGTATGTCCGCTACCAACACCTCTAAAGCTCGCTATATATATCCTGTGCAAAACAAAAGATAAAGGTAAAGATGTCATATTGTGGTTTTATGGGATGCTTGTGTCCTAGACTATTTCTTGGACAGGAGCCGTAACGCCCTGGACTCGAAGCTAAGCTAACCGGCTGCATACTTCCCAAAATGTCAAATGATTCCCTTAACACTGTAAACATGCCATACAATATGATTAAACCATTTAAGCTTCCTGCTAGCTGGAAACCAGATAAGGCTACTTTAGAAGTGCATGAGTCATTTGTTGAGATGCTACATTTGTTCATTTAGTTATATTCTTGGAAAACATAGCCAGGCTATATATTTATGTGGTGATGTCACTGATATGACACAACATAGATTAAAAGTTACATTTGCCTGGCCTAAAAGCTGAATCTCAGTTCAAATAATTAGATCATTCTAAGTGAAGTGAACAATAAATTGTTTGGTTAGTCATCCACATTGCTTATGATAGTTTCTCTAAAATTTTGTGTGTTTATAACTTCTAAATATCTAAAATCACCAACAGACATCCTGAAAGTATGACTACATTATCAACATCAAGGAAGTCAGTCAAAAATCCTTCGTTATTTGGTTTTGTCAGTAACATTCACCTCTGCTAAAAGCTTGCCGGGGGAATTAAAAAAAAACTAAAAAGGAGGAATCTCAGACAAGTTGAAATTGTTCCCCTGGGGGAAAAAACTGAGTGAGAGCTTCTTTTTTTTCTCTCGCAGCTACAATCTCCTTCTGTGAGGTCTAACATACTTCCTTCCCCTTTCATTCCTTAACAGTCAGGCCTCTTTATCGTTCCTCCACATTTCGTCCTTTCACCGCATTCATTGAGTAGACTGTCAGTTGCCATGACAGGCAGGCGCATCAAAAACAAATTCTGTATTAAATTAGTGGCAGGATTATGTCCTTCACTGAACACTCTGTAGCATTAGCTTTTTAGACATAGCATTTAGAAATATTTCATCCTGCTGAGAAGAGGAACATCACAGTATCGCAGCAGTGAAGCTGCTTCCTGGCATTATCGAATGGAAGACTGTACTGTGCTGGACAGCTTTGGAGTCATTCTACTTTCCCTCCTTCGCCTTCTCCGGAGCCGGGGGTCCACAGCCGTTTCAACAAATACAGCAAAATGAAAAAGGACTGCCTGCATGGGAGTGTGTGGGGGCATTGGTGTAGGGTGTAAGGATTATGTGATGTGACTGTGAGCCTGCAGCATGCAGAAAGATTAGGTTTACCAGCTGACTACACATGCTCCACATACATCTGGCCTGTTTATCATCAGAGCAGGAGAACAGGGGTTAGAATGAGGCCAAGAATACATCGATGGAGGCAGAAGAGACTGTCTGGTTCAACGATAAATTTCCAAAGAGAGACCACTACTATCAAGGATTGATGTGCGTCTGAGGGGAGGGGGCTGATGCTCTCTAGCCCTACAACTCTCCCTCCTCACTTCCCCTGCTGCCACTTTTCTCAGTCACCTCCACTTGTAACTGATAATGAATGGTTTCCGACACTGCTCGAGTCGCCGGCTGCCTCCCTCTCAGCGTAAAGACCATAACCTCTTCAAAGGAAGGCGACTGAGAGTGGATTAGCCTCGCCAGGGTGTTGTAGCCTGCTGGTGTGTGGCTTGTCTAATTGGCGGACCCCCATTTTCCTCTTAGAGGGATTTCCCCCACAGGAGCAATAAAAGTATCCTATTCTCTTTCAATTACCCTCTCTGTCCTTCGGCCCATCCCCACAGCCACATAACTCACTTAACTAACGCACACAAGCCCCTATCAATACCCCCACTGGTCCACTTCCCTAAGAACGCTTTACGCTCTTCTTCTGAATCTTTTTCTTAATTCAAGTTTAGACTTTTTGTTGTATTTATTAATTTATATTTATATTATATAAATTTATGGTTTAGTTGTAGTATAGTTGAAGCATTTATACTGGTATCTGCTTTAAACTATCAGATGGTTAGGGTTAGGGTTAAAAAGTGCAACAAAGAGTACCGATTTAGCTTTTCCCTCCTTGTAAAATTGTTTGACTCATTATGGACAGAACAAAAAATCAATATTGATGCAGCAGAGCCACAGATTTAATCCCATTTTTCTTCCTTGTCAAAACCCAGCACTTACATTACCCACAATGCAACTCGACTTTTTTGAGATTGTGGTTTGTGTTATGATAGTAGTGACTAATGTAAAGCCTACTAGCCTCAAGCTTTTACAGATGAGGAGGAGGCTATAGAGGTCAGGTTAGCTCACGTCTTCTTCACTGGATACTGCCAGATTTTTTTCATTTTCAAACTTGTAGTCTTCAGGCCCAACAAACACTGACTCAAGAAATATTACTTGAGGCGATTTATCAGATTTTGCACAGCTCCCTCGGGAGCCTCAACAGGCTTAATACAACTTTTTTCAGATATTAAATAGTACTCTGTAAACAGACTTTGATGTGAAACAGTTCCCCTTTCAGACAGACAAAGAGATAGAGAGAGTGGTCAAACTCGCCTCATGGAAAGGGAGTAGGTAAAGGCTTCGGGTCTCAAGCTGGAAGATGTTTCCAGGTGCTGACGAAAGCAGTGGGAATGAGCGAGTATGGCACAGTAGTGATGCTGTTCCAAGCATCCAACGTGGGGTCATAGCAGTCCAGAGTTTTACACCGCTGTGTGCCAAAGTACCCACCCACCACATACAGTTTGTTGCCGGATGCCACAGCCTGACAGCTCATTCGCTTGGCCGTCACATCACCCACTTTAGTCCACTGGTAGCTCTCACTGCTGAACTTATAAGCCGAGCATGCTGAGAACTCTGTATCTCCGCCCATGACGAAGATCTGGTTCCCCAGCACAGCGGCGGCTGTGTAGCGCCATGGCTGTGGGCATGAGGCGGGCACAGTCCATCGGTTCTCCTGCGGATCGTAGCACTGCACCTTGGGCAGCTTGTCGTGTGTGACGCTGGTTCCTCCAAAGGCAAAGAGCTTGAGTTTGACGCTGACCACTGCTGCATTGCTCACACCCTCTCTCAAAGGAGCCACCATGGTCCACTTGTTTGCCACTGGGTCAAACTGCTCCACCTGTTTGAGTGATACAGATGGAGAGGCCGGGAGGCAACCAGTTGCTGCAGTGTGACCTCCTACCACGTAGAGGCAGTGTTTCAGCTCTGCAGAGCCATGGCCAAACCTGGCAATGAGCATAGGTGCCGCCTTCGACCATTCCTCGTGGACGGTGTCGTAGACCCATACATCTTTGGACACACCATTCTCTGAGCCTCTCCCACCAGTGATGTACACCTTACAGCCAATGGCGCAGGCGCTGAACTCCTTCCTGGGGCTGGGAATGTCAGCCTTGGGGATGATCTCTTTGGCTTTCTGGTCCACCAGGTACAACTTGTCACACATGAAAGTCTGCCCGCCCAGAAGAAAGAGGGCATGGCTGGTCTTTCTTGGTCGAGCACATGGGCTGTTAACAACACCATCATTCTGCAGGATCTTCAGCTTACAGCGGATAGCTTCATCCACGAGCTCCTTGCTCTTGGCCTGGGCATTGATAAGCTCTTCTGTAGAAACATTCTCCATGAGAAAGATGGCAGGCAGAAGGGCTAGACGGACTGTTCTCAGGAGCTCTGGAAGGTGGCAGTGCCTCTTTTCCAGGTCATAGTTGATCCAGTTGAGGGCAGCTTCATAAACCAGTCTCTCATCTTCAGTCTCTAGCTCCTCATGTGACAAAAGCTGCACCACCATATCTTTGGGAAGTTGGAGGAAGTCCTCTGTCTTGCAAATAGCGGGAAAGTTGCTGAGGCACATGCCCCAGGAGAGCTCTGACAGCTTGGTGCACTGGTGGGCGTCAGACAGCAACAGCATGCCAAGGCAATTAGATGGGTGAAGGTTTCTCTCTAGAAATTCAGCACAGGCATCCCGGATGTCCTGAAACTCTAGCATGTCCCCAGCCTCTAACAGTGACTCTGCGTTCTCCTCATTGATGACCACGCGTGACGAGTATGCATAATCTAGCAGAAGCTCTAAAACCTCCGGGTGGATGGAGTCATGGAAGTCAACCTCACTGGCCTGGCTCTCCATCAGCCCACCGCTGAACATGGCCTCAAAGTAGCGGCTGCAGGCAGCCAGCACGGCGCGATGGCAGGGGAAGGAGCGACTACCGGCATGAAGCAGGACGTCAGTGAAAAGCTGTTGCTGCCGCAGTGAGTTGAGGTGCATGAGGACACTGTCGGCATAGGAGGACTTGTGGAACAGGTAGATGTTCATGGAGCCAGTGCTGGCTCTTGATTTTCGATTCTCATGGACGCACACAGACATTTTCATTGAATCCTGAAAAAGAAAAGACAAGAAAGATCTTTCTTTAATGCATTTCATTTTTGAAGACTTCAGTCATATCTGCTAGTTCAAAAATATTTTGAAATTCTCTTTACAACAGTGGTGAGAAGACCTGAGCCTTATAATAATAGGTTTCCCATGAGGAGGAGGCAAGCTTGGTACGGATATGTGAATTTGTTGCTGTCAAGACAGAGTGTAAGGAAATAAATCATAGATAATTAGTGTTGTAAAAGTTTATCTTCTATCATTCAAACACCACTCCTCCAGTCTCCTGTTCCACCATCAATCTGTTCATCCTTCAAGTGTTCCCTACCACCAATTAACCCAGCCATTTTCCACAAGATAATAACCTGCACGTACAAGTTAATTCTGACCAATTTACATTGTGATATGTTTTTTTTAAAAAGCTACATACTTTGGCAAGGTATTCAAATTAAGTAAAAGAAAGTAAAAGAAAGATTTTAGTTTTACATCTTAAAACTATTCACAATTATCTTCTAATACCTTTAAATAAACTTCCAATAACAATAGATATTTTCTATCCTGACCACTGTTTTTTAAGTTAGATGCAAAATTTGCATAAGATGCTTGTTTGCTTATGGAAAAGCCGTGTTTAACCACTGTAAATCAGTTGAAATTATGTTGTTTATCAGAGAGACTAGACTGTTTGTAAGATTAGTCATAAAAAAACAGACTTATTTTAATTAAATTGTATTCTCAGCTGTAACTATTGTATATGCACGCACTATGGTGTTGAAATATTACATTTTGCAACCCTAATATGATGAATGATGTGTATTTTTGGAGAGTATTGCAATCCTTTGCAAGAGAGACATTTAGCAAGAGATCTTGTGATTACCAGTTGCAAAACAGCATACATCAGGGAGTTGTGAAGGTCAAGTAGATAACCATTGTCTTCTTGCACAAACTAGGAGGCTTTTCCAGTTTCAGCTCCGAGCAGTACTAATCCCACTCTTTCAAAGATAGCCTACCATGATTTGCAAGTAAGTCCCTTAGCAGAGCTATTTTAGAAAAGAGGAAAGAAACGGACAGCGGGACTCTTTCTCTGCACAGAACTTACTCCACTCCCCTCCGTAGAGTCACAGCTCACATCTTCACTGTCCTTGCCCTGTCCTTGTTCAGAGCTCACTTTCATTCCGCCCAATTTCCAGACATGTCAAGTGCCTCTTTCTCTCTGTTTGCGAGGTCCCTGTCTGACCTAGTATATCCACAGCTGTCAGGTTGTCTGACCTGTTTTACAGTCCTTTTAAGTTCTCTTCTAGGCACCTCCAATTAATTGAAGCAGTGATAGAAGACTGCTTAATCTTAAGAGTAAACCTCAAGACCAGTGATACTCCACCCATAATCTGTCTTAGTATCAAAACAGGCACGAGCAAATAGCTGAAGCTGCGATCAGCTCAAAACTCTGTCAGTTAAAATTGAATCCAATGATGACAAGTAAAACAAAAAAAGACACAGGCATTGTGTATTGTGTACTGGACGAACTATGAGCGTCATCATATTTTTTTCCGCCACGAACGCTTACCACCATTGTAATCCATGATAACTGACTGAAGTCAAGATGACCGCAGCTGCCATTGTTTCTCTGTCAGCGAGAAATGTTTTACAAACCTAGAGGTCGTGAGTGCTTGAGTCCCACTTCAAGACTTATAGTTATAGTTCAAAGGTTTCCAGGTGTCATAAGTGATTCCTCTACAACCCAGCTGCAGCGAGGAGAGGACACTTTCCATTTCCCCTCAGTTGCATCATCTGCTCCCAAATCCTCACAATTCTGTCTCGTGAATAGACAATCGTTGGTGAACCCCGCACATACAAATGAAAGTCCAATGGGGCTTTCTTGTGAGTGGTGTTATTCACACATTTGGCTTCAACAGAACTGTTTTGTTCATTGTCAGAAGTTCCAGGGACATGATTAAATTCCAATTAAACTAACTCCCCAAACCAGCTGCTCTGTGTAATGTTTTTATTTTCACCCAGGTTTTGGTGCAGCTGTCCGTGAGGAAAACACAACCTGCAGCATGTGGTAGCATAATCAGTGTGCACATTTGATTTCAGGCAATACGATAGCACAAGTTTCATGTTTGTGGCCAATGCTAGCAGCACGGCTCCAGGGATGGCGATGCCAGTCAGTCCTACTCTTTGGTCGAGACCGAAATATCCCAACAAATATTGCATGGATTTTGATTAAATGTGGTGCAGACATTCGTGGTGCCCAGAGGATAAAGTGTGACAACTTTGATGATCCACTGACTTTTTGTCTAATGCCATCATGAGGTTGACCTTTTGTGGTTTTGAGTTGAAATATCTCAAGAACTATTGGATGGATTGCCGTGAAATTTAGTGCTGACATTCATGTTCCCTTGAGAATGAATTGGTATAACTTTGGTGAAACCCTGAATTTCATGTAGTGCCATCATCAGGTCAAAGTTTCATGTTGTCTGGCAATTTGGTTTATTTACACATCCCTACAAAATGGATGAAATTTCCATCAACTTCTGCTGTACTTTGTGCTAATTTCCAAATGTTAGCATTCTAACGCACCAGACTAAGATCGTCAACATCGTATGCATTACACCTGCTTAACATAATAATGTTAGCATGGTCATTTTCAGCGTGTTAGTTATTCTCATAGGTTCATAGATGTGACACACTTGAATAAACCACAAGAATAAACTCTCCGCGGAACTTTTTTTTAAGGGAATAAAACACTGTTAAATGTTTCACAGGCATTCTCACAGCTTTCATGTAGGCTTAATAAGGAATGCATTATGTGAAGAATATAATTTATCACAGCTTGATGAAATTCAAAACCAACAGCAACCTTGGTTCAACGGGATTGATTGCATTCCAGGACTGACAAAACTGGCAACTTGTCACCTTCTGGCCTCTGGCTCAGCTATAATGAGAATACCCTAAACACACACATACACACACACACACACACACACACTTAGTACCGATACTACAGTTTATGTTTGGTGTAAGTGGCTTGATTTGAATAAGTGGTCCTAATAAATCAGGCACTAGATTGGAGAGGTTTTTCATGCGCATATTTTCTGCTCATAGGAGGGATAGTGAAAACTGTTGAAGAAAAACAATTGTGCATCAGCAGTTACATGAAATCACGATAAGAGGTAAATGTCATTGCTGCAGAGCTTTTACCAAACAATCTGTTGTTTCTGTGCCCGTGTTCTGACTTCAATTCTTTTCCTCTCTGAAAAGAAAGCGCTACGTTCTCATCTTGACAATGGCAAGGCATGAAATGGTCTCGTTCTAGGATATAGCAAATATTTGGGTTTGTTAAGTGTTTGAGTCCATAAATGTCTAAAATTCTACTTATCTACTCTATAGTTTACTCTTGTTATAACTTAGAATTTTACTTAATTTGCCTTTGATGATGTATTCAGTGCTAAAATTATGATAATCGCTGCTTGTACGTTCCTGTTTTATTCCCCTACCACTGTCCTATTAAATTGCATACTGCCTCATGCAACTACTGAAGGTGTTTTGCTTGTATAATCTAAGTTTATCATTTGAAGTTTGGATGGATGCACTCACTCATACATACAGAGAGTGCAGGAGAACTGAACAAAGAGAAGAGCAGTAAACCACATACTCATACCATTTGCATATTAAAGGATAAAGCCTGGATTACCAACTAAGCCTGCAAGTCCTGAAACTGTGTGTCACAAATTTGAAATTTAAATGGCAATTTGAGCTTTTCTACAAATTTGCTTGTCTCAAAATTTCCAGTAAGGATTTCTTTTATTATTGTATGCCAAATCTACAGGATCTAATCTAATCTCGGATGGTTTGAGAGTTTAAAATTATATTTTTTACATGGATTCTTGTACATGTCGTATTTCAGTTCTCCATCGTCATAAGCACCAATTTGGACTACTGACCGTATGTAATGTAAAACTGTTTTCTGGAAACTACCACACTTTAACCCAACAAATGTAAACGCAGATTATTGGGGAAATCAGATTAACCTGCAACCTCATATAACCACTCAAATCAGATTATTACTTTAATCTGGTTGTTGACAGTAAACAGGTTACAGTGTGTGTGCATATAAACATCCTGGACAAGCCCTACCATGAAATTCCTCCTGACGCCTGTACGACAGACATCAATGTCTAGTGTTTCAAAACTTTCTTTGCTTGAAAGAATGCTGATTAATAGAGCTGAAACAATCGATTGTCAGAACTTTTATTAATTTATTAATAGTTTTAGTAATTTTTTTCAAACAACAAAAAAGCCAAACATTCCAGCTTCTCAAATGTAAGGCTTTGCTGCTTAAATTGGCCTGCGATTTTAAACTGAATAGTTTTTTGTTTTTCTTTAAATTTCGGACTGTAAATTGGGTTAAACGAGCAATTTGAAAATGCCACCAAATTATGATGAACATTTTTCACTATTGTCTGGTATTTTATAGTCCCAACGATTACTCAACTAATCAAGAAAAGTATCGGCCATCGGTTAAAAGGAAAACTTTTGAAAAATCTTGAAAACTTTGGCCACTAAGAACTAACTAATTTTCACTGACTCTCAGTCTTATTTCTGCTCTTTAATACACAACAAATGATGATTTGTATACAACTTATCTAACCTGTATGAGGAAATACAATGTTTTTTCTGACTAAATAAGCTAATGCATTCACTTTGACTTCCACAGGTGAATGTGTTATGTGACGAGAATTGTTACTTTATTACATGACTGTTTACCACGAGGGTTATTTGCACATTTGTTGTGAGTATAATCTCACTGAAACCATCAAATAAAAACAGGCAAAAAAAGTCTCTTGTTTCCGCAACTGAAACTGAAACACTAATCTAACAGTTGATCAACATGTTTTCATAATCACTTAATTCATTTTTCAAACAGAAATTGTGAACAATGTAACACATTATCTGCTTCAGCTTCTCAAATATGAAGATGTTTTTTTCTCTCATATGCTCCCTTTTGGTTTTGGACTGTGGGTCAGACCCAACAAGCAGTTTTTAAAAACTATTTTCACACATTAAATTATTAACTAAAAAAAAACAGATTATAATGATAATGAAATTCAATTGTACTCATTTTATAGTAACTTTTCCTTGGTCTGAGACGGTACATTCACAACAAAATGCCTATATAGAGGCCGGCAGTGTAAGCGGTTGACTGGATGTCTGTGAGAGTTGTCATCCTCATCCTCTCAGAAAACAGATCCGCAGGCACATAACCGGAAAGCACATAGCTACACACTCACAAAGCACTCAGTTAAAAAAAAAAAAGGCATGCACACTCAGCCTCTGGACTCTATCTGAGGCCTGGCTGGCTACAGTCTGTTCTAAAATCATTGCCAGGTGTTCATAGTCAGCCATGGACTGGGGAAGAGGGATGGGGAGGGAGAAACTTCAAAAGTAAACACCGGGCTTATATGGGCCAGCTATACACATCTGCCACTTGGGGGAACAAAACACTGAAATGATGCAAAACAAGAGGACCCACGAGCAGCTATTGATCTGAATCAGTCTTAATCGTAAACAGAATCAAATTTATACTCTCAAACCAGCTGTCCACACACATCTGCGAGAGCTTAACTGTGCTTAAACCAATGCCCTGCCACTTAGAACATGCTTTTTATCCATTCTTAACTGCAAGAACAGAGTATCACACCGGATTTCGCCTTTTAAAACATCTTGGGCATGCGAGGAACAAGACGCAGGGAGAGAGAGCACAAAGGACTGAGAGGTGATCTGTGGCAGGTTTCATGAAAATAAAAAGTACAATAAACGTGCATATAATATTGGCACAATGAATGAATGTCAGCAACATTCTTTTGTCCATCCGCCTGTTTTCTGTTGCGCTTTCGCTGCCACAGCTCGGAGCTTTCCATCATCAGGTCATCAGAGAGAGAGGAAGCACTTCCTACAATACAACAACCCGCTAATAAGCTTGTTTTTTTGTGATTTAGTTAGTCAGATTTACCTCTTTGGGTGAAAGCAGGAGTTCAATTGTGTCCGCAGTATCCCTCGAACATGCCACTTCGGAAAGAGCCACGATGCAAGCCTTGCGCTCGGGGAGTGTAACAACTCCTTTGTTATTTCCGAAATGCGCGCAGATACTCGGTCAAGATGAGGCCGTTTTCCTCAGATGACGCACTACACTGGGTTTTTCTCGAATTCCCAAAGGTATGGGATGTGTAGGCCGATGTATCTTTAGTGGAAAAGGATGAGCTGATGTGTTCGGAGGCGTCACTCCAGCGATGCTGCTGCTCAGCTCCTGAGTGTCGGTCCTCCGCCTGCGCTCCCAGTCCTCTCTCGCTCAAATCAATGGGTGTGTTTACAATGGGAGGGAGGGGGGGTTCTCCTCGTGCAGGAAATGAAGTAAGACAGAGATCATGCACTAAAATGTGGAGGATAGTGGCTCCCTTTTAAAGCACGAGTTTCCCATTCGTACATATAAGCGCATCACCAGTTGATATCTGTAGGTTGAAGTGTTCCTATTTAGTTTTAGTGGAATTGAGGTCACAGGACAACCCTTTAAATGCATTGAAGGTGTGAAGAAGAAGCTGAAGAGGTCTTTCTTGATCAACTAAGTACTTTACTTGACTATTTCAATTTTTAAATGAGCCTACATTATACTTCTACTCCACTGCATTTCAGAGAGAAATATGGTACTTTCTACACAGCTATAGTTGCTCTTTAGCAGTGGTACAAGACATATTCAGATAGCCAACAAAATACTCCATTACGAGTCCTGCATTCAAATTCCTTGATTAGCAGCAAAATTAATACTAAAATATGAAGAGTGAAGGTCCTCTTTCTAAAGGAAAAGCAATTTCTCACCAGGCCTGTGACAGATTGTGTTACTAATGCAACAATGTAAGAAGCATTTTTTGTTGCTTCTGGTCAAAATGGTTTTAGTTTTATTAGGTTGGTCCAGTGGTTCCCATCATAGGGGTTGGGCCCCCTTCAAGGGGTCACAAGATGAGTCTGAGGGGTCCTGAGAGGAAACATTTCTGCTACACAAATCTATGTTGATTTTTGGGGGATTTTGTGTAATCTGTGCTTTTGTTGTCAGATACTGGATCTTTTTTTGAATTTTTTTTTTTTTAACCTCTTTTGGCCTCAAACATCTATTTAAATAAAAAACATCTGAGAAGTTTGAATGAGAAAAGGGCTCTTGTTGGACTGCTAACAACTCAAAGACCTCAGAAATGTGACGAACCATGTAAAATCTTAATTGATCCAATTTATTGCTAATATTTCTGTACTTTTCCTCAAGTAAAATCTTGAATACCTGTACTGGAGCATTGCTACATTTATTCAAGAAAACCATCTGAATACTCCATCCAACACTACTCTTTTTGATCTGTGCGTGACTCTGGAGGAATGAAAATGAACATGTGTGCAGATGTTGTATCAAGATTCTATTACGTGAGTAGCTCTATGGCAAATGTATATGTGCCTGTGGAGGCCACATCTGTAATGTTCTGAAATCAATTCTGTAAAATACCTAAAATCATCCCCAATACAATTCTCCTGTGTATGTTATATAGATATTTTGACCCAGCATTAGGCACTTTTACCTTAACTGTCACAAATGTATTCTTAGTTGTAGAAAACTATGTTTATAGGACATTCATGGGATACACATATTGTTAAAAAATTTAAACAGTTTGCAACCATATACCATATTTTTAGTTTGGATAAATAATAGTAGACTAACACAAAAAAATTATGTTAACACTACATGGGTCAAAGTTTTCTACATTGTGGTTTGGACCCAACAATTTTGAGAGCCTAACTTTTGGGATTAGGCTGCACGTGTTATATGTAATCCAGTTAAAGAATGTCTGGTAGATTTTAAAGCAAATCGTGGGATGCGCTGCTCATTGCACTGCAGAGGAGCTGATGATTGTGATGAGGACCCAAATAAAGTTAGATGGAGGCTAATGTTTTTGTTATGTTTTTGTAGAGTCATAACTTTAAAAAGCTACAATACCTTATAGAAAATACCATAATGTTTGGTTGAGTTACCGCAAACTCACCAGTGAATGCCACAGACACAGTGTCATCATTCTACAGGATTATAAAGGAATTGTGGTTTTTGGTTGGAGTAGTCGGAAACAGGAAGTCCATTTTTATCCCTGGACATCTTGCATGAGTCACATCTGTGGTCCTCCATCTGCAGCCTGTTGTGGTCCTTGTATTTTTTGGCTGTGACTAAACTCCTCAGTGGACTCCTGAGGCTATAATATTATTTTGTTTGGTTTTTATTTTGCAGTGCACTTGTGTTGTGGCGCGTAGCGCTCTTACATAACTGCATCCTGTTTTTTTCCCCCCTATCAACTGTTTTTAAGAAGACAGAAATTACGGTATCTTCATGTTGAGAAAATACAGCACGTTGTTCCTGTAGAGAAGTTTAGTTTAGTTTGAAAGAAAAACTCAGCTTCATATAAATGACAAGAGAGACACCTAGTGGACAAAATGTTCCTGGGGCACAGGGGGCACAATAGAAACAATTTATCTAATTATTAACCCTTGTGTTTGGTTCACTTTGGCTTTACCTCCTCATCGTTTGGGGTCTCACAGAACTCAAAAAATAACAATAAAATCTGCAAAATCAACCATTTAAAAAAACAAACAACATATACTGTATATATATTTTCCCTCTGACCTTATCAATACCCTGTCTTTATCACAAACAAACTAGGCTTCATGGTCAAGATGGAAAGTACAAAAATGACAAAAAAAATCATTGTATTTCACCAAATTAGGAACTATTTCATGTTATATGGGTCATGCATAACAAATACATGTTCCTTGTGTTTGCCAAAATGTCACTTACAGACACAGTCATAAATGTTATGCTACATAGTGACGTTACAAATGTGTGTGGTCAATTTGACAGTGAGTTGAATTGATTGTTTCATCTAAACAGACAGTTGAAATGAAGAAATTAATGATAGAGGTATGTAAAAGATCTTAATGGTAGTAAATGCTTCATATATGACACTAGAGACACCTAGTGGACTAAATATTCTGAGAAATATATAGATATATAATATATAGATGAAAATGAAAAGTGGTGAACTACAGTGAAACTACACAATAGCCCTTGAAGCTCACAATTGTATCTTTGTCCCTCTTTATTGTATTAAGATTTATTTGGTTTATTCTATCTTATGGACAAAGTAAAGAATTAGTATTCGTTGTAGATCAAATATACTGCAAGGATTAAAATTCAAGTCAGCAGAGTAAACACAGAAAGAAAAGGTAGTTGAACAACAGGTATCATCTAACAGGTAGCGATAACAGTTTGGTTCATAAATCACTCATGAACAGTGACACAGATGCTGACAGATAGGTAGCAAACTAAATCCTGTTGAGCCAGCTTGTTCCGGCATCCAGCATGACATTCCCAGGAAGTACCCAGCAGTATACAAAGTAATTAAGTCCAGGTTAACCAGCTACATTAACAACTTATTCCACCACCGTTTAGTTTTCCTGAACCTCAACCTGTTTCCGAGAATGTAGAGTGGTAGAAGCTTGTGACAGGTTAACCAGAGTGAGTGAGTTACTCCTCTGTGTTGAAAGGATCTTTATAATGTTGTTATACTGTATATCATATTGTATCATACACTGAAAAAAATGTTACTTTGGACCAACTTTAAAAAATTACTCTAATTTGTTACAACTAAATTTATTAGTTTTTCTCAAATTATATTTATGATTTGGTTGAAACCTTAAATTTTAATTTAATATGAATCAAAATATTTACTTTTGCCAAAGACAAAAATTTACATTCACACAAAGTAAAAAGATTATTTATTATAAAGACCATACCCTATTGTTTTTTAAAACTTTGTTACAACTTAATTTTTTCATTTTGGAAAAACCTTTACTATTACATCTAAGTATAGTTTTTACTTTTGAAGAAACTAAATTAATTTTGTTACAGGCAATTTTATTAGCTTTTCTCAAGTTAAATTTCTGATTCAGTACAAACTATAATTTTTAATTATACCTTAATCAATATATTTTCTTTAGTCACAAGCCAAAACGTGACTTAATGTCGGTCAATATCGTAACATTTTTTGCCTTTTTACAACTAAAATTTTACCATTAACAAAAGCTAAATTTGCTGTAATATAAAAGTAGAATTTTCACTTCAGATAAAACTAAAAACATGTTGTTACAGTCAATGTTTAATTTAGTTTTCTTACTATAAATAAAGGCAGGAATATTCTCTTCAAAAGACATTTTATTGTGATGTCTTTTTTAAATATGCATCAAAACAAAAACCAACATAAAAACACCAAAAAAATAAATAAATTTTGCAGCCAGTAAAGCAGTGTTTTACACATCAACACTTGTGGAAAAAACATTTTAAAAAGTATCGAATTAAGTAAATTATGGTCTTTTCGATGTTTTTTAAACCTTATGCAACCTTTCTGTAACCTTAACCACATAAATCTTAATATGTAAAACTGGTTTGTACATCTCTCCTTTAAAACTTGAGATATGTAATGCAATAGCCATTAAGAAGTGTAAAAATAGTTTCACACAGTTTAACAGTGCCAAAATTTGGCTATCCTTTGATAAAATGACCAGAATGTATGAATGTCATTATTTTGAACCATTACAAACATACATACCATACAGTTCAGTTGCTGGGGTTGCAATCTATGAACAAAGGTCGGTCTTTGTGCACAAGTCAGTTTAAGAAAAAACATTACCATTACTAGCACTACTGAATTGCTGGTCATTGTGAATTTAGCATTATTCACATTTTCAGTTTTAATATCAGTGCCACAATATCAAAATCAGAAATGAATGCCAGTTTTGAATTAGTATGTTTCTCTCTCTTATTCACATTTCACAATGGCCACTTCCATTATCCTGGCATGTATTTGAATACAAGCTACAGAACAACAGAACAAAAAACATGCTGTATCCAAATGTCTTTCTTTGATTAATCCAATATTTAGAGTTTCCGATGACCTTGACAATTGCCAAATCCTCAAGTTCTGCAGTAAATGTCAAGTTCACTAGTGCATCTCCAAAGTCTCTGTCTTTGTAGTGCAGTCTTAAATTCCCATTTCCAATATTTAGAGCTTGACACTCAGACTTGAACACTATGCGTGTCATTTTCTTTGGTTCGATCTCCATGAATATTTTCTGCAGTGCATCAAAAGTGTATTTCAGCTCACTTGGATAGCTCAAGTTTAGAGCATAGGTGAGGCCAAATAACATGGCACATGCATGTGCGACTGATGGCAACTCATTAAGGACTTCC
>JBBPCS010000729.1:5213287-5254943 GCA_037974645.1 Hollardia meadi
CATTCTCTGAGCCTCCCCTGAAACTGTTTGGAGCCCCCCTGGGGAGGCCCACCTCCCACTTTGAAAACCTCTGCTTTTAAGAATATAGAAACAATTTTTTTTTTAGAGGATTTGTGTGGCAGAACTTCCCATTAATCATCTCACCCCACAGATTTATCGCATGGCCCTTTGGAGGGGGCCTGATCCCTAGGTTATGAAGCACTGGAACAAACTACCAAACTGTATATAAATCAGTGAAAACTAGCTCCACGTCAACCAGATACAGTGAAATGCTGCTCACACGTTGATACCTTGATACTCAAAGTACATTTTGCTGAATATACGTCTGTACTTTCACTTGAGCAGAATGCTGGACTTTTACTTCTAACAGAGTATTTTTACATTGTTTGATACTTTTACTTAAAGGACCTGAATACTTTGATAATATGGGTCATTTTTGTGATTCTTCATTATATATGCTTATGACTTGCCAGTGGAATTATCTGGATAGTAGACACATTTAACACAGTTAGACCAAATGTTTAAAGCCCCCATGAGTTCTTAAGACCCTGACTTTAGCACCACCTGCCAAGCTTTAATACCTGCGCACACTGCGCACATTCAATACACAACTGTTTGTGTCCACAGATGAACTGTCAGTGGATCAGCCATATGCTGTCCTTAAAGCACCAAAGGTCTGGGGAGCCCTACATGGTAGGTATTGTGTTTTACGATTATTGCACCTCTTGAAAGAAAACTTTGCATTAGTGCTGTTATTTTTCTGTTATACATTAATCAGTAGATTTCAAACATTACAATTCCTCTTCCTGTGATCATGTCTTTAAAATGCTTGTTTTGTTGGACCTGTGATTGAGAACCCCAAGATCTTCAATTTACAATGATATAAAAAGAGAAAAGCGGCTTAAAAGTATTGTTTTAATATTTGTGAAATACACTTATTCGCTTTCTTTCACTTTCGAGACTGAGATGAGAAAATCAGAGGCAGGTTAGCAGTTTTTATGCTAAGCTAAGCTAATGCCTCCTGGCTGTAGCTTCGTAATATTTAACAGACAGACATGAGTGTGGTATCGATCTTCTCATCTAACTCTCAGCAAGAACCCGAATAATAATATTTCCCAAAATGTCAAACTATTATCATAAAAACTTCCAAGAACTTTACAAGATTACTTACAATGTGTTTCTGTTGCTTTGTAAAATTAGTTGCCCTTGTTTTTAGGTCTGGAAACTTTCAGCCAGTTGGTGTATGAAGGTGAATATGGAGCTGTAAGTGAATATGTTTGCGTTTAAATTTTTATTCATAACGAGGACATTTTGTTGCATGCGTAAGGCTGATTTTAAGTTTTGTTTTTGTTTTTCCAGAAAACCATCAATTCAACTTCAATCAGTGACTTCCCCAGATTTGCACATAGAGGCATCTTACTGGACAGCTCTCGGCATTTCCTGCCCATCAAAGTCATCTTGGCTAATCTGGTGAGTACGCAACTTCTTATTGGGTTTTCTCATTTTCAATTTTATTTATTTGCAGTTTATTTTTTTCTTTTGTTTTCGTTAATTCATACAGGAAACAATGGCGATGAACAAAATTAATGTTTTCCACTGGCACATTGTGGATGATCAATCCTTCCCTTACCTGAGCCGAACGTTCCCACAGCTGAGCCAGCAGGTTAGTGAGACTGGTTAGTGGTGTTAAATCCCAATAAAGACAAGTGGAGTTTTTGATTTAAGGGCATTGTACTTGTTGTTATCTTGTTCACAGGGAGCTTACCACCCATACACACATGTGTATACACCTGCTGATGTGAAGATGGTGATTGAGTTTGCCCGTCTAAGAGGCATTCGTGTTATCCCGGAGTTTGACACTCCAGGGCACACAGAGTCTTGGGGCAAAGGTGGGTCTTGCAAGAGTCACCACCATTTTCTATTTTTCAAAAACTGCCTGGAAGCATTCAGCAAGAATATTTCTGAAAATATTAAAAGCACCTGCTTTTTTTCCCCCTCTCAGGCCAGGCGGATCTGCTCACACCCTGTTACTCTGGCTCCAAACCCTCTGGCACCTTCGGACCAGTGAACCCCATCCTGAACACCACGTATGACTTCATGGGCCAGTTATTCAAGGAGATCAGCATTGTGTTCCCTGATGCCTACGTTCACCTGGGGGGTGATGAGGTGGACTTCACCTGCTGGTGAGACCGTGAATACAGTGTCAGGAAACCTCTCCTAAGCATTAAACATAAGACGGCAGTTAAATGTCAGCTGCTGTTTTTGCCCTGCAGGAAGTCCAACCCAGACATTCAGAAGTTCATGGTTCAGCACGGCTTTGGACAAGACTACAGCAAGCTGGAATCTTTCTATATCCAAAGGTGTGTTGCTAATTTATAGTGAAGTAGGCTGGTTGTCGTCTATTGCTTATACAAAAGAGTAATAATTTGATTTTTTTCGTCTCTTTTGATCTGATAGACTCTTGGGCATCGTCACCACTACTAATAAGGGCTACATGATCTGGCAGGAGGTCTTTGACAATGGTGTTAAGGTAACTAAAGAGTAATAGTGTGTATTGCCATTATCAATAGTTATTTCTATGTTATTCCATGTTTAAAATGTAAGACTTTCATATGCTAACTAGACCTGGATGTTTGGGGAAAGTATTTGATGTGTACTTTATCACAATTTAAAGATTATTTTTGTTTCCTCTTTTGTGCTATCGAAGAAATAGTTTGAGATTTTGGGAAATAAGCTTATTTGTTTTCTTGTCGAAATTTAGAAGATCAATACCACTCATGTCTGAATGCTAAATATGAAGCTACCGCCAGCAGCCGGTTAGCTTATCTTACAAAAAGACTGTAAACCAGGTAAACTGCTAGCCTGGCTTTGTCCAAAGGTACTAAAATTGTTTGGCTTTGTCAAAAAGGCACTAAAATCCACCTACAAGCACCTCTAATTATCTGTAATTTACTTCTTATATCTTGTTTGTTTTATCCAAATGAGATTTTCTGGTTTTAAGGGGGGAAGTTACTGTAGCTAGCTAGCTAAGTCTTGTCTTTGTGAGGTTGCCACTCACCCAAGAAATTGTCCACGCGTAAGCCCCACATAAACCTCAATTTCTCATTTCTGTTTTTGTGGGAATTACAAGAATAAGATATATCGTGTTATATCCGTTTGTTTTAGTTTTGTTTGTTTTTTTTAACCTTTGGTCAGAGCTAGGCTAGCTGTATCCCCATTTCCAGTCATTGCTAAACTAAGCTAATTGTTTTCTAATGGTAGATTCACATTTAGCATTCAGTCATGAGAGTGATATAGTGAATAACATATAACAACACAATGTTATAACAATAACAACAATAACTAACATATTTCCCAACTTGTCAAGCTACTCCTTAAACCAAAATCAACCACTCATGTAGTATCTAACCGATATACAGTAGCTTGGTCTGTAACTATTCCAGCTAAAGCCAGACACAGTAGTGCATGTGTGGATCAGCAGCGGGTCTAATGAGGAGATGAACAAGGTGACAGCAAGAGGCTACACCACCATCCTCTCCGCCCCATGGTACCTAGATTACATTAGCTACGCACAGGACTGGCAGAGGTACTACAAGGTTGAGCCACTCAACTTCAACGGTCAGTTTTCATAAAAACGGCTTCTTATCTCCAATCAATTAATATGGTGATTTGGGACTGGTTTGTTGAGGCAAAAAAAAAAAAAATGATTCTGGATTTTGTTCAACAGGTTTATGCTTGAAAACTGCACAGTTGTGACAAGAGAGTCAGAGATGGTGAACATGGGGCATTGCGATTGGTGGTTTTAAAAACGTTTGATGGATTAATGTTCAACACAGTGGAGGACTAATCCTGGTGTAGTTTAAGCAATGAATCAATAAACTAAATATAATGATTAAATGACAATTAAACAACGCAGCACGGCAAGAAGGTGTACACCTCGTCTTTGCTGTACTAAAAATTCAGGTCTGGTCCTTTGCAAATCTGGACCAAGATGAAAGTTAGACTGAACCTTTTTTGAGTTCCAAACGCTTCCTTAAAGTGCTGTCATGCAAATTATTTTCTGCAGAAAGGAGTACAAGTAAAAACACAAAAGTCACATTGATGTCTTAAATGGACACCAAACATTTTCGTTCACTTTCCACTTTTTTCATTCCACTCCCCATTTTTTTTTCTTTCTTTTTTTAAATCTTGCTGATTCTGATACTTGTATGTATGTGTGCTGTGTAGCTGAAACCAGACACAATTATCCACGTTTGGAAAGGAAACCAGCAGCAATACAAGAATGAGATGGCAAAGGTTACGTTATCAGGGTACCAGACCCTGCTATCCACTCCCTGGTACCTGAACCGTATCTCCTACGGCCAGGACTGGCAGGGCCATTACAAGGCCGACCCACAGGATTTCAAGGGTTTGTCTTCATGGTTGATTTACATTTCCCGTTGGGACTGGTCCCTTGCCATTTATGCAACATGGCTTGTTTTCAGTATTTTCTTACCGATGTTAGAACTTTGCCTCGCTCATATGATACTGTTTTATTGTTCTGTCGTTAGTCGGACTCAGACTTTATTACCTATATTGACTCTTGACACAGATCTGAAATGTTATGAAGATGTTTGTCACTCCAGTGCAAATATGTGTAAGCCTGTTGAATGAACAGAGGGAAAATAGCTTAATCATATAATTTTAACTCAATTAAATCAAACATTTATTTATCACTATCAAGTTCAGTGGAGTTTTTAAGATTCCCTGGACATTGCTTGGGCTGCCTGATCTCATCAGAAACTACATTTTAAAACAGGAACTGAAGAACAAAAGAAGCTTGTGATTGGTGGAGAAGCCTGTCTGTGGGGAGAGTATGTGGACGCCACCAACCTGACCCCGAGACTCTGGTAATGTATAGCTCATGTGGTCCCTTCATAAACTCTTATCAGAAAAATAAATGTGTCAAGGTTCAAAATACATCGCATGACTGTAGACTCGTTCTTGTTTCTCTTTGGTCACTCCCAGGCCTCGTGCCAGTGCTGTGGCAGAGCGGCTGTGGAGTGCCAAGGATGTGACGGACATCAACGATGCCTTCAACAGACTGTCTGCCCACCGCTGTCGTATGGTGGAGTAAGTATTTAAAATCTCTATATACTATTAATTTGTATCTAGTTTCCAAATGTATTATTATCATCTAACATACTGCTGTTAGAGGCACACTCCTGTTAAAAAGGCTACCAATTTAACACAGCATACAGTATGAAGAGTATTCATCATCGAAACTATTTTTTCCTGTCTAAGGCGCGGGATCCCAGCTGAGCCGCTGTATTCTAGCTACTGTCCCCGTGAGTACAAAGGTTTCTGAAAACAAGTGAGGCTGGACGTGGGAGCGAGACAAGTGAAGGAAATCCATACAGCATCAACTCCACGGTCTCACACTGAGAAACCAAATGCTAGACTGCCTTTGTCGAGATGTCACTACTTATGCTCTGGGACGCATCATCATTTTAAAAAATCTGCAGATCTACCGAACTCTCGATCACATCAAATGTCATGAACAATTTCAATTTATCAATGCACTCACTTTTTTAAATAAATATTTGTACAATTGATTGTGAATAAAATGTTTACCATTCAGTTCCTGGTCTGAAATAGTTGTGTAGATTTATTTTGCATCCAACGAAGAACATGGGACACCATTTGTGTTTTCCTGCAGTGGGTATTCGCACTATAAACATTTTACTCATGGCTATTTTTCAGAAGTCTTTACCGGAAGTCCTGGAAGTCTTTTTGAGTATTAGCCATGCCTCTGTCTCAGAAGGCCATTGGTCCCATTGCTGAACAGTTGCACAGTGTTGAGGACAGGGGATCACAGCAGACCAGACATTCTTTTAAGGAGGGTGTTCTGGTCCTGGGGGTTCATGGCTTCATAGGCGTCCAGCTCCAGAGAGAAGGTGGCATTGCCGGATGTGAGCGTTCGCAGGATGGTGGAATAGCCCTTTAGAATTAAACCGGTATGCACAGTAAAAAATCAGGGTGACCCATTAAACCTGAAACTATACACAAAATGTTTGAATTGGCTGTCATCTCACCATCATCTCAGCCAGGGGCACATTTGCAAGCAGCACCTTGTTGTCGTGACGACTCTGGATGTCTCCAACGGTTCCTCGTCTTTGAGCTAAGTCCCCTAGCACGGAGCTAAGGTGTTCCTCTCCGACAGTCACCTCCAGTGACATCAGTGGCTCCAGGACCTGACCTCCTGCTAGCCTCAGGGCCTGTATCCAAAGTACCAGAACTGTAGTTTTATCTATTGATAATCCTGCAGTTTACAGTTAAGGCATAGGAAGCCATAACGGTTTACCTTTAGCATGCAGCGGGACACGCAGGCAGACACCATGGCAGGAGAAGTTCCTGGTTCCATCTTGACACTTTGGATCAGCGAAGAAACACCCAGTAGAGGATAACCAAGCAATGGACCTGAAGGCGGAAGCAGGCGATGAAAACATTCAGAGGTGCCATTGGGTTTACAAATAATACAATCTGGCAATACAGAAAGGGCAGGGTGGGTTTGCAAGAGAAGAAATGAGTTTTGCTCACGGATACCTTGGAGATAAGAGCTGCATACTCCATTTTCCACCGCCTCTTTTGTTTCTGGTGATAGCTGACCCTCCAACTCCTCTGTGAAAACTAATTCACATGAACCTCCTGCAGAGAAGATGTCCACAGGTCTGACGGCCAGCTCCACTGTCACAACATGTCGTCTGTCCCCAACAGTACGGTCCAGCGTATCTACATTATAAGATTGGGGACAGGTACGGTAAAATCCCAAGAATCATTTCTCCTCTGCCCATAACCTAATGCACTGATTAAGAAATGTGTGTTTGTTGTACCTGTAGTAGAGACCTCGTGGAGAATAGTCTCCCTGTAAGCCACCTGTAGTGGTCCGAGGTGGGTTTCAATGCCATACTCTCTTCTGATTCGATCATGGATGATCTCGATGTGCAGCTCTCCCATCCCACACAAAATGGTCTGGAGGACAGAGAGTGACAGGCATCTTAGTTGACTCATTGTGGCAGATGCTCTCATTAAAAGGAAGTCCTGACTAATCCAATAATGCTATTACCTGGCCAGAATCAGGGTCAACCCTGACTTTAAGACTGGGGTCTTCTCTCTGGAGGCAGTTGAGTGCATTCTCAAGATCTTTCAAGAAAAAAAGGACAATTTGCGAGTGCCTACAAGCTTGGTGGAGCATGTGTAACAAATCTGTAATCAGTGTCACTGACCAGCCTGCTTGGCCATGGTGGGTGGTTCTATGGTGCAGAAGAAGACTGGATCAGGGACTTCTACCCCTGAAAGCACCACGCTGGCATGCTCCCCACGCTTCTCCTCTGCCCCGTCATCATTGTGGGCTCGGCGGGCTGCAGCTGCTGCTGAAGCCTTCGATGACACAATGGTGTCCCCTGTGACTGTCTTAAGTGAAAGTGGAAAACTTAAATAACCTTTTTGATTTAAAAAAAAAAAAAACAGTCTTCAAAATAGCAAATAAGGAATGTGATGTGTGACACTCTACCTGCTTCAGTCCTACAGTCAGAGCGATGTTTCCTGCTGTCATGGAGGGGATTTCCACATGCTGATCAGCGAATGGCACCAGCAGTCTGCTCATCCTTTCACTACACATGACATGATATGAAAAATAAAAAAGATTTGATAAATGATTTTGGTCAAAATTGATTGGTAGGTCAGAGGTCGATGAGGATCGAACAGTAATGGTAACAACATACGTGCTATTCCTGTTGATGTTGTGGACAGCGGTCTGTGGTTTCAGAGTACCAGAGTAAATCCTGAGAAACACAAGAGGACCACGTTGCTTGTCGTGGAGAACCTTGAAGGCCAGAGCACACAAGTCGTCCTTATACCAACGCCTGTTGGATGATAAATGATGAACAGAGCTTATGGATAGAAATGTCATAATCCCATGGGTTATTCATTGAAGGACAATTCCAGCATGGTTTGAATTTTTGCTAATTTTTTATCCACCTTCTGTCCATTTAACTTTTATTGTGACAGTCTATTTGTGTGCATCGTAAGAGTATTATCGCATTGCAATAGGATATTTGTCAATCGGTTCTGAACAACTTCTCAGGCTCAGTGAGACCCATTCAATTCCATGTGACAAGGAAAACTACTCCACAGACCTCAAATTGAGTCAGTATAAATGATAAACAGGTAATCACATTTGATAAATATATATTAAAGATCAGCCTAGAAATGTTTACAGTCATCATATAAATATTCAAAAACACAAGAGTGCAGACGAGACAGACATGTGTCTTAATCTCCACTCACTGCTTCTTTGATTTGTGTATTTTTCCCTCCAACGTTACACTTCCCAACAATAGCTGACATTCTCTGTGGCCATATTCAATCCCAACCCACTGAAGAAACAAAGAAAAATTCTCTCCTCTGCAATAAAATAAAATAAAAATCGGAAAATAAAGCCTGACTTTACCCAATTGCATCTTAGGAGTATCAGCCTCCTCCCAGCTAGGAGCGCTTCATAGCAGTGGTTGTTCAAATACTTATTTTGTAAAACAAAGTAATGCACAAAGAATAATATGATAAAAGCACTAAGCTTAAAGAATTCACTCACACCAGGTCGTGGTGGCGTTCATTGGGGGCAGGCAGGTAGGCGGTGATGGCATCTAAAAGAGGCTGCACACCTTTGTTTCTCAAAGAGCTCCCACAGAGTACTGGGACACCTTTACGGGCCAGAGTCACCCGCCGTACAGCCTCCTGTAGCTAGGGACACATGAGCACTGTTCACTCTGTATTCACGGGTCACGGTGCCACTTTATAGGCTTATATTTTGGCACCATGCAATAAAACACTTACTTTGAAGGAAGGGATGGCGTCAAAATTGTCACTGAAATCAGTCAGCAGCAATTCAGCAAACTCATCATCCAGATCAGCAACCTGTGATTGAGAACAAAAATATGAAATGGAGAAGAAACCTGGAATGTACTTCTGCAATATTTAAAACTGTCAACGTTGCTGTAAAGTGCTACATCATGTACCTGCTCGATCAAAGCCGTCCTGGCCTCTTTGACCTCCTGCAGGAGTTCTGGCTCATCCGACTGGTCAAGAGGTTTGCTTTCAAACATTCGTCCATCATCTCCCAAAGAGCCGAGCTTCCACAGCAGCTTCTCGTTGGTTAACAAGTCAACCACACCTGAGAAGTTTTTGCCGCTGCCGACAGGAATCTATGAAACAGGATGGCAGCCATGTGACAAATTAAATCCTGACATACTGCCATTAGGTTTTTAGATATTAAGTCTTTATAGTTTGCTTGATGATTGAGACATTACAAATTAAACGGTAACAAAAATAAATTTTGATTTATTTGGCTTCTCCTTGTGTCGTAAATCTACTTACTTTATATTATTCTGTATTTTTCTAAAGGCCTACCTGCAACAAGACTGGATTGGCTCTCAACTTCTGTCTTATGCTTTCAATGGAAAAAGTGAGGCTGAAAAAGAAATGAAAGATAGTTTCCAGTTAAATTCTGAAAAATCAAAGAAGAAAAAACTTGAATATGGTCAGACTGTTTGGTCACTCACTTTGCTGCAGGCTTATCCATCTTATTCAGGAAACAAACACAGGGAACATGGTGCTTCTCCGCTTGTCTCCACACGGTCAGAGTCTGAGCCTGTTGGCATTTTCAAGGCAACAGAAGCGGGTGTGTTCAGATTGCACGCGATTATATAGCAAAACAAATGTTTCAATGAAAGGAGAAGCAGTTTAAAAAGCAGAGGGTGAACCTCAACACCAGCAGAAGCATCGAACACGGCAATAGCCCCATCGAGAACACGAAGTGCCCGCTCTACCTCGAGAGTGAAGTCAACATGTCCTGTAATCACACACAGAGAGTCATATTTGAGTGGCTGCTCCTTCTCATTATTGTTTTATTCTCACAAGGATGCTAATTCTACCTGGGGTATCGATGAGGTTGATTCTATAACTTTTCCAATCAAACGTGACTGCTGCCGACTGTATGGTGATGCCACGCTCTCTCTCCTGAGCCATAAAATCTGTGACTGTATCCCCATCGTCCACATCTGAAAGCAACAACAGAAATAAATTAAACAGGCGAGAACAAGCAGGTAACCCATGGGTAAGGTAGAATTAGCTACGTCCACATCTTGTTTTTACCATCCTACACACCTCCTAGTGCTCTCGTATAGCCAGAGTAATAAAGCATCCTTTCTGTGGTTGTCGTCTTTCCTGCGTCAATGTGGGCCATAATACCAATGTTTCGGATTCTGCAGATACCAGTGCACAAGTTAACACGGAGCCCAGAACAGAGCTGAATCGAAAGAGCAGAGACTGAAGAATGCACTTACTTGGATGTATCAGGGTTGACCACAGCCCGCAGAGATTTGACATCATCTATGACAGGGAACATAAACCATGATGATCTGACTGAATCAGTGATGCAATGTATAACCAGGTTCTATTACTGAGTATGTCTTATTGATTAAAGGATTAATCATTTAGTCAACACATCTGAAATAATAACTAATGCACATCACAAGTTATGATAGGCCAAAGCAAAGTTTTAAAACTGCTTGTGTGGTTCAAACTATACATCGAGAATTTTACTTGAAAAAAAGACTCAGTAATCACCAAAACTCGAATCTACTGTTTCTTTTGCTCGACGAATCATTTAATCAACTAATTAAAGCATTTGCGTCCGCATTTCTTAACTATAACGGATCTACTTTGGAAAACAACGCACCTGGAAGAAAGCTGTAGTGTCTTTGAACATGACAGCTCACTCTACATCTGCAGCACCGGAGCCCAGCAGTTAGTAAATACCTTCCCTGTGAATGACAAAGACCTTGTTATAAAGTCACAATAATACAAACATAATGTATCACTGACAGAACTTAGTTTGGCGGTCATATCTTACACAAATCATCCTGCTTGACGTCCAAATGGCTCTATCGTGCAAGCTTAATGTCTGCTTAGCTTCCAAGCTTTTCCTTCATAATCACTGTGAGCTTTAGACGAACCACTGTGGAGCAACATCGCAATCAAAAGAAGAGCAATGTCGTCCCACCTGTAATGGCTACAACATGGCAATAAAAACAAAAAGACATGTAGCTATAACCAACAGATAAATACTAAATGTATCCCAGACGAAAGCATTAAGAGTGTCCTACAATCTACTATGCTGTCAAATGTCACGCTTTCATAAGGCACACCTCCAAAATACATCCCGAGAAACAAGCGTGTGGTGCTTATACTTCCGGGCATGAAAACAAAATTGTTCTCGTCGAGACCAACACATGTAACATTGTTTAAAATACGTACATAAAGTTGTACATTAATTCATTTCTACAAAAGATGATTGTATATTTTTGCCTTTAATGCGGTTCAGTGTCACACTTAGTTTTTGTGAAGCCGAAGCCGTTCATTTTTAACCAACGTACAATCCGCTACGTCAGGGTGACGTACTTCCTCTAAGTATCAGCTTCGGGGAAAACAACATCCAAAGGACCCCAGCCTCAAGCAAAAACACCGAATATTCTGCGTCCTTACCAACACTTACCACTTGCGACGCATTCACCGTAACACGTAACTCCTTATACACAATATGGTAAGATGGAAATCCATTTTTATTGTATGTTTTTTCTTTTATCAGGCGGCTTAACGTGTTAGCATATTGTGCTAGCATTAGCATTGGTTCACATGTGGCGGGGTGACGTATGCTTTGCTCTGGTGTTGTGTTTAGTTAAAACTATTTTACCTTCACTGACAGATACAGTTGATACGATAGATGTTTGAGCATGAAAGTTTGATGGTTTTAAGTTGTCTTGTTTACCATCTACGTGGTGTGTTCCAGATGTCTGTCGTGTGAATAACCATTACGTTTTATCTAGTGTGGTTGTCATTGGTGTCATTTAGCTATGAAGTAAAAGGTAGCTAAGCTTTGCCTTTATTAATAATAAATCTTAAATCTGGATTAACTTGGTCGGCAAGTGAGATTCTAGCTGGATTGTTTTTGTATGTGTTGCTGGCATTTGCCTTTCCACACGAATAAACGAGGAATATATATATTTTTTAATTTTCATAATGAATTTATCTGAATAATATATTATTTGTCGAATTTGACACTTTCAAGTGGCTGGTTTCTCCAAACAACAATCCCAAGAAAAAGAAAAGAAGGAAATCATCACCTTTTAGAAGCTGGAACCAGAGATTTTTTGGAATTTTTGCTTGAAAAAATCCTGGAATGATAAATCAATTATGAGTAATAGATCAAATGTCAGATCGACAGTTTGCTGCAGCAGGAAACAGTAGTAGTTACTGTAGTCTCCACCAAACTGAACCTGTGCATGTAATATACTATTATTATATTGTGATCATCCTGAATTAAAGTGCAAATGTTTGCTTTTTCTTCTGTAGCCCCAGAACGAGCACATTGAGTTACATCGCAAGCGGCATGGCTATCGCCTTGACCACCATGAAAAGAAAAGGAAGAAGGAGAGCCGTGAGGCTCATGAGCGGTCTCACAAAGCCCGGAAGTTGATTGGTTTGAAGGCCAAATTGTACCACAAACAGAGACATGCAGAGAAGATCCAGATGAAGAAGACGTAAGTAAATTCAGAGAAAAACTGGGCTCGTCTTTATAAATGGTAGCCATGAAAACAAAGCTCAAGGAATAGCCGTACAATTCTGACTTATATCTTTGCAGCATAAAAATGCATGAACAGAGGAAGACCAAGCAGAAGAACGATGATAAGACCCCAGAGGGAGCAGTGCCGGCATACCTGTTGGACAGAGAGGGACAGTCCCGTGCTAAGGTCCTCTCCAACATGATCAAACAGAAGAGGAAAGAGAAGGCTGTAAGTATCTGCTCATTGGCAGCCCCCTTTTACAGTGGTGTCAAGTTGCATACCACAGTGAAGATTTCCTGCTTTTGGGCCAAAAAAAATTGTATGTGTTAATATGATGGTAATGATATGTAGATGTGTGAAAATAATGTCATGGGTGTGTAAACACAAATGCGTAATGTTTTCTTAAGGGCAAATGGGAGGTGCCCCTGCCCAAAGTGCGTGCCCAGGGAGAGACAGAAGTGCTCAAAGTAATCAAAACTGGAAAGAGACAAAAGAAGGCGTGGAAGAGAATGGTCACCAAGGTTTGCTTTGTCGGCGACGGCTTCACCCGTAAACCTCCGAAATATGAGCGCTTCATCAGACCCATGGTAAGATCACAGCACAAAATCCTTGACTTGAATAATAATATGATGCAGATAAATAAGATGCCGTGTTTAAAGCTCTTTTTAAGAATAGGACAGTACATTTATTCAGGATTAACATTACAGATGAATTGTGCATTTCTGTTTTAAATTAAGTGTCTAATTCCTTTACGAACTCCCTCTTTTTATTCTACTTTAGGGTTTGCGTTTTAAGAAGGCTCATGTCACACATCCAGAACTGAAGGCCACATTCTGCCTTCCCATCCTTGGAGTGAAGAAGAACCCCTCCTCACCCCTCTACACCTCTCTGGGAGTCATCACAAAAGGAACAGTCGTAGAGGTCAATGTCAGCGAGCTGGGCTTGGTCACACAAGGAGGAAAGGTTATCTGGGGTGAGTGCACATAAAGCCACTGTTCAGTGTATTTACGTGTTCAACAGTAATGTGTCTACCTCCTACTTTAAAAAAAAAAATTATTATGGAACGTGTATGTGTCAACAGTAAATCCAGCTTCAAGATAAAGGTGTTGAAGAATTACATGTGATAAATTCTAAAGTCTGTGAAACATTTCAGATGTGATACTTTCTTAATTAGTGTGGCGTGTGATGACGTAACTAAAATATTTTTGTTACCTTCCAGGTAAATATGCCCAGGTGACAAATAATCCAGAGAACGATGGCTGCATTAATGCAGTTCTGCTGGTATAAGACTCTTGGCCTTTTATACAGACTGTGCCTGGTAACTCAGAATTTACACGAGGAGCATTGACTACATCAAAGAATACAAAGATGCAACAACCAGTGGGCTTCATGGGACCTCCGGGAAGTTCACTGACGCTGCACTTGGCAGCACAACCGTTTTTGTAAGAGAAGGACGCTCGAAGAAGAAAAAATGTGGGTGATTAGTGTTAAATGCGATAAATAAACTTGATATAACACCAGATCATGTTTGGAACTTAAAGCATTTTCTTGGCTCGCTTGTAAAATAGTCCATATAATAAGAGAACAGTTCAGCAGTTAAACTAAATATTTACCCTGATGACAGTAACGGACCTTTGTTGACATCCATTTATGTTCTAGACAAACAAACAATATAATCACCCTGCACGTGATTTTGCTTGTTTCGTAACAGTGTGGTGAGTGGAAACAGTATGTCAGTATTTTATGAGTACCACTGTAATGATCTAAAATATTTACTGTTATCTATTTTTTCATGCAAAATCATATCTGACAAAAGGGAGTGAACAGCACTTGCACAAGCTGCTTCCTCTTGATTTACTGCGTCATTGTGTGCACTCCACTGCATTGTATGAGGTAGAAAAGGGACAGGGAGCAACTTATGATACATTAATACCTTCTGAAAGCACGGCACATCTGGAGTAGCAGGATAAATCTTAGGGAGCTGCGGATTTACGCAGGTCTTTGATGGGTCAAAACCAAACAGGCTACAGATTTGTGAAACAGGCCTCAGACCTAAACTTGTACAGTATTGAAGCATACTGTCAATTTAATAAGCTAAGTTTGGTATGGAAATCTTATAAGCTGGCATCATTTATCTGACCTTAACTACTATAATTTATCAACACGGTCAGTTAAATGCACTAAAGAACTAACATGACATCAGTGCACTGAAATCATTAACTTAATTACTCCAAGCATCTTTTTCTGCATTAGGCCTATATTCTGTAAAAAAAAAAAAAAAGCTTTTCATATTGGCACATATCGGACAAAATATATGCTGATACCAATACATTTCCGATATACCAGTGATGGGCCAATATTGACCGAAAAAAATCAGCCCACTTATATAACAGTTGGTCTGTACTGTCTCGGTCCATTTGTAGTGCATCTAAACGAGTGAATGTAATTACAATGTTGCAGCAAACAAAACAGTATTGACCTGAAATCTTTATGCTAGCTATATTATAGTAGAGTATATAGTATAGTATAAATTAATTTTATAGTAGGTTTATAATAGGTTTTACTAACAACATGCTCTTTTACCTCATGCTGCCCCCCCCCTCCCCCCATTTACCACGTCACAACTGTTTTTTTTCTCTCTTCATGTTAGCCTTGGACCTACAGTTACACTTTGCACAGTAGTGTTCTGCAAGCTATTTGATTATTACACAGCTTATATTTCAGTCCAAGTCCACTGACCGTTCATCCATCACATTTAACTGAATAGAGGAACCGAGTCTTAGTTTGAGTTCAAATGAAGAGAAATGTTTGTGGCATTGTTAGTTTGGTTCATTGCATGAGACACAAACACATGAACATCCGACTCGTGCCAATTAATCAGCTTGTCTGTCTAGAGATACAGCTGTTGTACAAAATTGAGAGAAAGGTATATTAGCCATAGAGAAACAGCTATGATGTAACCTCATGTTTCCTAAAGGGCAGCAACATCTGCCAGGAGCTGCACTGAAAGATATTCAGGGTCAAGTCACCTTATGGTTCGCAAGTCATGTTCAGCATCTTTAACCCTGATGTGAAGCCCGCATTAGAAACAGTGACACCAAGAAAATGTCATATTTTATTTGCGATTTGTTTGTGCGGTGAGTTTTACTGCAGAGAGTCTTCGCTAGTGTTTAGCTTTCCACCCACACCATCTTTCACGGTCCAATAAAAGCTCCTTCATTGACAGGAAACTGAGCAACTTCGTAGAAACCTATTGGACCATAATCATCAGATTTTGACAAACCAACAGAACATTTCCTTCCATAATGTCAAAATGTCAAGAACTACGCATGACTTAACACTTCCTCCTCTTTATAAAGACAATTTATAGTTCACAGTATTGTGTTTAAAAATAGCTTTTAGCTGAATTTTAAATACTTGGATACCGGTAATCAAATCCTCTGTTACATACAATATCATTAGAAATTTGTATTTTGAAAATTTTTAAGAATAAAACAAATCAAAAAACGTGTTTGTGTTGCAAGAATACAATCCTGAGTTCATAGTCTCCAAATGCATACACAGTGTCCACTCCTGGTGTTAAGAAATCATATCTGTAACAAAAAATTCCAACAGGAAATATTTTGATAAGGACACATCAATAACAGTGTATATTTGTAATGTATCATATTAACCAAATTGGATATTTAAAGTGTATGGCTACACTGTATAAAAAACAAACCTTGCTCATGTTGATATTAATATGATACAGTCTGTCTCCGTTACGTATTTGAATGGTGAGACTTTGCTATAAGGCCAATTTTGACTGTCAATGAACTCGTATATACAGTGGACATGTGTGTATAATAACTCAGTAGATCTAAAAATTATTGAGAAATTAAAAAATAATTAAGGCAGGTGTTCCAGTAATCCATATAAATGGAGTACATATAAAAAACAAAAGCACAATAGTGACAAGCCACAGTTTCACTGACAGAAGGACACTCCGTTGGTCATTAAGCTCTCAGGAAAACAAAACCAGTCTGAGAGACTCTCACTGTGGTGTGACATTAAAGTGGAGTTTAAACCCCTTTATCAGTTACACAGGATCGCATGTCCAGTCTTTTTTTTTTTTTCCCCCTGTTCGACTGGCACTGTGCTCTTTCATCAGCCTCTTCGTTCAGTGTAAGCAAGATGCAACATTGGAGAAGGCCTGCTGAAATCCTCCATGTTGCCACAAGGTCAGACAGAGACCTCTTCGGAGTTCATTCAGCTCATCTTCCTCTCTTTAGTCATTTGGCTAAGAGCATTTGTCTTTAAAAAAAAAAATTGCACATAGTGATGAAACATAGTGTCCATCTGATGCTGCCATTATGTGTAGTAGTCCAACTTGCTCTCTATCGTCTTGCAGCCTTTGACAGCGAACACTCTTTCAGATTTGGGGAAATAGACTACATCACTGGCCACCTTGTCTGCCACGTTCTGATCCGGCTCCAGTCCTTTGGCTTTCATCTCGGCCATGGCACACTGGATGACGTGCATGTACTCCAGAGGCAGAAATGGGACAAAGAAGTCCACCAGGTTCTTGTCAATCAAGCTTGTATGCCACAAGCCACCTACAGGAAGAAATCAACAGATACTTGCAGTTTTAGCGTCAAAATTTATCATCAAATCTGGCATCTGAATGACAAAAATACCGAAGTATTCATTTAATTTATACTCACTTTTCTTATTGTTGAATACCGACAGAGAGAGCACTGTTTCCAGGTCTTTGAGCTCAATCTCTTCTCGATCTCGTCCTGCTCTCCAGAAATCTAGAGCCGTCTGTACGATGCTCTCACCTCCAGCATTGCTAGGAGGAAGAGCAGAAATGGGCAACGTATTAGAATTTGGCTTTAAATCTACAAAAAAAAAAAATAAAATCAATACAACGCATTCAGATATACATTGTATTTGATCACGTTATTGTTGGACAAACTGGTGGAGGAAGCAGAATAAATTATTGGTATTAGTTGCTATTACAGCAGCAGCAGCAAATGGTTGAAAATCTGTGTCCTCATCAAGTGAATCTCAGCAAACACTGAAAGTGAAGGTTTAAATATATTTATTATTGCAAAAAACATCCACAAAACATCTCCATATCCAAAGAATTGTGCTAAAATTACATTAAGTAAGATTGAATTGAAGAAAAACAACGTTTTGCTGTTGAAGTGAAAGAAACTGCAGAAAACTCTGATTAATACTTTAATACCTACAATTCTTCTTTCTTGCTGCATTATTACACACAACTGTGTTGAGTTGTTTTTCTCCTTTCAGTACTTGCACACAAACATATAGGATACCTCTGTTGCCTGGATTGATGCCTTTCTGTGGTTCAAAAAAATGAAAATGTTCCGAGCTCATCAGACTTAGATTTTTACCTGAGGAAGATGAAGATGGCTTTCCGATAAGAAACTCCATCCAGCTTGTCGTAGTAGTCCAAGTACGGCTTTATGCTGTCAATCAAGCCAGGATGCATCTTGTCCATCTCATCAAAGATGAACATGGATTGTGCACAGTTGGTGACATTGCCTTTGATCCACTGCTGTAACTGAGACTGAGGGGAAAACAGATGCACATTCATATAAAAAAGGCAAAACAGGACGTCACTGCATTTCAATTGAAAGTATACAGATTTTTTACCCTTTTCTCATCGTACCTTGTAGGTATCAAATTGGCTCAAATGTGGGAAGTGAAGTTCAGATGTGAAAATATGAACAAAGTTGCTGTCCATTCCCTCCTTGTAAATGCTTTCAGCAATGAGCTGACTGACAAAGTTCTTCCCCGTGCCGGTCCATCCGTGCAGAGAGAGCACCAGGGGCTTCTTTGGGTTCTCGTTGCTCATGAATCCATTCACAGCTTTCAGGATGATGCGCGACGCAATGTGCTGTCCGAACAGCTTGTTTTCCAGGTCAGCCTTGAGACCTGGAGAGTGCCCAGCAGAAAGTCGACAGGATTAGTGGCTGAAAACGCCTGATTGAAACACCTTTCTCAGCATCTTCTGCTGGTAGGCCACCACAATGAACAGTAAAACTATTGTGGACTAATGCACAAAAAAAGAAGATAAAACTGAAATAATAAAACCATTAAAATAGAGGGATAAATTGTAAATAGATGAAAGAAAATTAAACATTTAAACAAGTATAAAATATAATTTATTTTTTTAAAATCCAAATGTACATAATGGTCATAAATATTCTAATCAACAGCCAGGCTAAGGAGGTAGGTTTTAAGTTTATGTTTAAAGACATCAACACGTTTTGCTCTCAGATCTGAAAGCCCCCTTTGGATTGTTCCTGGTTCATACATTGCATGCATATAGGCCAGTGCAAGACCACCAGAGCTTTAAAAGGTATCCGCTCTATTTCTAGGTGAAAGTCCATATTTAATTTCACAAAAGTATTCGTTTTAGGGCTGAAATAATTGATGGATTAATGAGTAAGTCAACTGAAGGAAGCACCCGTTTTAAACGATGGACTTGGGTTTGCTGCTTTTCTCTGTAATAGTAAACTAACCTACACACCTTTAGGGATTGGGTTGCTGGTCAAAAAATTACGTCACCTCTGGCTTCGGTACTCCAAAGTCATGTCACTTTCATTGTTGCCTCGACCGCACGTTAATTCAAAGTATCAACGGTACAGATGTTTCACGCTTTACTTATTTATTTATTTGATTTTATTTGTTTATTCGGCAGGGACAACGCACAGCTGCTAGCTGTACCAGCGTTAGCTATAAGCTAATTTACATCTGTAGTCCCTGGGCACGAGACAGAGATAATAACACAGTTTAAAAAAGCAAAAACAATACATAGTCAATGTACAACGACAAGATTCCACAACATTTAGTCGCATTAAAACAAATTATATACATAGCGCAAATATCTAGACATGTAAATACCGTTAGTGTTCACCTGTTGCATTGAAGGCCATCCATTTTGAATCGCAACTTTCATGTAAATAATTCCAAATTGTCCGTCCCAGTGTGGCACCGAAACCTACAACCACTGTTGTTGTGATCGGATCAAGCGTGTGTACCAGCACACCGACTGTCGAAAAAACGTGTAACAACAAATATAAGTGTATCGCTTTCATTGTAGAGACCCCTTAATTCCTTGCATCCACCTTATTTATCTCGTATAACAACCATAATACAACGGCCAAAACCGCACTGAACCAGCAGGCTAACTAGCTTCCTAACAGGGAACTTCCTTATACGTCATAAACAAGGGACAAAACGCATTGAGCTATGTTCAACAATGAAGTGTTTGACAAGTTTGAAAAAGATGCAACATGTATAAATTGAAAATATTACAGTTGGCCACACACGTTTGCAGAAAATGGTTACACATATAGCTAACTTACGATGTAACGGATACCCCGGGTTCGGCTAACGTTAAACCAATCGCTGATATTAATTGACGCTAACGCTAGCTTACAGCTCTTCCAAAAAGATTCAAATATAATCGCCAATGTTTCCTGGATAACCGTGTCTTACCTGTTCTGTTGAAAGAAATCCACTCGGGTCGACAGCACTCGTGAAAATAGTAGAAGATGTTCTGGTAGCTAGCTAGAAACCCGGTCAGAGCCGCAGCCATGCCAACCGCTATGCTGGTGCTAATGGGCTCGATCGCCTCCGTCATTCCGGAGCAGACGAGCATCCACAGCAGCAGGACGTGTCGCTTCTTCTGTTTCATTTCGCACAAATGTCACTGCTTCATCAAACTTAGCTAAAACAAAAAGAAAAGAAAAGAAACACCCCGCGTGTTTTGTCTCCGAGCGCATCAACTTGATTGCCAAAGCGGAATGAGTAAACACAGTGGAGGCTGCTGGGAGTGAGGAGGCAACTGTGACATGCACGTTCGGAGCTGGCGTGACGTCAGATTCCAAAGGTGAGCGGGGTTCACCATAGAGGGGTTCACCTGGGTTCACCATGGTACCCAGTGACACTTTTTTTTTTACATAAAGAATACATTTGATAAAAGACAGTCAATTTAGTGATTCTGCAGGTCACCTTTGCTCATACAGTCGTATAAAGAAAGCCTAATAGCATCTTGGATCCCAGGAACATACAGTACATAGGGCCTAAAGTATACATGATTTTTCCATTTTTAAATCACACCGTAATCAAACAAACGTATTCATCTTCGAGTTCAACTTCTGAATTAAAGTATTAAAGTACAATATTTTCACGAGGAGTTGACAATCTTATAAGAGATTTGAAGGGGTAACACATACTGTAGGGTGCAAAAGTCAACTTCACATCCTACACATCAGTCCACAACATATAGACGCTGTAGCGTAGTCTATAAAGGCTGCTATCAGTTAGACATAATATTCAAATGCAACCATCAGATACGGACATCATATGTAGTTGTTCAACCTAGTTGCTATTGTCTTGCAGCCTTGGGCAGAGAACACTCTCTCATATTTGGGTATATAGACTAAATCTTTGGCCAACTGGTTTGCCACATCTTGATCTGGCTGAAGTCCTCTGGCCTTCATCTGAGCCAAGACACACTGGACAACGTGCCGGTACTCCAGAGGCAGAAATGGAACGAAGTCCACCAGGTTCTTGGCAATCAAACGTGAATGCCACAAGCCACCTGCAGGAAGAGATTGAAAGGATGCTGCCAGTAGTAAAAACAAAAACAAAAATCGAGGTGTTTCCCTTTTTCGCTCTATTTCTGTGTGATGACCAAGACAAAAAGAAATAGTCTACTCACAGTTGTTGTTAAATGCTGATGCGGAGAGTGACATTTCCAGATCTTTTAGCATAATCTCTTCTCGATCTTGTCCATTTTTCCAGAAATCTAAAGCCGTCTTTGTGATGTCCTCCCCTCCAGCATTGCTAGGAGGAAGATCCAAGACAGGAAACGTATTAGAATTAACTTCGGATTGATAACACATTGACATTTATCAAGTGTAAAACAACACACAATAATAAAAATCCTTTAAAAGTTTGTTCTTGGTAGGTTATTATTATTATTTTCCTCTATAACACCTTTCAAAACAATGTTAGAAAGTGTTTTACGTATGAAAAACAAAATTGAAACAGATTTGCATCCCCAATAAATAAAGATCCAGTAAATAAAATGACAGTGAATAAAATAAGAAAAAAGTGAATAATGAGTAAAATAATAAAAATCGAATCAAAAATAAAATACCCCAAATACAGTGAACAAACCTAAACACAGCAGAACTGGATAAATAAAACTGAGCTGATATTCGTAAAAGGCTTTTTTATTTTTGTTTTCAGAAGTGATTTAAAATGTTGCAGAGCGTTGCCATTATCTAACAACAGCAGTATTTTGAAGCAGTTGTCTCATCAATAAATCCTAGAAGAGTGAAGTGAAAGTTAAAAGAGGCTATAAAATGTAATGATGTCTGTATGGTACACTGTCACTGCTCTGCTATCTTAATATTTAATCCTTTGCACCGTAATACATTAAAAAAAAATACATTTCCTTCTATCTTGTTTCCTCTGGCACCAGACTGCTTCATATCCCAACCACAGTTCTGCTAAGCTAACCTTGAATATCACAAAATAAAAGCCTTATGTACCTCTCAAAATACTTTGTGGTATCTAATCGGATTAACATGCCAAGAAATAATCTCATTCTAAATACACGTTTTGCACTTCAATTTTCATCCTTTATGACAGCATTACCCAATTCTCCTCCCTGTGTAGAGCACATAAAGGTTTGAATGAATTAATAAATATTTAAATTCATCTGAAATATTGTCACTATTGGTTTTATTCCTATTGGTTAAATATAATTTTTTTTAAAACTCTGATTGGTCAGACTTTTGAACAAAATGTGTTCATCCTTTCACCTGAGGAAGATGAAGATGGCTTTCTGATAAGAAACCCCATCCAGTTTATTGTAGTACTCCAGGTACGGCTTAATGGTGTCAGTCAAGTCAGGATGCATCTCGTCCATCTCATCAAAGATGAACATGGAGCGTGCACAGTTAGTGACATTGCCTTTGAGCCGCTGTTGTAACTGAGACTGAGGAGAAACAATAGCACATTTAATGCTTGACTAAAAAGAATTTCGCTGTTTAAATTTTGTCTACTTTTATCTTACCTTGTAGGTCTCAATTTTACTTGCATGTGGGAAGTGAAGTTCAGATGTTAAGACATGAACAAAGTTGCTGTTCATTCCCTCCTTGTAAATGTTTTCATCAATGAGCTGACTAACAAATTTCTTCCCCGTGCCAGTCTGTCCTTGCAGAGAGAGCACCAGGGGCTTCTTTGGGTTCTCGTTGCTCATGAATTCATTCACAGCTTTCAGGATGATGTGTGATGCAATGTGCTGTCCGAACAGTTTGCTTTCCAAGTCATCCCTGAGACCTAGAGAGTACAGTACAGTATTATGAACAAATAACCGCAGCAACCAAACAGTTCTCAGCCAGGGTTTCAGAGACAGATATCATCACAATAGACACAAATAAAGCAGCGACAAGGAACTAACTTTTTAAACTTTTTTCTTGACAAAAAGCGATATAAGCACAGCACCGCCTTCTGTTGTTAAGACCTTGATCTGGGTTAGGATCTGATTATCTGTTTGTTTATGTAGGACATAGAGGCCTAGTAAATTAAGATAAGTTTAAAACTTGTAATAATTTTAATAAAAGCTTTCTAATTCTTGATTTGATGCAGAAAGGGTGTGAAGGCAGCCTGAAAGGGTCATTGTTCAAAGGGCCTGTTAAGACCTGGTATTAACATGCATTCTGAGTGATCCGATAACAAGTGG
Source organism: Hollardia meadi (assembly GCA_037974645.1). NCBI lineage: Eukaryota > Metazoa > Chordata > Actinopteri > Tetraodontiformes > Triacanthodidae > Hollardia > Hollardia meadi. Next base: position 5,236,724 of record JBBPCS010000729.1, read on the forward strand.
ACGGCACTTAGTACAGATGTGAATGCACCGAAGACGCATTGAGGACACATGATTGTAGTGTGAATGATCACTCAGACCGCATTCAGAGGTGGTCTATGCCATATAAGGGGCCACTTTGTTTCATTGAAAGACCACCCTACAACAACAATGGATTACACGTTTCGGTTCACTGTGATGCAAATGAGGCGTTTAGGCTCTCTCACGATTTGTGCGATTCTCGATTTGTGGGTGACAGTAACGAAACGGTTCATTTACATGTTCCATGTATGAAGCTTGAAAAATAATGTAGCAGAAAATTTTCAGCCCTTCTCCGCTCATCTCATATTAGTGCAGGGCAGAAATTTCTATAGGCAGGACTGCACTGAAATAGCCGGTGTAGAACCATGTTTCCTGGCTATTGTCAATAGATTGATCTGACTTGTTCTGTCCTGCAAATTTGGTCAGATTTGAAACTGATCCTGAAGACTTTCACGCAGTATACAGTATATATAGTAGTAACAGTACTTTAAGTACGTTATAATTATGTTTTAACATTCCTTGAAACCTCTTTCCACAGTTTACACACGTGCCATCATCAGCTACTGTTAAAAGTGGTGTCCCATTCCCTAGGTAAAGATGTCAAGCCCTACCACCTGTACCTCCGTACTGACAAGCCATTTCCCGGTAGAGGGCACTCCAAAAGTAGGGGTAGGGCCAAGGGAGGGGAATTGGGATTGAGCCAGAGACTTCTAGATTCTCCCCCTAACCTCCTGCCACCCATGAACATTTATCCCGAGCCTCAATGGCCTCACATGCTCGCTCACCTTTTGCGTTGAAGGAAATCCACTTTGAATCACAACTTTCATGTGGATTGGAGATTTCCTCCACGGACTCTTGACATGGTCAAACATTTCTTTGTACAGATTACACGCGTGTACCATTACAGAGACTGTCAAAATAATGTGTAGCTACTTTACCTAATTGATAAACACCTTTGTCTTTGAAACCCTAAGTGTGCACTGCAGGCTTTCGGTTGAACAGCTGAAAGTTAAATGTGAAAATAAATTGCAATATTACACAGACAGACAGGGCTTCATATGCGGTGAATATAGTCTATTAGTAAATGACTTTCATGACTTTGACAGAGCAGAATAAAATATTTAGCTTGTCTTCGGATGTTTAACTCTGCTGTTACCAGGTGGGAAACTCAGATTTTAGTGCCTGATCGGAGGTCTTTGCTTCTCTTTTATTCCGACTAAAATCTCCAATGCTGGTTCATTCAGTGGATAAGGAATGGGAGAGGGCAATTGTGGAGGGGTCTGAGCTTTGAAGGGGAAACAGAGGGGACAGGTCAGCCTCTAATCTCGCAGTAAACAGAGGGCGCTGCCACCACACACTGACCCCCACTCCCCCTCTGTTCACCTCACCTAACCCTTGCCTTAACCCCCTCACCCTGTGGTAGCTCGGACTGCATGGCCACTTTAGGAATCAAACCAGGGCCAAAGCACATTCCTGTGAAGTGAACGATGAGAGGACCTGCAGGGAGAAGAGTACGATAAAAAGGGACAATTGTTTGGGAGTAGAGATGGATAAAAGTTAGATATATGGAAAGATAAATCCTGCGGTGAAGACTTTGTATGTTCAAAATATTACAGGCATGAGTGCACAGTGCAGTTACTTGTCTGTGTTTGAATTGTTATACCTCTTAACACCACCAGGAGGGGCTCACTGCTTTTGTTTGCCCACTGGTTTTCCCTTTACACTGCAAAACTGATGCTGTTTGGAAGTGAAGAACACACAAATAACCAAATTACAGTAGCTACAAAAGCTTTCACAACTGTGGCAGTGGAAACTAACAGAAAGACACAACATTTGGGATACCACAGATACTGAAGTATGGTCACTTAAAAAAGCATTTACCACATTTTCTAATAAAATGTGGCTGTGGTCTAAAAATCCCTCCCCTCTGTTTTACTGTTAGTTTTCCCTCCAAAATCCACCAGATTATTCATTTTATTCAGTAATGCCCCATTACTGCAAGTATCTAATCCTTTACTGTACTTTTCTGTAAGTAAAAGTGCTCATACCACACTGTAGTAAATTATGAGTAGAATTCCTGCAATGTCACTTAAGTGAAACTATGCAAGTATAAAAGAGGAAAACGTATTTAAACTAATGATTATTTTCCTTATGAATCAATCCGCTGATTATTTTCTCTATGAATCAACTGATTGTGTTTGTTTTTTTTAAATCCTGAAAATATTGAGAAATGCTGTCACGATTTATCCACAGCCCAAAGTGACACCTTCATTATTCCTCTTTTGTCCAACCAACAGTACAAACCTCCAAATGATTAGTCTAAATTAAAATAATTAAAAAGGAAAAGCAGCAAACCCTCCAATCTGTGAAGCTGGAACCTGAAATGATAAAGTTGCCAATTTATTTTATTACTATTTAACCATTTGATTCATTGTTGCAGCTGCACTTGTATAAACTGTTGGGTAAGTTTAATTTATAACATCACTATTTTCATCATTGTTGTCCTATGTTTCTGTGAGTAAACTTCTCTGATGGTTCCATTTAAGGAACGAGGCACACAAAATTGTCCAATTGTCAAAAATATGAATACAGGTTTGTGTAGTAGGACATTTTTCTTCTTTCCTCTCGATAATAATCAATAATAATCAGACCTGGACCGGCCAGATGGAGGTGGAGGTGCATCTCTCACTAGTCCTGAGCAACTTGTAAAATTACTGTGGAAGGAAATTCCTACCACTCAGAACTCTTTAAACAAGGTTGAGATGATCCAACCTGTACTTCTAATCTGAATTATTACATAATTATTGTATTATTATTACATAAACATTCATAGTTTCTGATATGATTTTATTTGTTGTTTTTATTGTTTCACAGAATATTCTTTTTGTTTGTCCCCAGTAGAGACATAAAGTCAAATTGTGACACAGTATGTTATATTTTGTACAACTGTAAATATTAGTGGAACATTCGATCTGAAGCAGAGAATGGAAGTATTGACAATAACCGTGACATTTAAAATTTTTTTACTATTAATATTGTGTTAATAACACATATATGATAATATAGTGTAACTGATCCAGCACAGATGTTCGTCCTTGCAAATGTTTTGTTTATCAGTTCATCTGGTTGCCTTTTCAACATTAAGTAATTGTTGTACCCTTTTAATAGTTGTGGGTTACAGAGAACAATCGCCCGACTCTGCTGCTCCCCTCAGCTCTACAGAACTTTTCAGCTTTTTGTTTAGGTTTTCAAAGCCTACACGTCTACTGCCTCTACAGTTTTCAGCCACAGGCAACTGCTTTCAGGAAAAGAGCTCTGACAAACCCACTGTGAGCTTCCTGTCCAGCACCAAGCCAGTAAAACATGGTGCAACATATAGCAACTAAAGAGCCAGACATTTCCCTCAGACCTAAAAGGAGAGTTAACTTTCATCAGCAGGACACAAACATAGAATGAATGTCAAGATTGCTCCATGTTGCCTGGATGTGTAAGTAAGCCAAGTGTTTTATGGGAATTTGAATTCTATTATAACTTTTTTTCATAAAATTGTTTTTTTTTTTAACACATTTTTGGTCTGTTGTCTCAAATGGATGTTGGTCACTGAGGTGTTTTGTGTTGCTTACTAATGGATCCTCACCACAGGGGTTAAGCCATCTAATATGTGGCACTGATCACCCAAAACACTGGAGTAAATCCGTCTTCGTGCAGAGAATTCAAACCAACTGCATATGTTTGTGTTCTGTCCTCATTTCTTTTTTAATACCACACAGTAGATAGCAGACAGACAGTGGCACAGAAGAGCGAATGAATCCATCACACAGGCCAAGATGACTCAAAGAGGAAGGAAGAGTCCGGATCAGTCGGATAACCTGGAACACCTGCTGCCAGATCTGTGCTGCTACCACCCTGGAAACTAACTCAAAACCAGTGTGCTCACATGTAGGTGAGTCCTGATTATTGTCTGCTCCCTGCAGGAGTGAGCAGTGGTTTCTGCTGGCTGCCAAATACATGTCAAGGCAATGTTTGTACTCCAAGTGGTTGGATGTCCCCCCTGAAAAACAGGAACACAGATATCCCAGCATGCAGCAGGACAATAAAGAGCAACAAAGGGGCTAACTGAGCTCAACTTGGAGAGTGAGAGAGGGAGATCATACATTTCTATAGTACAATGCCTGTTGTCATCCAACAAACATGCTCTGAGCTGTCCCTATTGTGTCAGGAGCCTGTAGTCCACTATGTAAACATCCCCTCTGTGCTCCATCATGGCTATATTCAGACCCTGAGCAGGAAGTGATTTCATATCCAACATCCGCCTCATTCTTCCTCTCTCAGGTGGTGAACGTTCCTGGCAGCCCACCTCCCAGACCAAGGGAGTGGGGTGATGGAGAGCGGGCAGGGCCTCATGCAAAGAGGGGGCTAGTTTGGGAAAAAACAGTGTTCGCTCACTATATTGTTATTTTAGTTCCCTCTCATAGGTTTGTGACTGCAGCAGGTAGGAGAAAAGTTCTAAATGCCCACTGTACACTACCTGCTTAGCACCAAACAGCAGACACAGATAGAGGTATAGCACATTGGAGCATTTTAGCAGCCAAAGAGCCACATATTTCCCCCCGGAGCTGCCACAAGATTAAAAAGAGAACTAAAGTATATATTGGACTTATATCCGCTAGGGGGCCAGAACCACGACTCCACTAACTCTGTAACTACTAGATGTGTGAATAAAAAGTTGTCATATCCACTCAAAAGGTGATAATATGTCAATATTGTGTTCACAATTTGTTTCTGCTGCCCTTCAGTGGCCCAAAAAAGAAATCAATTCAGTTTTAAGCTTGGCTTTATTTTACTTGGGTTACTGTTCAGAGTTACTGTAAACCTAAAGGTGCAATTTTGTTTAATCATATAAATTATAGGTACTGTACATCTACATAAGTGAAGACTTTGATTTTCAGACGATTAAAAAATATATATATTTTTGTGTTTCTCAGCTGATCATTATTGAAAGTATGAGCCTGTAATCCCAATTATTTACAAACATGACTGGTGTGAAAAAAGGTTTGCAGTGTCAAAAAGTATGAATAACTTAGATTACACTGATGTGTAGTGTCTGTAATCAAAGATATAACAATCAATTAAAAAAATAAATAAAAAGAAGAAGCTGATTCCAGAAAATGATTTTGAATTTTGTTGCGAGGCTTTAGCTTTTGCAAACATTTGGATCACAGTGGTTGTACATTTATATCAAATAAAATATGGGTATGAAGTAAAACCGAAAGCTTGAAGCTGCGACAAGTAAATATAATATCAAGTATGTATTCATTATACTTTCATAGATATTGATAAATGTTTTTATGTTTATGCACAAGCCTCTCGTCCATGAGTAAATGCACGTTTTCTTCTGAGCGGTGATACAGTGTAGTTTGGTAGAAAGAAAATAGTTCCTACATGAAACAGCTCACAACAAGGTCTGTGGGTTATCTTGAGTAAACGGGTCATGATTTCAGGAAAGAGACATTGCTGTTGAGTTTTTAAAATTTATATTTTTGGCACTTTGAGCACCATAAGACAAGTGCAATTTAGCTCCATTATATTTGAGAGAAGACAGACATCTCTCCAGCCAATATCTCCAAAAACGTGGCAACTCGCGCCAAAACAATTTAGATGGATTGATTTTGGTTTAAACTCTCCCTTTAATATGAGGTCTGTTTTCTCAGATTATAACAATATACATAATCTAAATGTTTCATGGTTTCACGGTCAGTTTTATTAACCTTAGCATAATATCCACTGTGGACGTCACATTGGCAAACGCATTCAACTTCACCGTTTACAACAGAACAAATACGAAGTTGAGCCAAGAAACCTGCAGGGAACTAAGATGCTGACAAAAGGACCCACATGCCTGGCTGACGGCCATAAAACCTTATGAGAGAGCTTTAAGGTATGAGCTAGGCCAAAGCCAAAAAACTTTTATCTTGGTGTATTAAAACATATTCAGCTACATAGAGAACTGTGTAACTCTCTGGATCTGTACACACATTCATCTGGTAATTAGTAATGATAAGATCAATGAGTGGGAATGAAAGAAACTTGAAGAAGGCAAAAGGGTTTGTTTTGAGGGACATTATTGTCGGGTACAACTGTAACATTTAGTTTAAAAAACCAAACACCCACTTTTATCAGTACAACACTTAAGGTTGAGTGAGCTAATCAATCCAGAATGTTTGCAAAAGCACTGAAGCCGAACAGTGGTATTATTTATTATTTCTAAAACATGACATATGTGACTTAAAATCCTTGAGCTGTAACCACAATGGAAAAACGGGGAAAAGCCATACAAGCACATATAAAACATGACTAAGAGCGAGTTTTATGGCTAATTGGCAAGGAAATATAGTAGAGATTCTAAATGTGTTTAATTTCTCTGCACGAGCCTGTCATGAGCCATAACATGACCAAACAAAGACTGACGACTGCCTCAAGGGGACAGCTGAGACAAAAAGGTCCGTTTTTCCATGAGTAGACACAGTGAAAGGACGGGAACAGCCAAACACACCTGTGGTGACCTTCAAGGTAACTGGCCCTTTCAGTCTTGTTTGTTTGGGTGTGTGTATGTGAGCGAGTTAAACACACACTGAATTGGGGGTCGCAGATTCTTCAAACGGGTGAACTGAGGGCAACTTGAGTACAGAGCTGGCTCTTCTGTAAAAAAAAAAAAAGAAAAAAGAAGTAGCCACAAAAATGAACAGAAATACATTCTGACTTATAATTTAATCAAACCAGGTGATCAGAATGTGTGATTTCTATCGTTACGAGTAACTACTTTAAATGTGATCAGGGTACTGAACTGAAGCTGAACTGGATCAGAAGCAGGAGCAAACTATTTATCTACCATCTGTGGATTCCTGCTGTGAGAGGGGCTTGGGAACAACCTGCCAGACACAGAAAGGTGACGGATGAAATGGGGAAACCCAAAATAAATGAAAGGAGGACGAAACAGCAGGTGTGGGTGAGAAACAAACAAACGCAAGGGCTTGTTTTACACCCACCTGCTCCACCGGCTGTCCTTTATCAGCTACTGACAGCAGACCAAAGTTTGACAACTGTTAAAGGTATATTGGACAGCATTTAATTTATTGGATGTATCCTCACATCCTTCCGAGAAGTTTGTGTGTTGCCAGTCTGGTCTCACCAAATGGTGTATGAAAAACACGCCAGTGTCTTAAGTCATTTTTGGGGGGAAAACGGAAAAAAAGACATGCGTAAACCACAGTTAGCACTCTTTGGCCTTGTCGTAAAGTCGTTTTGTTTCCCAAAACCTAACCAAGTAGTTTTAATGCCTGAAACTAACCAAGTTGTTTTTATGCCCAAACTTAACCAAACTGCGACTGTAAGTCATGTGATTAAGACAACAAATGTCACATGGTGAAAGTCACCTGATGTTGTTGTTTCCTGCATGTTTAAAACTCATAGAATGCGGATGGCATAAATGACACGCGAAAAGCTTAAAATGCATGAAATGACATGACCTTAAAAGTGCCGTGCTACTCATACTCCGTCGCTTGAGATCACATCGGTGTTGCTAAATTCCTAAATAATCAAACCAGTACAATGTTAATATAGGTTACAATAGACTAAAACTTTGATATATTGTATGGAGTTTATATTATGAATGTATTTAGTCTCTCTGACAATGTCACCATCAGCCACACAACATGTACTCTGTTACCAGAATAAACTTTCAAAATGAGGCAAAATCTCTTCAGTTCATCAAAAATGAAAAGATTCTGTAAAATGTCATATTTTTGAGTCGACTAAACCAATCAGCATATTTAGTATATGTTCTGGTGATCAAATTAATGTCCAAAACAATAAATGGTGACAGAACTCTTTATGTGTGTGAAACTTTAACATTTAATCCTAATTTATGACTTATTATTACTATTATTAATTATTATTCTCAGAATTTAGGCCTACTTTTATTTTATATTACCTGCTTGCAATTTTTTCTCCATTAGAATCAGAATTGTTTCAATACCCAAGCAGCTGAGGTTAATTAGACTTTTCTTAATTATGTAGGAATACACCTCAATTTTAGTAAGAGAGCATGGAGGAACGTACACCATTGTTGGAGAGGAGAAAGGTGTAGGCGCACACTTGTAGCCACGATGCCAAAACTACGACGACATGACAGTCTTCTTCAGGGTAATGTATTAACAATCTATTGACAATTTAAAATAGTTTTGGCATCGTGGCTTCTCTATACATGTAAATATTAGTATCATTTTCTGCTTCTACAATAAATGGCTTCATTAATGATTAAAATAATTTATTATTGCTGCCGCTAAGATTAAGAACACACAGCGCAGTAGTCTCCCACTAAAAGCTGTGAGGTGGCAGTGAAGGATAGATGGTACCAAAGGCTCAGCTGTGAGATAAAAGTTAATTGCTTTAAGTTTCCTGACGAAGACGAAGAGTGAGAGGTTGGTGGAGCCATCTGCAACCTTTATACCACGCAACTCTGGAAATCCCTTTCATTTACTCACCCTCCTTTGCTCTTTGACCCCACCTTCACACACATATAAACACAATCGGAGATAATAAATGCTGCTACAGAGAGAAGGAGTCACAATCACAGAGTGCTGATTGAACTGTGAAAGTGACTCAGTGCAGATAGCCGATGGACCAAGACACTGATAAGAGCTGTTAGTGAGGCGGGTGATCAATGGTCAAACACCATCTGTACAAGTGTGTGTCTGGATGCTTGTGCTCCTGTTAAACTCACCATCCCCCTTACTGCTAAGATTAAGTGCTACCCACATCATGTCCACATAAATTAACAATCCTGTACACATGTACGTATATATGAAAACTTTGTCCCCACAGTTGTCTTAAAAGACGTAAATGTTTCAGTCTTCCTCCCCGCAGTTGCCAAACTGTAACGATGTTGGTCAGCAGTTGGTAGAGACCAAAAACAGGGCTTAAAGAAAATGAGTTTTGACCTTCAGTTGACCAGAAAACTCCAAATCAATGATATTGTTTGTCTGTAACTGCTGGGTGTGGAAAAAAAGTACATTTTGCTAACATGTTGGCCGTATCATTTGATAATATGTTAATGTTACTTTCCGAACTTGTTTCCACTGTCCCAAAGTGGCCAATAAAGTCAGTTATTGCTGGTTTACCCAAAGTTTTTCTGGTGCCAAAACCTAACCACACTGTGCTTTGTATGTCCACCACCCACCCTGACCAATTACTTATGACGAAAGTTCATGTAGCAATTTATGTTTCCTTCCAAAACATAATTGGCAGTAATTAGTAAATTATTCATGGATAAATATAATTTGACAGGGCTGTCAGAGAACTGCCCAATCATAAATTTGTCACTTAAACCATTTAAACTTACTCAATGAGGCAAGGATGGAAAACAACAGAAACAGATTATTTTTATGCATTAGTGTGTTCATGGTTTTGTGAAATGGAAACAGAGTAAGCCGACAGTGTTGTAGCAGCTCTGTGACGGCGACATCCACAATCATGTTAGGCCCCTTTGTGCCCGGTAGCCTCTGATGGCGCCTTTTCATGTGAGTCGGTTCATTTTTCAACCTGATAAATCCCTGAGCACAGACTGACAGCCTCTCTGGGAAGACGGATGGGCCTGCAGAGACTTGTTAAAAAGGGGGAACCTCACTGTGCTCCTCTGGCCAGGAGCGGGAGGGGGAGACGCTCTGGAGGTCATCGTCCCACACATTATCGGCCTTTAAATCTTAGAGCCAGACACAAAGTGCAACATGCATTCTAATAGTTTTTGAGAGGGGAAACCTGAACTCATATTAATGTGTGTGCATACGTGATTGAACTGAGGGGGTTTTCCCTGTATGGGATGTCAGCACTTCGTTACGTTTTTCACGGAGGGCTGTGCTGCTTGGGAGATGTGTTTTTCGGTGTATAGATTACATACTGGGAAAAGGTGCAGATGGTGCAAAAGACCCAGGAGGATGATTAAGAGGTGGAGAGACCGAAACACAAAAATCTGCATCTGTGGAGCAGGAAACCAAGTCAGCAGGCTTGTTTTTTGTCCTTAAATGCAACCTAATCCAGACACAGTGTGGTCGAGGAAGAATTGAATTTATTTTAATTGAGTTACTTTCAAAAATAAACCAGCAGCATGTTTGTCCAGCATGTCTATGTACCTCCTGTGGTGAAATATAGACAGAATGTCGTACAGATCATCTCTCTTTAAGTCTCTATGAGGCCAATGTGCAAACATTTCCCCCTGCAGAAATCATAACAGAGGGTATCTATTTAACTGTTAATAAAAGCTACAAATCACAAGGCAATGTTACTGCCTAAACAGACCACCCTCTTTGTCTATGTTCTTCTACATCATAGATTTCTAATTCAACCGCTGCTGCTTCTACGGCTTTTATCCGTCCCAGTCCACCCTTCCCTCCTGTTCATCCTCATCTATCAGCCCGCGCTGTGACTCATATATTATTGTAACGTTAACGCAGGGAAGCACCCGTCAACCGGAAGACCTGCTTCTGGAGATGGAGCCAGAAACTAAACGACGCTTCCTGTCTTCCACCCCTAATTCCCCTCCTAATTTTGCCTACAGAACCATTACATCAACATCAAAAGTCTTATGCTAAAGCCTTGCTAAATTATTTTTGTTCATTTAAACTGTGGATTAGCTGCATACTCATATAACCAACACTGAAAAACAATCGTGTCATTCATGCCGTACCAAAATCGTTATGCAGTCAACCAACTGTACCTGTACAGTGGCTGGTATGGAAGAAATACTAATATTTTCCAGGGAACAGCCATGGGAACAGCCATGGTTAGCATATATTACTAAAAAAAGCAATTTGCATGATGAACATTTGTTCATTTGCACATGATTTGTCAAATGATTCGTGACAAAATAAACAGTCGCAGGGAAAGTACAGATTTGAACCCACATGGGCACCCTCCTTCAGCTTTGCCGTAGACATTTTGCTTCCTGCCATTGCCCACTGTCCCTGCGGCAGAACACCATTTGAGTCAGAGGTCGTGGGTCACAGCAGGTTTGCATTGAAACAAGCGGCAAATACGCCGACAAGTTACAGATGTATCCTCCACTTCTCAGCACAAATACATCTACATTTACGTTGAGATGGAGGAGAAATTCAAGTTTAGGCCAAACAGGGCGGATAATCACAACCAGGCTGGTTTTGGCTGAAAGAATGAGTGAAAGCTTAGATGACGATCAAAGAAGAGGAACAACCGGAAGATGTGGCTTGCTTCATGTTAAATAGCGGAGTTAAATGAAGTGATGTGCAAGGGTAAAAGGTTTGTAGCACCAAATCTGCCTGCTTTTCTTGGCGCTCGTCAGGGTGGGGCCACAAGCGGGAGGTGCGGGTGAGCAAGTCTGCAGGGCTGAGATAAATCCAGAGGGGAGTTGATAGGAAGTGCTCTCACATCACTTCCTTTCTTTGTTTCAACCGCTGTTTTCAAGGCTTGGAATGTAGTTCCTGTCAAGAGGTGAAAGAATTCAAAACAAGTTCATTAACCCCTATGTAGAGGGAGTGCTGAGGTGGGAAATGCCACTGGGTGTAGTTGTGTTTATGAATGAATGAGTTGGTGGAGAGGGAATCAACGAGAATGCCTGTGTTTTCACCATCGCTGCCATTTATATAGTTAGACGAATCAATCCAATCACCAACTGGCACAGCAACTGGCTCCTTAACAACTGTGCGTGTTGTACGTCCTGTGTCCATTGGTTTGTGGGAGAATGAGAACACTCGAGCACCACACCCTCCTCACATCCTGTGGCAAGCCTGTCCTTGTGTGTCTCAGGCCAGGGTCCAGAGACATACCAAAGCCCTGCAGTCCCAGCACAGTCACATAAACACTGACCCTGAAAAGGAAGTCTGCGTGTATGTGTATCTCTGTGTGTGTGTGTGTGTACTTGAAGAGAGATATGTCTGTGCAGTGCAATAAACTACTATGAACTTCATATGTAACATGTACAAGTCACAGATTTGTTAATTCTGTTCTAATTAAACTAAATCTAATTTGGCTCAACAAAAATTTCAATAGCTTTAAACACTGGCGCTTCCATTGTGTTGCATCGGTGAGGACAGGATGTCAGTCATACTGTGCTCACCAAAAGTATGTCTACAGGCTTTTATTAGTAAGTGGGTATATCTCTCCAGGGGCATGTCAATGATGCCCAGTTCTCTGCACACAGACATCCGGAAATCCATCGCTTTTCTCCAGCAAAGACCCCAGTCCAAGTAATGACTCTAGGAAACTACAGTCACCAGCACAGGGATTTAAAGTGGAACACAGCAAACCTTTTCCAAATCCAGTCTGACGACCTCTCAGAAATGTTCCCATGTATTCACAACCTTTTGGGCTTGCTATATTGTTCATATGAAGCGATATGTACGTACAACCTCTCATCACTGGTTGTATAAGTTAGTAAGTTTTGAGCAATTCAATCAAAGAGTGATTTTTCCTTCTCGCATTTTTTCATTTAATAAAAAACAAATGTCCAAAAACTGGATTTCACAAGAAATAAAACAAAGTTGTGGCAAAAGCTTTGCCGAATTTGTTTCCTTAATGTTTGCTACCCCGTATTCCCCATATATATATTTTTTAAAACCCCAGTTTGGGAACCATTGATGTAAAAGGCAAATTCGAACCTTTGGACAAAACCATGCTAGATTCCTTTGCTTTCGGTCTTTATGCTAAGCTACTGGCTGCTTACTAAAGCTTTATATTTAGCGTACAGACATGAGAGTGGCATCGATCATCCTACAACTCTCTGCAAGAAAGTAAATAAATGCATTTCCAAAAATGTCTAACTATAGAATTCTACAGCAATGATGTATTTTCAGGGCCAAGCCGGAAGTTCACATCGCCCTGTTCCATTTACAAAAAGCCAATGGGATTTTTCCTTTGGATTTTTCCTAAAAATAATCTCTGTGACAAACAAACATTTGTGATACATGTTTAGTTTAGCAAGAAATTCATCAGTTCATCAGAAATGAACACCATTATGATTTTTGAAGCATAACGCAATCACCAGAAGTAAAAAGCTAACATAGGCTATATGAGCTACACCATGGTCACAGTTACTGTCACCACCACTAAGTACATACACACACTAAATTTATATACACGTTGGAAATTTTGAGTTAGAATAGTTTGCAAGAGTATGAGTATAAACACAAGACTGTAATGTCCCAGAAAACCTCTGTAGTCACATTTAGCCACTTGTTAGCAACTGCCTTTTTTAAGACACGTTTAAAATTCAAAGTTCACGAGAGGGGTATTTACGCGCCGTAGAACAAAACGTGAAAATCTCTTAAGCTTGGGTTGACCAGACCTAATTTCAGGCATGAAACCAAAAACCCATTCAACTGATATCAAGATGAGGGAACTGAAGGTGCAAAATGCTAACTCCTCTCCAGTATTTACGACTCATTCTTGCAGCACTCTAATGCCACAGTAAAGAACACAGGTATGCAGCGCTCCACTACATGTGGCTGCTTTTAGTCTGGTAGCGTTAGATGTATCAAAGTGCTTGTACTAATATCTTTTTATGACAGAGGAACCCACCTGAGGAAAAAAAAATCCACATGCAACTGAACAATTGTTTTGCTGATGGCTTGTTCATTTCGCATGCAAGCTCAACCTGTCTTCCTCTGTTTTATCACCCTCCCTTGCCTCCACTTATTTCTTAATGCCGTGCCTCCATGCTCGTCTCCTCAGTGCCATCAGTACTGTTGATCTGCAGACAGTTTGTTGATCAGGCAATGGCAGTTGCACTTTGTGGGCACATTAGGGCCCCACTGTTAATGTCTTTGACATAGTTACGAGAGTGCCTTGCGTCATAAAGCCTGTGTGCAGCAGCGTGCAGTAGCTGTAAACCCCATCAGAGAGAGGCCCATTTGTCAGGCTTGTTTATTGAAGCATTTTGCTGCTTTGCATGCTGGGCTCATCGAAGGTCGACAGGTTATGATTTCAATTTTTATGCTCTCTCATCAGATTTATTGACACCACTAGGGGAGAAGCAAGAACCATGTGCATATTTTTTGAGTATTTCCAGTCTGCGGAGATACTGTATCAGATGCCCCTTGTGTTACCCCTCATTTCAACAGGCACAGTTCTAGAAATGCTGAACGAACTGTCAGTTTTGATTTTCTCCATAGCTACAGTGAATAATTGCATTTATACAAAATGGATGTCAAGGAGAGTGAAAGCTTTGGATCTTGTGTAAAACCAGAGACAGACAGGAGATCAAATAGCTGTAATGTTGAGACTGCTCCACAAGGTTCCCGGGGTTCAGCTGTGGTTTGACATAAATCTCCTGTCTGATATGCCATAACTGCTTCTTGGCCATCTGTGCTTAGTTAGTGAGCTAGATACCTTTTTAATGCACCCATCATTAAGACTTTAGAGGAAAGTAACAGCACTGGGCTGGTATTCCCTCTCTGTGGTTCACTGATGGCTCCCCTAAATACAACAATTCAAACAGTACTGGACTTCATTATAGACCTGCACTGCAAGACTACACTCTCCATGCAGCACTAGTACACGCTGAGGGAAAAAATATCAATTTACCACATCAATAAGAATAAAGTTATAACTTGACAGAAAAAGCAGGGTGGAGTCTGGATTCTCATAAAGCTCTCATCATCACAAGGGGTCATGCTGCTCCTCTTGACAGCAGTTCACTATTTACTCCTGCAAAACTACATGGACATCTGAGAGGAAGCTGGAAACGATCTGCTGCTTGCTGTAGGTAAAGTGTTAAAGCTGAGTAGGGCAAAAAAAAAAAAATCTCTTCAAAATTCTACTATAAAATGCACTATGAATTTGAATATTTTTGGTTTTAAAAGTTGCAGATGAGGCAAACCAGAAGGCAGCGCAATGACATAACCCAGAAGTCTGAAGCAAAAACCTCAGGCAACATTTTGACTTTGAAATCTCAAGAAAGGAAATATTGTTTTACTTATTTTCCTTACTAAACAGAAATATATAACTGTACACCTTCGGAATTTAAGTTTCCCTCTTTTACGGAACTAAGACGAGCTCTGGTTTGGTTGGTGAAGTAAATCCTCGATGCACTGTGTAAGATGTGAAAATATTCCATCTCTACATGCTGTTTTTGGCCGTTGCCGACGGCCGATCTCTATCTCGCTCCTCTTCACCTCTCTCCTGTCCCTGGCATAACGTTAGTCCTCACTGGAGGTGCTGTAAATCACCTTTGTACTGTATTTCCGGTTGTCAAACATCTCAGAGGCTGTGTTAGTTCCCAGTTTGATTTCCAGCCATGTTCAGACTCGGGAGCCTAGTTGAGCTGAGTCCTGCTGCCTGTAGTGACTCCCCCTGTATATACAAGGTCGCGATCTAGGCAGACTTCAGTGAGCTGTAGGGCCACTAACTCCAGTGCTAACCAAGTTAACAGTCGCTGTAGCTACAACCAAACATAACTAGGCTATACAACCCAAGATAACTACAGCAGACAGTATAATCAGCAGTTGGCGGTTCCTCTGGTGATATTCTGACCCCTATATATTTGGAGGTACCTTCAAATTCTGGTTACATTTTACAAATTACACCTTTAAGCAGGTATAATGTATACCATGTTCAGCATCCATTTAGTATGTTAGCATGCTAACATTTACTAATTAACATTAAACTCAAATTACAGCTGAGGCTGATGGGAGTGTCATTAGTTTTCTGGTATTTTGGTCCTAATCCAAAATATTGGACAAATTTAAAATGTGACCTGATGATGGCGCTAGAGGAAAAGTCCAGGGGACAGGACTCATCCACTGGGCACTATGAATTTCTCTACCACATGTATTGGCAATATACCCAATGTATGTGTCAGTCTGGACCAAAGTTGTTTACATTGCAATCCCTATAGCTATGCCACTAATGTGGCTAAAATTCTCTGTTATATTTGAAACTATTTGAAGACATCATCTTGGGGACTGGGAAATTTTGATGGGCATTTTTTATTTTATTTTCTTACATCTAATGGAGTAAACAATTAATAGATTAATCAATAAAGCATTTTATAGAACAAAGAATGCTTGTAAATATCAGTTTTATTGCAAGCTAGTAAGAGGTTGGGTCTGCATTGATGTATTGGGTGGTCTTGGTCTTAGAAGACCACTGCTCTCTCTCCCAGAGGACAGCCCTGGAACAGATGGCTGCCTGGCTGAACAGAAACCTCTGCTCCACCCTGATGTCACTCACTCCCTTTTGATGTATTATTCTTCCATTCAGCAGCATGGACAACATACTTGTGGCTGTCATCAGAGCTGCTCCAGTCTGGGATACATCAACAATCTATAAAATTATCTTCCCCACTTGCTGCAGGAAGAGAATCGATTACATGTATGTTGAGCCTTTCAGTTAAAACAGATTTTCAGTAACAAAGACCTTGCAGGACAGACAGGTTTACAGGTCAGTTTTGAAGCAAGGGTCAAGTAAGATGTGATGTATAAATGGTTAAAAGGGTCATGTGGGGATCTATGAACTTCATCTTCTCCCGCTACGGTTCATGTACTGACAGAGACGAGCAGAAGAAACCAGTTTGGGAGTAGCTGAGAGAACTAATACAGTCAGAATGGGCTAATTTACTTACTTACTAAAATTAGCTTTGATGATCTTAATATATTTCTTGGCTTTTCTTCCTTATTGAGTAGTAAAGTCTGAAGAGTTACATTAACATGACATGCACTTTTCTAACCTGCAACGCTGCATGTTTACAACTAGCTTGGATAAATACAAAGAAGCTACAACATGTACATTCTGGCAATGTTGAATTGTCACATAATTGTCGTGAAATTTATGGCCGCACAGGGTGAATTCTGTTGACTATGGTGATTTCCTGACTTTTCATCTGTCAGTATAATCAGGTAAACTTTTCACTTATGACCAGATACCTGCAAAGGAAATGACATTCCCATCAGCTTTATCTGTACTTTATGTTTAGTGATCTATCTAAATCTATCTAAAACCAGTCAAATAAAAATGACATGAAATAAATGAGTACTTTTCCAACCATCAACTGAACTTTTGTCCACCAAGTTTCTGCGTATATGATGTCAAAGTCTGCAGGTGTGACAAAATTTTCACCAAGTTTCCGACTTGTTGCTCTGACTTGAGCAGGTGTTCACATTAATTTTCCTTGTCGGGAACTAACATTTTTATTAACAGATTATTCCGACACAACATGAATGCACTACAAGTTGGTGAACATGGTGAACATTATACATGCTAAACTTCAGCATACTGCTATTGTGAGCATGTTAATATGCTGATGTTAGCATTTAGCTCAAAGTACAGCCTGATAAAGTAGCCTTACAACAACGTCCATCTGTTGGTCAGTCAGTCCTTCCTCTTTGGCTTTAGCTGAAATACAGAGTTTATTCTTATCAAGTGAGGTATCTCCACATTTACAACAGTACATGAATCAGGACAAAATGTGGCCTCAACATTCATGGTTCTAAAGAAAAAAGGTGACTCATGCAATGTAGACAAAAATATTTATAGGGTGCTCGTGGGAAACAAGGGGAAGAGGAGCCCTGAGGTTGAAACATGTTGGCTTTTTTAATGATTTAGCCACTACATTAAAGGCTTTTTAGCATTTTTCCTTCTTCGTGTGACACGTTTTCTTATATTTGGAGTGCCTGGTTTGCTTTGTTGTTTTTTTGGATTCATGGTTTAAAGATGATGTATCCTAATGATTTTGGTGATTCCCTGACATTTCCCCAAGCATGATCAGTAAGATGAACCATTTTACAATCTTGAACTATCAGCTTAATCTATCTACACACCTTTTATATAAAACATATTTGATCAGATTTCATTTATGAAACATACATGTTTCATGTCTTTCTAACCATTGAACCATTCATTCATCTTGAAATGAAAAATGATTTTCATTACCAGCATCACTTTTCTGTTTAGTCTATTTCTGCAAAAGCTGGATAATCTAAGAGATCTAAGGATACCCCTCTTGGAAACATCACACTAAACAGTAGTATGATAAATACTGCTGCTGACAAGCCGTCATAAAAGTTGGCAACACGATTGCAAATTCTTTAGTCAAGAACTATTGACGCCTTTCTGTGACACCTCAGAGTCTAGGCCAGTCTAACCATAATTGGGGGGGGGGGGGGGGGGGGGTCAAGAA
>JBBPCS010000729.1:5265020-5277052 GCA_037974645.1 Hollardia meadi
CACACACACACACACACACACACACACACACACACACACACACACACACACACACACACACACACACACACAAGGGTGATGACAGCATTATGAATAACCAGGAAAACCCTAAGCCTGGGTGTCTGTGTGTTGTCTCCACAGGACTGTGTACTCAGTGGCGTACCGGCAGGTGAGCAGAACAGCACCCCCTTCACATTTGTACCCAGAGTGCTGTCCAGGCTGGCGGAGATTTCACTCCCACAACTGCAACCAAGGTAACATGGTGGGACGTGTGATAGGTTTATGGGATGATTCCTACATGTATTAATCTGTTATGTGGAAAAGTGATAGTTCATTCAGGGAAACATAAATATATTCACATTCTTGTCCATTCTCATGTCTGTGTGATAAATTTGAAGTGACAGCCAGGAGACGGTTAGCTTAGCATAAAGACTGCTAGCAGAGGGAAATGGCTACACCCAAAGTGTAAAAACTAGACAAGTTGCGGGTTTATGGTTGGCTATGTGCTGAACTATTTCTTTCTGTTCCCGTCCAAGAAACAGGCCTGGTCCAGGTCATTTATAGGCTACACTTTGGGTTTTGTATGGTGTAAACAAATGAGATATAACATATAATTAACGAAAGAGATGCTGGATAGTGGATTTTTTATATCAGACATCCAAGCTAGCCATCTCCCTATTTCCACTCTTTATGCTGGGCTAAGTTAACCGTGCCTTTGCTGTAGCTTCATATTTAATTTTTTAACTTCCCACCATAGTCATTTTTTCCACATTGTTTTTTGTACTGATTAAACAGACTTGATTTAAAATGTTAATTAGAGAGCTTTAGAGGTGCTGGTGGGCAGATTTTAGACAGCCATACTAGCTTTTTCCTCCTGCCTACAGACTCTATGCAAAGCTAAGCTAACCATCTCCTGGTATCGACCATCTCAACTTAAGTCAACAGAGCAAATAATCATATTCTCCCAAAATGCTGAATCATTCATATAAATATCTCTTACAGCCGTGTGTGTACAACCCTGTGTGAATGGAGGTACCTGCTTAAGACCCAACCAATGCGCATGTCCGCTTGGCTGGACGGGTTACCAATGCCAAACAGGTGAATACACACACACACACACACCTGCACAACAACAGGAGTCTCGGTGAATTCGCACTCATGTAAACCTATTTCTTTGTCTTTCGTGTCTGTCAGATGTGGATGAGTGTAGTGAGCAGCGGCCGTGTGCCCAGGAGTGCGTGAACACAGCTGGCAGCTATCGATGTGCATGCAGAGGCGGCTTCAGGCTTGCCGGAGATGGCCGTTCCTGTCAAAGCCTTCCTCCTCCTCTTCCTCCACCTCCTCTGCCTGCCACTCCTCCCTCTCCCACCCAGACAACAGCGGGTGGTCACACAGATGCGGGTAAATGAGCAGCATAACAGTTGTGTGTATGTATGCGTTCACATGGTATAACTTTGTGTCTTGCAGCAGCAAAGTGTCTGGAGCACAAAGAAAAGAACATAGCCAGCTTCGCGGCCCATTATTACTTTTGGTACGCGCTATGCCACTCTCAACTCGTACCGTGAGTAATAATGCACTGCGACTGGTGCCGACTCCAGACAGATGCCTTGTGGTCAGACCCCGTGCGGTGAGACTGGGACCAATTGGTCTTTGATAATGACTCGGTTTACTCCTGTGAGTCCTGTAAGTACAGAAAACATCTGACTCTAATAGAGCTCCCATGCTAATACAGACATATTTTTATCCCGCACACTCCATTAGAGCCCTTAAAAATGTTGCAATGTTGTCGCTTAGCATGAAAAAGTCGATTTCCATTTGTGTGTGCTTGCTGTATCTTAGCAACAGAATAACACAACCCCCCTCCATGTCTACCAATGTGGTAGTTGACCCTGGACATTCATATTCTGTCTCAGCATTATTGCTTTTTTGGGAATTATTGCAACACGAAAGCTTGAAGAAGACATCCCTTCCTGGATTTTTCCCAAATCTTTAAGCCTTTAAGGATTTTTTTTGAGTCACCAAACTATAAATCCATAGGGGATACTGTCTCATGTCTCACTGTCAGAAAATTTATATCTCTGTGTAAATGTGAGACTGCCAAATTTCTCGGGCTGTGCTCCAAACTCCCTCCAATTTTTCAATGTTTCTGTAAAACAAGATCAAATTCACACAAAATGGACATCCTCAGCTAAAATGAGACCGTTCACTCCCATGACTCCAAATGAGAGGCCTCCAGGTTTTTCTGAGTCAGCAAAAAAACAACAATCCCAGAATAACACACAGAGACAAAACGGGGATGAATAGCCAAAATATGACAGATCTTTCTACTTGGTGAAGGAGTGTTTCACCGTTCAGCTCTGAGATGCAGAAATGGAAGGCCGGCTGAGGTGTTTTGCTCAAGACTACATTCCATTATCTGCTCATATGCACACATCAGAGGGATGTTGATGGAGATCACGAATGTAAACACCGGTTTAAATAATCAAAACGTAGATCATTGCTCCGACTTTGCCAAGCTGCTGTGGAGGAGTGTTGGACTACATTTGTGTGTCTCCATCCTTACTCCCCTTTTTTTTCTTCTCCCCGTCTCCCTTTTTTCACTGTGCTTTTGGCCAACGCTTGTGTTCTCATTCCAGCTCCGTCAAGCCTGTCTGCTGGGGGTCATCGCCAGTTCCCCCCCTTTTCCTCCCCTCCTCCTCCTCCTCCTCCTCCTCACCCTGTTTCTCAACTCATGCTTGTCTCGGTAATAGACCACATCTGGGAGAGATTGAGCCCTTCTAGGTCTGTCTGCTAAAGCGTGGCCAGAAAGCAGGGGGTACCTCATTTTGCATCCTGGTTCCCGCCTGCTCCAGGGACATTCCCCTCGGATGGACCCAGGCAGACACTTACCCCTTAACCGATGCATGTTCACAGGAGGGACGAATGAATGCTCGTCTATTTTTTGGTGACCTCTCTTTCAGTTTGTGTCTCTGCTTTTTTGGCTGATCCCATATCCATGACACCCCCCCCCCCCCCCACCCCCACCCACCTCCTGTGTCCCAAATTCTCCGGTTCACTTTCTGGTTTGCAGTTTAGAGACGTGGCTGTGGCCATGAATCATTCGAGGAGAGGGGATTGGTGAGGGCAGGCTGCTGGAAGGGCTCTTCTGAGATATAGACTGAGGGAGATCTGAGAGAGGATTAAACATCATTCACGGCTTTGATCTGTGCCCTACTCTTCTCTCCACCCCCTCCTCACAAATTAAAACGCCGGATTGTCACCAGCTTTTAATATAAGTGTCTGTATTTGTATGGTTTCTGAAGGTGGGAGGCTCGGCCTGGTGGAGAATGTGACAGAGGAGGTGCAGAGCCTGAGGAACAGAGTTGAGCTCCTGGAAAAGGTACGTGAGAAACACACATGTATGTTCAAACCCAAGCACAAAAAAAAAGAAAAAAGCCACCTACGCTGATACCTCCCAGCCTCGTTCACCAGGGGCCCTTCTGATCCTTGTATGATGGTATGATATAAATTCCCTGATGCTGTTTAATCCCCAAAACAAAGATTCTTTGAAATGCTAGACCTACACAGTTTTATTGGATGTGAACATGTGTTTAGTTAAACAAGCAGAAAGGTTAAAAGAAGAGTAGCTGTTGAAGTAATACTAGGCCACATTGATTTTTTTTTGTTTATGAGGTGAGTAAAAGTCCTTTTTTTTCTGCAGCAATTTTCTTTTTTCCTTCATATGCCCTCCTCTTTCTCCCTCTGTGCAGAAGTTGCAGTTGGTCTTGGCCCCGTTCAGCAGCTTCTTCCCACTTTCGCTGGACGAGGGCTTGTCAGAGAAAACCACCTTACTGTCCCACTCCTTCCAGCAGTTGGACCGCATCGACTCCCTCAGTGAGCAGATTGGCTTTCTGGAGGAGCGCCTCGGCACATGTGAGTGGCCACAGGCTGACCTTGTTGATAGCTGAACTAAAAAGCACTTAGAGGAGACATCAATCCAATTTTTGGATGAATACCACTGGAACTTTGTGTCCCTGGAAAGCAGGAACCGTTTTTGAACTTCTGTGAAAGATCAAAGATTTAAAAGCTCAAATGTTACAATTATCCATAATGTAATAAAAATAAATGTCAATATCCTTAAAAATCCAGTAACAAAATAAAATCTTCATCCTGTAATTTAATAACCTTTTTGGCTCCGACACAATAAGTTAAGTGATACAATAAAAGTAGGTCAAACTATATGCTCCTTAAATTTTTTGCCTAATTAATACATTAAAGATATTTAACAAGACAAAGTCAACAGCCATGCTAGCAGCTTTGTGAGGCCATAGAGTACTTTGAGCTAAATGCTAACTACAGCATGCTAACAAGCCCAAAATAACAATGCTAACATGCTGATGTGTATAGCAGGTAATGTTTGCAATGTTCACCATCCTAGTTTAGCATGCCGCTTGTGTTGCCAAAAACAATCCTGGTTTGAGCAACATCAAATCAAATCTCTGCTTTCATAGTTTCACATATGCACTCTCTGCACGTGCCAATCGTAAGCCTCCCCAACAACCCCTTAAACATTATGTACTCTTTGATGTGTTCACTGGAACCGGACAGGTACATAAAGTTTACTTTACATTTTACTTAAAAATTGTGCAATCAATTATTCTTTTTTAAAATTATTTTCTTAAATTGCTTCTGCCAACAAACTTTCAACTTTGAGAGTGCTGAATGGAGTACAAACCTGTAGTCTCTGGTGCATGCCCAGTTGGACGGATTCCAGGTCACAGAGGGCGTGGCCTTTGATTGACAGTTAATTCCACTGAAACTGATGAATAATGAGTAGCATTTACAGTGTAAAGAACAGTAAAGATGTCTATCAAACCAAGCCTGTTTTATTTTCTAATCATTGTTATTCATGTCTATAAAATCAGGTTACAGTTTTAAAGCACATTCATAATGCAATTTTACCTTCATGGACCTTGTTTTTAAATTTAAAAACAACTTTATTTATTCCATTTTATTTTGAACTGTCTGCTGTTGGCATATCAGGTGTCCCTAAATGGAATTCTGACCTTAACTTTGAGAAGCTCCACGTTGGGAATGTATATTATGTTGGGAGCTTTATCACATTTGGGTTTATTGCATTGTGGTCAATTATTAAATTTTGGGATCATTAAGCTATAACTATGAAAACCAACAACCTTTAAATTGCAAATTTCCTCAGTTAGCATTACAGTGAGTGCGATGAAATCAAAGCATGGTCTCATGGTGTATTACTGATTTCAATACGTTACTTATTACATTACATTTTAGCGACTCCGCTCTTCTCGCCCGCAGGTTCTTGCCAGGAAAATTAGCCACCGGATATGGCCCACATTTCCAGACATCTCCCACGAATAATGACACAAACCTGCCAGAGATTGCACGCAACTAAACGGCTGCTGTTGTTGAGGAAGGGGTTGGCAGAAAATAGAAACTGCCTTGGCTCTGGTTAGTGACGCAATCATCGTACAGATCATCTGTCATTTTCACCATTCCCAACGGCTTCATTTACTTTTCTCGTTGGATTACTGTCAAATTCTTGATTTTGTAACAGTACTCGTGGCAGCATTACATCATCCCTGCAACATCTGAATCAAACCCCCAGAGGGTCAACGGTCAAATTGACCACTTTTGTTTCTGTTTGTTTTGCATCAGTGCAGCTGTGTCCTCCGTCTAAGCCCAAACTGTCCCGAGGCAGACATGGACATCTGTATTTATCTATTTAAATTATGGTTACTTTTAGTTGTCAGTGCTCCAGTAGACATTTTTACCTACTTTTGTAACATTTTGTAATAAAAACCGTCCTAATCAAAAACGCTGTGTGTGATCAGTAATATGAAAGGATCACTGAATAATGTTTGGAAATACATTCTTCTGTATACACTGCTTATACAAGACAAACTCTCTGTAAAGCTAACGCAACATTGGATGTCTCCTGTTGACCTCTACTATGTATATACTGGAATCAGTATGGAATAAGTATTCAGAACCTTCACGTCACCTCAAATATTAATACTGCATTGTTAAAGTACTTCATTACAAGTAGAAGTCGACTGCATTCAAACTGATGGTCTTTTAGGACTCAATAATAGACAATTACAGTGTTTGCATGATGCAAAATATCAATGTACAAAATAAGCAATCAGATAAGAGTATGTAGTGGAGTAAAAAGTACAACATTTCTCTTATTTCATGTAGTGATGTAAAGAATAAAATGTGAGTTAATGTACAGAGGAGGCATTTCAGTGCACAACCACTTGAGAAAAAAACAGAATGAATCTTTATTCGTTTTCAAGGCATTCACGTTCACCCAGAATAGGTGAAATCAAGAACACAACATCATCAATATTAACCAGATACTATAATGGGCGTCTATACCATCTGTGCATATTTACACACGCATACAGTAAGGGACCGCACACATACAAGGCTCTGCAGGGTGTCGGCTCTGTTCCTTGTATACCATCTAAAGCTGTAACCAGTTACACTTTAATAGCTTTGGTGAAAATCAGAGAAGTCCTTTTTGTTTTTCCACCCAAACTCAGCAAGAAAAGTGCTTTATTAAGGTTCAGAATACTTTCCGATCTCTTATGTATGAGGTCGTAAACGACTACCCAAAAATCAACCGGCAGGGTTATTGCAGAGCCACCACTTCAAGCTCATGAAACATCGCACATTTGTATTACAAAATAACCGAGAAACTGAAGAGGAAATCAATGGATAAAACGCCCCATTAGCAAAATGTATATTTTTTAGTTCATATTTTGGAAGAAATCAATTTGGTAGAGTATACTTTATAACATTCAAACCACCAAAGTTAAAATTGGCTAAAAAAGTTTTTAAAAAAATAAAAAAAAAGCCAATAAATATATTCAAACTAAGAAAAAAACAAACAAAAAAAACAGAATTTGATTAGTTAGAATTAGTAGGGGCATATATTCCATAGTGGACTTGAATATAAATAAAACCATTAAGTATACTTAAAGCAGGGAGAGCCCAGCAGGTATCACTAAAATTACTGTTGCATTTAACTATGAACAGCAGTGTACAGGATTGATAAATCCATTCACGAGATGATCTTCTCAGGAGGTTGGTGTGCACAAGTCAGTCTAAATTTTAACATTTAATGGTCAAATAAATACATTTCCTAGATTTCTTGCCAACTGCACACAAGACAACATCCCACTTTAATACAATAACTTTATAAAATAAAATAAGATGCAATATCCTGAATGCTGGAATACATTCTCTGATGGTGTTTCATGGGCAAAAGCGGCGAAAATAAGTTATTTCGCAGACAGTGTAAAGGCAGTGAGCAACGTGAAATGTAAGACCTGGATGTAAACTTAAAAACAGCGTAGTCAGTTCTATCTGGTTAGTTTTCAGAATGTATTACAAAACATAAACTGATGGTCGATTGAGGACAACAGCAACAACAAGCAATCAAACTTAAGGCCAAAATTTCCGCTTTTAAAATAATCTAATATTCTCCTATGAGGTTAAGTTTAACTGAATCAGAACGTCACACCTAAAACAATATTTTTCATATTGATACAAAAAACAGGAACAACCCTCTTCTGATGTCCATGAGTAGGTTTGTTAGCAATTCAAGAATCTTTAAGTTAATGTTCTACACAAGTTTTACCCTCTTCCATAGAGCAAGAACTACCTTATATTACTGGTAAATTGAAAGTATATTACTGGGGGAATCAGTCGGTTGATGACTGATTAAGCAGGTCATAGTGAGATAATAACGCCCATACAGTTGAAACTTCCTGAAAATACTTTGTCATGGCACAGCAGGTAGCTTGCACTTTGGAGCAGTAAAAAAAAAAAAAAACAGTTCAACACAATATGAAATCACCTTTTTGACACATCTTAAACAGGTTCACTTGTGAGTTCCGTCCAAGGGTTACAAGCTTATCCAATGCAGAAATAAATAGAAAACAATAATACAAAATAAAGCCAGAAGACACTTGCTGCTCAATGCTGCACGCAGGTTATTTCTAATCTTTTGGAGAGACAAACTGAAAGAATGCACAATGATACACCAACAATGCACAACACTGAAAACTGATCAGTCCGCTTAAGTCCATTAAATCAGTACAGATGGGGTGCTATTGTTGCGCTCTGTAACTTGTAACCTTGAATTAATTTCTTCCTGACATCATGAAGTCTGTCATGGAGCTATGGGTCATTGAGTTGAAGAGCCACTGTGGGTAGAGAGTTGAATTCATAGCAACAAAACCAAAGAAGTCCATGGCCGACCAGCATCGACCTTCCACCTCCACACACTCCACTGCTCGTGGAGACCCCGCTTTCTTTGTCTTTAGGCAAGAGACTGGAATGCAGAAAGGGGGAGAACGCACTGAAAGGCAAGGAAGGAAGGAGATGCGGTACTTTGTGTGTGTGTGTGTGTGTGTATGCGTGTGTGCAAGAGCATACAAAGAGAACTAAAACAGAGGCAGCATGAGAGGAACACGTGAATATCCAGACATTTGGGGGCAGAAAAGAGAAAATGCCATGGTTTACATGCTAAACAGAAGCCAGATGGACAAAAGGGGGAGTAAAAAGCCAACAGAAAAGGACAAAATGGTGATAAAATAAGACAAGAGTAAAGCCAGGCTTCTAAAGCCAGAGAACAAAGCAATGATGATGGTGGACAGAGCCATCCAAAAGGCATGCATGAAGAACAACACACATCCATACTGTTCGGCTTGCCGTCCGTCACTCCGCTCACGGCGTGCAGAGCAGCGCTGCTGCTGCTGGTGCTGCTGCAGACACAGTGAGGGTCGGGACTGATTGTTCTGTATGGTCAGACCAGAGGCGGACTGGACCAGGCGTCAACTAGACAAGAAGAGAATTCATGACAAGAGACCTGTGTCATGTTGTTTCCTGGCCAGCTAATGGGACAACCTGGGGAGAACAGGGAGGTCTGGGAGAAGAATGGGCCTCAAAAAGGGACATAGGAGGAAAATAGGTGAGAGTATGGTAAATGTTTAGTGCCTCAACGGCCCGTTGCTCTGGGTTACGGAGTCAGAGATGTCCAGGAAGGCAGAGTGCATCAGGTTGAAGGATTTGTCAGAGAGGGATGATACATCCTCTGACGTCATCCCCTTTGTCTCAATCTTTGGAAGGATCTTCAATCTGATGGTCCCTGCGGAGGTTTAAAAAAAAAAAATTCACTGTCAGAAATCTTCTGGAAAATCAAGTAGCTTTTTGCATACAGATGTCATACACAATGAAAAAAAGGACTGCTTGCAATTGAAAAAAGGAGGGAGAATTAAGTTACCTGATTTGAACTGCTTTTCTTTCCGTAGGTAAAAGTTGCTGTAGGAGGAGAAAACGATGGGTATGATGGGTACCTGAAAAACAAGAGGAAACAATCAAGAGAGAAATAAATATCAAAGACACTATCCTAATTTTCATGTTGAGCGCACAAAGCTAAAGTAATCGGACCCTTGAAATGTACATCGTCTTTCCAAGCCAAAAGATGAGAAACAAACTGACAGAAATGCACGACTGATCCAACATCACATTCTCTTTCACACACACACAATCAGCACCCCCACCCCTCTGCGTGGCCCTTAAACGGGACTGGCTGAGCCAAACGTGGCTACCCCTGGGGGCTGTCCTGCTTCCACTCAATCTGGCTGGTACAAATGGAAAGGCTGCACTGTAACTCAGCAGCGGATAGAAATAGTCTATGATCACACAGGAATACTGTAAAACAAAGCCAACAGGAAAAACTACAACACAGATTGCATTCCCCAGACCTCATATTCCGTCACCTCACGCCAAAACACGACAAAAACTCAAAATCAGTATGTCTGTTAACATGAAAATACTATTTGTATATCATATAAGCACCCTCTGAGGTGTAGAGCCAGTGGAGCCCTTATAGAAAATATGACTGTGTTTGTTAATACGGAGCAGAAGGGCTTTATTTTTGTAGTCTCGGTGCATATCTGATCCAAACTGATATTAATCTTTAGCAGCTTGGAGTGAACAGTGTTTCAGTTTCTCGCCAGATCTCATTCAGCAATAATGTTTTTTTAATTCTTTCCACCTGTGTGTCCCCAAGTGTGTGCTACAAAATATCAGCCTAAGAACACAGACCTTCCACCTGCACGCACCCAGAGATAAAGCTCATGAACGCACATAGCTGAGCTGATGATAACTCCGGAGTCATCCTGTGTCTGAAGTGGCGTCTGCACTCCCTATAATCATTTGGTGTGAGGAATGTGGGGAGAAGTTACATCATACTCAACCGAGGACAATTTCAGAGACGACCAAAACAGAAATATCACAATGAAAGCATTCATGTCTTCACAGACCAAACTATTCTGACTACTTCTAAGCATTCCTTGCTAATAACTCTGGCTGATTCTGTGCCGTCTGTGCATGTCGTCATCTGTATAGTGAGTATGGTTAAATGATAATGTTGCCTTGTGCCATACAAGGTTGCTAGCTCCCCCATGTGTCTAGAATCGGCACATTGCTGGCAACATTACCCCTTCTCTTCTTTAGCAGACAAAAGTTGGCAGAAGTCTCCTGGAACACAGCCCGTATCATCACAGCCCTTTTTTGCCAGCAGGGTTAAGTGAATGAACAGGAAGAGGGTGTGCATTTAAGTACTTGAGTGTTAACTTACTTACTATGTATATTGCATATTAATAATATAGATTACATTTGTTGTAGTCAGTACGCAGGGACCTAAAAAAAGAGAATTTTAGGGCGATAAGAGAAAAAGTACTCACTTGTGCCTGCACAGCCAGGTGGAAAGCTCCTTTTTTGAAGGGCAGCAGGTCACCCCTCTGGTTTCGCGTTCCTTCTGGGAACACCCACAGACGAATCTGTGGAGGTAAAAGGACAAGGGTGGTAAGGAAAAACGGCTATTTAATCATCGGCTATGTCATGCCCAACGTGTCAAAAATCAAGGCCTTGACAGATTAATTGCAAAAATAAAGAAAAGCACAAATAACTGAAAGTTAACTTACTATGACATTTAATCTATCTGTAAAAAAAAAAGTATAAAGTGCCAGTTCTTGAGGAATGTAAACACTAATGTTAACGATATTTGTTAAACTCAGAGCAACTTAGCTATTTCCATCATCACTGATAAAACGCTATCCTATTATATGTCGACAAGATTATCGCCAGATTACCTGGTCATCCAGCATGGTTTTGGCAGCGTCAGCCATGACGCTCTTGGCATCGCTCGTCTTCTTGCGGTTGATAAAGACGATGCCACCCAGCCAGCAAATGAGACCTACTGTGCCAGCGTAGATCAACTCCTTCTTGGCAATCATGGTGCAGCGGTCTGGTAAGATCTCCATCAGGCCTGACAAACAGAGGAGAAGAAGCTTTCAGTGTTTTATTTTTAATGTGTCATGTCAAACGCTTGAGAGGAAGAGAGCCCAAATTTCCAAAACAACAAATACAAATCTAATAACACTAACTAAAACAGTGAATAAAACTACTTCTGTAAACAAATGAGATTCAATTTTTTGGATATTACCTTTAGCAAAGTTTATGTTCTATCCAGGTAGGGAAGTATGAATGGAATACCTTAAATATCATTTTAAAATTTAAGATCAAATTTAAAACATCTTTCATTATAAAGCAAACAAAAAGACTGATAGAAAGACTGATAATGAGCAAATCTGTTATTTTGGTCACATAAGCAGTATTACTAAATAAGACAAAATAAATAAGACATTTTCATATGACATTGGCTAATTTGCCATCATGTAGCCTCTATCCTAATAGCCAGTTTACCTGCTTTACCATACCCATCAAGCCTGAATTGCACAAAAATTTGTTTGTGTTATCGTCATTTATTTTTCTAAATTTGAAGCATTTTCCACTGAAAAATGGAAATCTTGGAAACAAGTTATACCCAGAGAGTGGTTTATGGACTGCCGTTTTGAAGCCTCAAGTTTGGCAATTTGGCCGGCGCCATCTTGATTTTTTGCAAACAGAAGTGACCATATTTGGACGAGAGGGCGGAGCTG
>JBBPCS010000729.1:5277152-5312895 GCA_037974645.1 Hollardia meadi
CATGCGTTGTCACGTAAATAACAGACTCCAGCACTGAATAGGCCGTAGCACAACACAGCAGCATGTCAGGTAGCCTGGACCCGCACACGACGTCTAAATTCTTATCCGAACCCGGCCCGGTCCCGTCGAGCTGAGGTCGGGTATCCACACTCTACCTCAGAGTCACACTGAACCCAGACACACACACGCCATCGATGCTGCGCGAGGCGAGAACAACGACCCCTGATGACGTAGCCACTCGACTGACCAATCCCACAACTTCATCACTTGCTTACTTACTTATTTACTCACTTACTCAGCCTCAGGGCGATCTTTAGGGCTGGCTCTCTACGGTCCAGCCAAAAAGTTCCTATTCAACCATCAATTCTAAACATGCTCTGCTCTGACCTGCTATTTTTTCCCAGACTGACAGAACTGGGTAGGTCACTTTCAGTGCTGATGCGCAATGATCACAGATATTTACATTTTTTCATTTTACATTATAGTTTGCGCTGGAATGTGTTGGATGTTAACGCAGGGCAGGGTATCATAGGTTGCCTAGAGATGAAGGCTGAGCCTGGCTTGCGGGATGTTCCACAGGTCGGCCCAGTGAACTGACCTGTTGAGAGTGCCTCCCCATGTTACCCAGAAATCTTGTCGACCCCGCCAAACTGTCTTGATCTTGTATTCCTCCTGCTCTGTCCTTGTCATCTCTCAACCAACCTCTCAACTCTTTTTTGATGACTTGGACCAGAGAAATAAGGCCCTCGCCATCCTGCTGGCTGCTGATGAGGGAATTTTGCACACCTTTAGTGGCCAGATCAGCTTTTGGTACAGTATGAAGCGGCTTGTACTTTCCCAGGAGTTGGCCCTGATTGAATTCAGCCAAGCACTTTCAGTGTTGTATTTCCCATCTGCTTGTCAGATATTGCCTTCCTAGACTTTGGATGGGCTGCCTTGCCATGAGATTTCCTTGCCTCCCTCGACAATGATGGCGTATCACTTCTGTGTCCTCTTTATAGAGAGAGATTTTGTGACTTTGATCCTCAATATTTGTCAGTCCTCTTCAAGAGATTTGTTGGGCATGGAGCTTTATGCAAGAGGACTGTAATGCCAACCATGTGGCTTCTAAATGACGACAGCCTCTGCCCTGACTGCAATTTTATCACTACCGCATCTGCTGCACTCCAATGAGGGTGATTTAAAAACTTGGCACAAATGGAATGGAGGAGATGAAAAACCACATGGCGATTTCTCCTTCCAATCGCTGCCATCCTGTTGTGAAGCCCAGGAGGGCGAAGCATATCTGGAGGTCCTTGAAATTGCATTTGTTGAATGTACAGTATATAAAGATGGTCGACATGAGAGGTTCCCAAAAGTGAAGGGAAAACATCTCGATCGCCCCTGGTGGTGGGCTGCAGTATAGGTCATAAACCCCTCCCCCTCCATGATATCAGCTAGGACCTGGGCCAAACTCAAAGTACATGTCAAATAAATTTTTCCCAAAGATGATTTCTGTCATTTCAGTTTGGTTATTTGATGCTATAAAAAGGGGGTGAAACATCATGATTGACAGCTGAGCCCCACTCATGATCGAGTCGAGCCGATGTAGGGGCAGGAACTCGACAACACAGCTCCGCCTGATCACTACTGCTCACTCAAATGACATCACAAGCGCAAGACAACAACATATGAAGTTATGGCGATAGTGACCTATCACAGACAAATACCGTATCTGATGGTCTTGGAGGTAGGCCTATGTGATTGCCCACCTACAGTATGATTTCTGGTTCTGCTATTAAGTTTGCGGCAGCAGAACAAGCTGAAAACATCACAAGATAAAGCATCCAACAGATATGGAGCAACATCAGTTTTCATTTGGATTCTCTTTTGCATCCCCTGATGGATGTAACTCTGATATTTACTCTTCTTTTAGCTCTGATTTGGTCTTCACTTGCTAGTAGTTGGGGGCACTGTTATGAGATTGATGAAAGTGGACCGAAAAAGCAAAACGAGTTAAAAACTGCATTGAGCAGGAGAATAGTTTTCTCTGTTTTGCCACTATGAGTAACAAAGTTTACACCAAGTCATTGGATCTATTGTTATTAGAAATGATCCATTAGTGCAAATTAAAAAAAAAAAAAAATGGCCGACTGTACCTGTATGTGATTGTAGTAGTAAAAGATTTCTGGGCAGTGTGCTCCTTGCGTCCCATGTGAAAGTAAGAGATGAGCTTTATTACACTTGTATAATGGTCTCCACACGTAGTGGACTACACGTAAAGAACAAAGGCCATTCCTAGATCTCCAACTTTATGATCCAAGAAACCACAAGTGAAGAGGTCAAGGGTCAAACCTGGACAGTTTAGACAGACCCCAACATAAGACCCAGGAATCTGAGAGCTGAGGAGGCTTTATCCCTCAGTTATCTCTCCCAGTCAGTGGTAGTAGTGGGGTGTGGGAGGGCTTCAGGAAAATAAATCAGGCTGGTTTTATAGTGGTTTTAAAGTCTGTGTCAAGCCTGTGTCTGACATCTGGGGCTGCTCTACACGGCATGCTTTTTATCTGTTAATGGCTCGACAAATGGGCATAAATAAATTATTCTACTTGTCCAAGTATTTTGAAAGAGGGTGTTCATTCAATAATTAGTTACATGTTTAGAAAAAGTAGAAAACACTGGGACAGCAAATAACCTCATTCAAGTAATAAATAATAAAGTGACTTGAGTGAGTTTTGCTTTCATGTAAGGAAAAAAAATTAAAGTAAATGTCCCATTTTTCAAATTGCTAATATTTCATTTCTTATGTCGGGATTTAAATCAAACTCCTCAGGGTGGTTTTGAGTTGGACAAAAGCTGTGAAAACAGAAGAACTAGGCTACTGAAGGCAACAACTTTCATTCCAAAATAGGATTATTCACGAGAGAGGAAATTTCAGGGCACACTTTATTACTACTACTACTTTATTATAGTACAATAATATGAGTGAATGCACAAGGAAGGAGAGACTTAGACATTCACAGAGTTGATAAGGGTTTGAGTGGGATTTGTTATTAGGTCTGAAAACTTAGGATAGATGTTAAAATTCTACACACATGCAGGAACTCTTCAACCACTCAAAAGCACACGTAAAATTGCATTATCTATTTACTTTATTTATATTATATAGACTTTATGGGTGCTCTCCACTGCTGGAGACAAAACGTGAATAACAACACAGCAGAGCACTCTGCCTCCACCATTACCTATTTTATGTGTTTATCTGCTGGGTAGCTTGTGAATTTCCCCTGCGGGATCAATAAAGTTGTGCCTTAATCTACAACATTACATCATTATCTGTTGATTATATTTTGCATTAAAATAAATCTGCAAAGTAACCAGTAACTTAAGTTAAAGAAAATACAGTGAGGTAAAATTTTTTAATATTTGCCCAATTGAAGTGGGGTACAAGTATAAAGTAGCAGAAAATTCCACCTCTGATTTCAGCGTATTAAGAACACCAGTGAATGGTTTGGAACACAATATATTCGAACACTGACTGACAAGACTGAAAATAGTGCCTCCTTTTAAAATTTAAGTATCCATTTTGAATTGAAAAATCTAATCGAATCAGACCCCCAAAATTTGGAATCTGAATCAAATCGTGAGATTCCCAAAGATTCACACCTTTAGGTAACATATTTGATAAAACAACAAATAATATAGTTACCATGCAAAACACTTGAGTACCACCTAAACAGTAAAAGTAAGTCTATGACACCCTTTGACCGAAGAAACAGGGCCTTAGCAGATGATCTCAGGCTAATAGCTGAAGAATATTGATCGAGTAGCTCGGCCTGATAGCTCGGTGCCATAGCATGTGGGGCCTTAAATGTCAAGATTAAAATTTTCAATTTCAATTCTGAAACGGACGGGCAACCAGTGAAAGGAAGCTCAAATAGGGGGAAATACAGTCATGCTTTCGTTATGAGGTTATAAGTGTGGACGGTATTATTTGGACACCTTGAAGCCTTGTAAGATGTTTTGACTGAGGCATGTAAACAAAATGATCCAGACGAGAGGTGATAAAAGCATGAATATCTCTGCAAATCTCAAAAAGTAGTAAAAGATCCAATGTTAGAGTTATTCATCAGGTGGAAAAAAAACATCATTGAACTAGCTTTTCAGTAGTGTTCATCGGTCACACAGAGGTGCGCTGTTGCACAGCGTTACGGTGAAAGGTAAGAATGATTTCCTATGACAGCAGAACCATATGAGTCTATTGGAAAATGAGCCCTGCTGTCTCTAGTTTGTCATGGAGGAGATGGGAAGGATTATCCATGATGGGGAGCCGTTTGTTCAGTGACCTCCTGCTTCTTGCCGACTCAAATGTCTCCAGTTTTGACAAACAATAATTGCAGCCTTGTGGATAAGTTTTTTGATTCTGATGCCATCTCTGGCACTGATGCTGCTCCCCCGGCACATCAGACGGCACTCGCCATCATAGACTGTTAGAAGACCTCCAGCATCTTCTGAGCAACTTCTCACCCAACAGATGGTAGGTATTAAAGGCACTCGAGAAATCAGAAAACTTGATCATCCCAGTTCCTTGGGATGTTGAGCAGCAGTGGCATGTCTTACATCGCACGCTGCTGCCTCGTCTGCTGACAAGGAAACATGGAACTGATCAGTATGGCAGAGGAGCATTCCTCTGGCAAATAATTATAACCACATACTCACGGCTAAAAGTTCAGTGACCGGAGAGACGTGACGTTCCTTCACTGTCATATGTCTGGGACTGCACCACCTTTCACTCACAAAAACTGCAACCCCTCCACCTTTCTTCTTACCACTGAATGTAAGGGCCCTGTCTGCCGCCTTAGTTTGTATAAGCACATCACAACTGCACTCAATCAAAACAAGACCATGCCAGGCAAGCCTACTGGAACGCTCACATTATACTGCCAACTACAGCTAACATATGAAGCAAAACTTGTGCAGTCAGTCAATAGAGGGCTTGAATAGTTACAAATGCTCACACATATACCGATCAGCCATAACATTATAACCACTGACAGGTGAAGTGAATAAAATGGATTATCTCCCTACAGTGGCACCTGTCAGTGGGTGGGATATTTTAGGCAGCAAGCGAAAATTTTGTCCTCGAAGTTGATGTGTTGGAAGCAGGAAAAATGGGCAAGCATAAGGATTTGAGCGACTTTGATAAGGGCCAAACTGTGATGGCTAGACGACTGGGACTGAGCATCTCTGAAACTGCAGGTCTTGTTGGGTTTTCCCGGTCTGGAGTGGTTAGTACCTACCAAAAGTGGTCTAAGGAAGGACAACCGGTGAACCACCGACAGGGTCATGGGCGCCCAAGGCTCAATGATGCGCGTGGGGAGCGAAGGCTAGCCCATGTTGTCCAATCCCACAGAAAAGCTACTCTAGCACAAATTACTGAAAAAGTGAAAGCTGGTTCTGATAGAAAAGTGTCAGAACACACTGGGCATCGCAGCTTGCTGCGTATGGGGTTGCGTAGCCGCAGACCTGTCAGAGCGTCCATGCTGACCCCTGTCCATCGCGGAAAGTGCCTACAATGGGCACGTGAGCATCAGAGGTGGACCATGGAGCAATGGAAGAAGGTGGCCTGGTCTGATAAATCATGTTTTCTTTAACATCATGTGGACGGCCAGGTGTGTGTGTGTGTGTGTGTGTGTGTGTGTGTGTGTGTGTGTCGCTTACCCGGGATAGAGATGGCACCAGGATGCACTATGGCCGGCAGAGGCAGTGTGATGCTTTGGGCTATGTTCTGCTGAGAAACCTTGGGTCCTGCCATTCATGTGGATGTTCCTTTGACACCACCTACCTAAACATTGTTGCAGACCAAGTACGCCCCTTCATGGAAACAGTATTCCCTAATGGCAGTGGCCTCTTTCAACAGGATAATGCGCCCTGACACACTGCAAAAGTGGTTCAGGAACTGTTTGAGGAATACAACGAGTTCAGGGTGTTGACTTGGCCTCCAAATTCCCCAGATCTCAATCCAATCGTGCATCTGTGGGATGTGCTGGACAAAAAAATCTAATCCATGGAGGCCCCACCTCAGACTTACAGGACTTAAAGGATCTGCTGCTAACGTCTTGGTGCCAGATACCACAGCACACCTTCAGAGATCTTGTGGAGTTCATGCCTTGATGGGTCAGAGCTGTTCTGGTGGTAAAAGGGGGACCTATACAATATTAAGCAGGTGGATATAATGTTATGGCTGATCGGTGTACATGCACACGCAGATACTCATTGTTTTTCCATATCAGTGTTTCCGCTGGTAACAATTTAGCGAAATGATAATGATATTTTGCACCTTGACCCCGTATTGATCCTCTGTACTCAACGAATGTTCCTCCTCTGCTACCTCTTTCTGGTTTTTATTTCAGGAAGAAACGCCTGAACCACCTCTTTGGATCCCCCATTACAAGCCAATGAGCAGTAATTAAGCCCACACCAGGAGTCTGGAGTTATCTGGAGAGTGGTTAGAGGGAAGTGGATATTTTTGGAAATGTATTTAAGAATGAATTGAATCAATTATTTCCTGTTTAATTAAAGCCTTTGTTCCTTTTAGTATTCCTCTCCTTCCTCCTCTCCCTCACCCTCAATAGAGTGGATTGGAGGTGACCAGAGTCTCTCAAGAATATCTGCGCTGTCAGCAGTCTTGTGCTTCAGTCGGGACTCAATGTACATGACTGTACTGACATACTGTCGTCCACTATCTTCCACTATTTTTTTTCAGTGTCCTTATTAAATCAATAATCAAGGCATTGTCTGGGGTACCAAAACAGCCCCAAATATCTTGCCTGGTTCTTGGCCCACCATCTCGTCTCCCCCATTTGAGAGAGCCATCTGCTGTGTTTGTTATCGCTTTACTTTCTCCCACATATTCATATGCTTGTATGAGTCCTGGATAAATAAGCAACATCATTTGCAAGGGAGACAAAGGATGCACTTTCTATCACAAGCCCTGTGGTGTCTCCTAGAACAAGATTAAGCACACATGTCCTGCATGTTTGCAGCTCCATCTGTTGAGTTGCCTGCACAATCCCAAAGATGAATATCCACCTTTGCCAGAGTTTCTTAAAGTAGCTCCACAAAATATTATGCAGTTGATGACTCAAACTCCAACCACACCTATGAGCCTCTCATGGACCACATCCATCACATACCTTAATAAAGGATTTAGAAATTGGTATTACAATCATTTATGTACCAAGTGAGAGCGAGAAAGAGAGAGAATGGGAAATAAAAAAATTTAAACTAAACTTGGTCATCATGACCAAACTCTGGTCGGTGGATGAAGCAACCCCCGCCGAATGAATTGTTTCACTATCAGAATTTGATCTATTCAGTCCGATAACATTTTGAAAGTCTAAAAGAGCCACACGATTAAATCATTTTATCCCCATTCAAGTTAAACAGGAAGTCAGTGCGCTTGCTCTATGGGTCGCAATGCGGAAAGCTATGTGGAAGATCCCGGTAATTTTATACACACAAAGGCTTCATGCACCACTGAGCAGATTTCATAAGAATGAACCCGGCCTAACCTCTGATGCTGTATCCAGATTTCCCTTGCTAGATCCATGGGCTCGGACATTCGGAGGGAGCGTAGAGTAGACATCTGATCAGGATGTTTGGGACAGCAGCTTTCAGCCTGGCTCAGTCCTTGCTGCTGCTTGTTCAGTTTTGACAAGCGGCAGCAATTCACAATTGGTTTAGGCAGCATATTGGTGAATTTAGATTTTCGCTGACAGGATGGTAAGCCTGATTGTCCAAATTGAAAATTTACTCATAACGCCACCTGTTGTGACTCGGGATGTTTGTGATAAAATCTTGGAGCACAGTAGCACGGCAGAAAAATTGTGCCACCAGTCATGTGATATTGATTTTGTCTTTGTAGGATATAGTTTTTTGTACTTGTAAGAGGTGCTGTATTTGTTTCTGAAGCACCAGTATTAGAACTACTCGATCAGCATGTGCTGCTCAGTGTCACCCTTAGAAGGTCATGCACCTATATAGTGGCATAAGATCATATATATCATACCATGTAACATATGATGATAAAAGTACTCCTTATGTATGCACTTGGAGGTAAACAGGTTGAACATTCCAGTGACTTATGTCTTTTGGGAAGAAATAACCAACAGCGAAAAATTTAAAATTAGAAAATGGAATTGGGAAGTCCAAATGCTTGAGAACCTCTTCTGCGCAAACAAGACGCGTCGCTTTAAATTAGAGCTGTCCCGAATACCATTTTTTGGGCCTTAAAGCTTCAGTGCGAATTACCTGTGAATGTTCGAAGCTGCGGGGGCGTGGGGTTGGCCGTATTTATAGCTTCGTAAAATAGGGTAAAATTTAGGACACAGCAGCTTAACTCTCTGTTCAGCACAAAGAGTCGAGGTAGAGCAGCCGTCCACCTGATAAATCCTGAGCTCCTTCAAAGCTGTCTAAAACAATATAATATAGTATTACAATACAATATAGTATTTATGTTTCCTCTGTCATGTCAAGCTTTTAACTACTCTAACCAAATGTGCCGCGGCATTACTGCAGCATTACGGTAACGTTCAAAAACACTGAAAGCAGTCTCTCTAATAATTTAAGTAAATCATTCAAGAAAACACCCTTACATCAACACACTATAAGAATTCACCTGGAAAGGTCGCGTTGTTCCACGTTATTTAAACGGCAATAAAGCGTACAGGAACCAGTAGAGTGGAGTGAATGTCCATGCAGTGCAGGTCTTATATCGGAGAAAATAATCTGTTCAGGTGGGTGGTTGGCTGGATATTTTCTGTGTACATGTGGATTCAGACGAACTCAGAGTTGACCACTATAAGCTACAAGCATAATTTCCTCAAACTTGAGGAAGCCACTGTCCCTGTCTCAGCCCCGTGTTCGCTGGGCTGCTTTCAGGGCTGCCAAATCTCACGTTCTCACCCTAAAGCGTGCAACAAATGCACGCTCCGGTGTCCGCTTTGGTGCGTCATAGAGCAGCAACTTTCATTTAGTGCAATTACTCACAGATGTCTGAAAACAGCGCACAGTGCAGCAGGTTCTGTTTGTGAAGTACATCAGAGAACTGTGGTGACATTGAGCTGACAGGACGCAGTAAGTGTGTCTGCTGTGTTAAAAGGGCAATTTCTAAATATGGCCGGAATTTGAAGCTGCTGTCTGCTGTAGTTATCTTGGGCTGTAATTAATTTTGGACGTTAGGTCAGTTAGCGGTTGAGCTAGTGGCATTGCAGCTGTCTGAAGTCGTGACCTCGGATCAAAGGACGAGTCACAGCGGTCAATGGAGCTCAGGCTCAGGGCTCCGCAGGTCAAACCCCGGGAACGTGGCTGAATGGACTGGGATGGTGTCGCTGCCTTCGAGAC
This sequence comes from Hollardia meadi, assembly GCA_037974645.1. NCBI lineage: Eukaryota > Metazoa > Chordata > Actinopteri > Tetraodontiformes > Triacanthodidae > Hollardia > Hollardia meadi. The sequence continues at coordinate 5,286,534 of JBBPCS010000729.1, forward strand.
CAGCAGAGGCCGGTTTGCGGACAGCTGTTACCAAACCAAATCAAACCAGAGGTGATCGTGAAAAGACAAACCAAGACGGTTTTTGGTGAGTTTTATTTCGTTTATGTTAAATTAAGTGTTTTACCATTAGTCAACAAGGCAATTAAGGCTTGTTTAAAAGAGAGAAACTTTGTCTTACAGAGGGAAACAGTTGTATTTTTATATTTAGGAAGGAAAATAGGTGTAAGAATATTTCCTTTCTTTTTGTTCATCAGACTAAATGCTAAGAAAAATTGTGAAACTGTGGATATTGATCTGTGCGTTCTTATCACGTGCTCAAGTTTAGAGAGTAAATGCCATAAAGGAACTCAGCCTTTATCTCTTTTTCGGTACAGCCGACCCAACTTCTCCTTCCTCTTAAAAAACCCCTAAATAAATAAACCCCACAAGCAGTCGAATACTATTTTGGATGTCTATTATCATGGCATCGACAGAAGCTTCGAAGCATTCAGGTCGGCAATATGTCTTTGCAGAAAAAAACGAGTATTACCTGATGGGCCAGGAGGAGTCCAGCAGTGCCTGAAACAACTGAAACAAAGGAGAATGATGAGCAAGATTACCTGGAGGAAACCACCATCCCTGGAAACTTTGAATCCCTCCACCAGCTCAACGAGTTCCTCATGAGGAAAAACTAGGCCATTCTGATAAAAATATCAAAACATGGCCTGAAAGCACTTGAGAAAGAAAATACAAGGTAACATGGAAGATGCCAACAAACTCCTCCTGCAAGAGAAGCAGGCCTGGTGGGCAGAGAAAAAGAAATGCGGAGATTGGTGTCTTGCTTGTACTGTTGAATCACAAAAAGAAGGGTTCTTGGTTCGAACATCTTTGGCCTTTCTGTGTGGAAGTTGAGTGTTGTCCCCGTGTCTGCGTGGGCTCCCTCATGTGCTCCGGCTTCCTCCCACAGTCCAACGACTGTAAAACATATTTTGTTTGTTTGCCAAGTTATGGCAGGAAATCATCTCCATACACTAACATCTGGTTTTTGTCCTCAAGGGTACAATCAGCTCACATTCCCAAGTCAAATGCCTGTGCAGTGGGCACTGGAATCATCTAGCCTGCGAGTGGCAGTGATGTAAACATGACACCCAGGTTGATACGACAATATTCCACCTTTTCCGGCTGGAAAATCACGTTGCTTAAATACTTTTCCGTCCATGTCAGTTCATGTAGCGCTCAAACGTTGTTTAGTCATCGTTTAGTTTGAAAGAGTCTGACGTAAAATACAGGTTTTGCTCTTTTTTTTTTTGTACATTTGTACTTTTGCTACTGGCCTCTATGTCAGGGCCCGTTCGGTACTGTACATGTGCAACTCTCAGCAGAGGTCTTTCTTCATGATTCTGAAGTGTTGTTTAATTTGAGCTGTTTCTTAAACTATTTATTTGATCAATATTTCAGTGTTTATGTGTGCTTTTATAAACTGAGAACCATGAGGGAATTGCCTTTTGTCATTTGATTAAAATTGAAATAATTTATTTTGCGTTCATTCATTTTCGAATATTCACAGAAAATGTCATGTCACAAAAATATGTTGTAATGAAAAACATCAACATCATAATTGCACAATGTGCAAAATGCAAGACACGACAGTTTTAAGAGATGGAGGCCATAGAGACAATTACACCCGACCCACTGGAGATGACTTTGTATTACTTAAAGGTGTCACTTTGTCATTTCACTCCACTTGCAAGCAACAGAAAAAAAAATGCCTAAAAGCTGCTGTGTGGTTGGATGCACCAACAGGATAAAGCACCCCGAACCAGAGGTCGTGTTAACCGAATATTCTCCGTCGTTGGCTGAATTGTTTTAACAAAGGCGGAAAAATCTGAAGGCCGTCTGTCATTTTGACAGATTAGAACGTTGAGGGTGATCTACATGTGAACCAGCTGTACATCGCGGAGGAAACAAAATCTATCAAAAAAAGATTCACCTCGGAGCATGTGGCCATCATCTCTGATCTTGACCCAGTCTGCGCTTCTCGCTACCCGGGTGCTGACAGCGCGTTAAAGAGCTACAGACTGGAGGCCTCGGAGTGCCTGTGACAAGCTGCCAACCTGGGTCAGAAGGAAAGCATGCTGCAGGGTTTTCTCCCGGTGAAGCGACTGCTTGCAGGATCAGGATCAATTCTGCAGTTTGTTCATATTTTCAATGTGATTTTCTAATTCTGAAAAAAGGCATTGTTCATATTTGCCTGTTTAGGCACAATGGCGGCAGTGTCTTAGTGCGCGCCGCTGTCACTGCAGGAAAAAAAAAAGAAAAGTTATTCATCTGCTTCGTGTGGCATGAAAAGTGACGCGCGGTCAGCATCTGTCGGCTTTTCTCCACATGCCCTTATAAATGCATCACCTGTGAGTTTGTTCTGTATTTTAAAAGTTATTGTGATCAGGTTGTTTTTGAAAATCAAATGCTGTTAAATAGGCGATCATTAAAAAAAAGAAAAACAAACATTTTAATGGTGGGTAATACGAGATTATGGCGGACTTTTTACAACCCTGTCCATTAAAATGAAGAACAACAAAGTCTAACGCAACCTCTGCCCTGAACTATGTTTATACGGGCTGCTGACCTGAAAAACTGAGCCTTTAAGAAGTCAATTAAAATGTTATTTGTATCGTGCCAATTCACAACAAAAAGTTTTCTCGTAACTCCTACTCTAATAAGTCAGGTTTTGTTCTTAACAGTGTTATTTCTGTAGGACGGGTGTTCAAGAGGGCTTCCAAATTCAGTATCAAATGCTTTTTTGATGATTTGTTGAAGAGTAATTTGTTGAAATCAACACGTTATCTGGCGCTGACTGGCTCTCTGCGGTGTAACTTGCTAACAGTTAACTGAATCATTTCTTTCTGTGTTTTTAGTGTTTTCTGGAGCCTGCTGCTATGTCGGCTGTGAGAGAACTGATATGAATCTGCTTTTATAAGAAAAAACGTCTGGGCAAAGTCAATAAGTTCCGGTTGTCATCACACAGGGCAAGAGATAGAGAGAGAGAACACACACTGCTACAAAGCCTTTTGTAAATTTTACACGCATCTTTTAGTGCATATTGAATCGCAGATTGTTTTCTCCTGTTCTGGTTTTCACAGTAAGATGCGTCGCAGGCGCAACCAGCTTTCTGTGTAGAGTGAGAAATCGTACCAGCGTACTTTGATGTCAAAATATACCTGCTATGCAGAATGCAGGTTGACAGGTCTAGAGGCCAGGATTCCATCATCAGCTCTGGAACAAACGATGTGTTAAATCTCCTCCGCCAAGGAGGTTCTGTTTTCACCCGTGTTCATTTGTTGGTTTGTTTGTTTGTCACCAGGATTACGCAAAAACTACTGAATGGATTTCCATGAAACTTGGTGGGAGGATGGGGAATGGGCCACGGAAGAACCCATTAAATTTTGGTGCGGATCCGGAAAAAGGGGCGGATCCAGAAATTGTTATCACTTTCGTTAACATTGCGAGACAGGGCGTTTTTCCACATATTTCTCAGTGAATATGCATGGATCTTCAATTCAGGATTGAATTCTTTTTAAAAAAAAGTCTTAACATCTTCTGGATGCAGCCTGATAATGTAATTTCTCTGCTACTTTCCTACTGTTGCCTGTTTTCCAGTGTGTTCATGACATTGAACATGACACACCGGAAAAAACAAACAACAAAGGCTAGCTCATCTGCAGGTAATGCAAAAGACATTGAGGTAGGTGCGAATTTGGGTGTAAAAATGGTATTAGTGTGTTGTCTGGAATTGGGTCACAGCTTATGTTTGTATTTACAGAAAGGAATTATTGAAAAAAAAAGAAGGAGGAAATCAGAAACAACTGGAAGTAACTAAGGCTGGTTGAGGGGAAAGTGGGTTTACAGAGAAGAACATTTCAGTATGCAGTCTCAAAAAAAATGGATTATCCCTGAGAGATCAAACAGGTGAAAAAGGATATAAGGCCATAATCTGAAACCGCACTTTATAGGAGGGTCTGTTTCATATTTATCTGTCCATCTTCTGCATAATTTGACCTTTCCCATCCCCCTACTCACTGTGCACTGGTCCCGCCTCCAGTAAAAACCTCTCCGTATGTCTTCATTACCAGCAGCAGGACAAGGTACTGCTGCTTAAGCAGGGATAAAAGAAGACACGGAGGAGAGGGGGGTAACAGGAGGTTTGGAAAAGAGAAAATAAAAACTTATGCAGAGGGAGTGAAAGAGAGACGGTGAGAGAGAAGGAGCAAAACAGAGCAAAAAGCCCCCCAAACAAACAAAAGATACTTTGAAAAAAATACCAAATTAGAGGTAAAGTGTGGAAAAAGGGAGGAAGAAGAGGAAAGGACAGTGGTCACTTGTGGACCAAAGAAGCAGAGAAATAAAGACGTGTGGCAAAGCAAAACTGGGGAGGAGAAAGACGGACAGCGGCACGCCACAGAAAGCAGAGAAAGCGAGAAACCGGACGAGTGTGACGGACAATGTGTGACATACGGCTGGCCTGGGAATCGCAGGTAAGGAAGGCGAACACACGTTTTGATCCTGTCTTGTCATATACAAACAGTTTCAGGAAGTCGGCTGACCGACGAACTCGCATGGCGAGGAAAGCACAACATGCAGACATCTGAGGCTTAAACACTCGGCATATGTGTAAGAACTATCAAAATATGCGTCTTTTGTGGTCCTTGTGCATTATTCTTGTGTATCAGGGGAAAAAGTGGGCAGAATTTAGCAGAAATCATCCTTTAAGAGCTTGTTGAAGCATTGCTTAATTTTCTCACAGTTGTGCCAGCTGTTTTGAAAAGCATAATCACTGATAAGCCGAAATGTAGCAGCTTTGTTCAATGTGTCCAGTGTTTGCAGAAATACTTCAATGCCTTTATTTTCAGTCACTGAGGAAAAGCCGGTGGTCGCTTAGGGCTGTAAATTAACTGAGCACCGTAATACCGGTAATAAGTACATTTTCCCTGATTCAGTTTGAAGCAAAGCTCCAAACGCTGCGAGGGATCCATCTGCCGATTCCACAATCTTGGTCCGTAATCAGCAATATTAAGGTATCTCTGTCAACAGTAGCATAAAAAAGTTTTTTTAAAAATGAGGAGGGAAAAGAATCTTGTGCTCGTTAAAAGACAATTTAAAGGAGATGGCATGTTGTAATTCTATCAACGGTAGATTTCTTTCAGAGACAAGAACCTGCTTAAAGATCTGGAAGTCAGAGCTGCTGAAAAACATATATGAATCAACACACATTACATTCATAGCACAATATAACATTTTATATATAAAATTTAGTGTTTACTATTGTAATAAAGGTGGCACAAATATGTAAAAACAAAGGTTAAATGTTGAAGCGCTCCCCCACAACAATAAAACTGCAGCAGAGAGTTTTAGAAGAAAGTGAATAAAACTTTATGCGCTTCATATCCAGTAAAAGGTTTATTGATGCACTGTGACTATAATTGCAGCGTTTGCAAAATGACACATTGATGAGGATGCCGCTCACTCTCTGTGACATCGTTTTTGTGGTATAATTGGACTCCAGGCTGTCTATTGATATTAGCACGCTCAGTTGACCGAAACATGTGTTTACAATTTTTGATTACTAGCTGATTCGGATACGAGAAGTGCAACTTGAACTCCGGTTTTCAAATCAGCATCTAATAAGGAAGGCTCAGAGGATCAGAAAGCCCTGAGAATGATCTTCCTCTGACCTGTGGACAACTGCGTCCAGACATGCAACAGTTTCTCAACGCTGCTTCCTAAAGAAAATAGATAAAAGGCTGTGTGTCGTGTAGAGGACAATTTGCATCCTGTGCTGTGACTTTTACACCCAGGGAAGCACTTTTCTGTGTTTTAATTTTGGCTAATTTTTGGCGTTGAGCAGCTGTTTCTCCAGTAAATCTGTACAGCACATACAGCCTACGGTGAAATATCTGACTGTGGAGCTGAATCCTGTCTGGGCTGTTACAATAACTTTTTATGCTGCCGTCTTGGCCAGGACTCCCTTGTAAAAGAGATTTTGAATCTCAATGGGAATATTTCCTGGTAAAATAAAGGTTAAATAAAATAAATAAAATAAAATGACATTTGATTGCAGCTCATAAATATTATGTTGACCAGTGAGTTTCAGATAAAATCATTATGTTTTGATCATGACATCAGACAATTTGTTTTTAAATACAAGTTGATGACAACAGCTGTGCTGAAAGATATATTAATATTTAAAGTAAGTGATGTCTTAATTTTGATACAACAATAGGTTCTTGTCTTGTTCAATGAAGCCAAAACGTTGTGTAAATTTGGGGGATTGTACAGAGAATGGACTGTAGGTTGAACTACCTCAGCTGGCACAGGAGGCAAGTCCTGCTTTGCCTTTTTATGGATAATGATTGTCATATGTCAACTTTGTTTTTCTAATTTAGCCAACTTCACAAGGACATAGTGTGAGTTGGAGCAGGTCAAGGGTGTGTGCCTGGGCCCATCAACGCTACAGTGAAATACAATCAGGTCATCAGCCAGTGGTAAATTGTCTGCAGTGCGAAGGGACGTTTTCCTGTCTCAATGCTGTCAGTGAGATCATCCAGGTCAGCAGTCAGTGCACCTAAAGCAGGTACAGTATTTCTGCATTTCACTACCAACTCCTCCAGGATCATGATAAGGTACTGTTAACATGCTCTGTACACCATCCCAGTGTTTCCCATTAATTACCTAGACTGTGACAGCCTGCCATACTCTAATTTTACCCACCATAGTTTCATAATAAACCGAAAATATTTTAGCACTTCTCATAATATCATTAAAGATCTTGCCATTGCTTTCAACAAAGCATCTCTCACTTTCAGTCAGCTGCCCCCTCCCCCATCTTGCTGTAGGTGTGCACACTCTTTCGCTCTCACACACACTTGTAGCGGAGCAGAGCGCCCCCCCCCCCCCATCCCATCCCACCCTCCTATCAAAGCGATATTTACAATTTGGATTAGATGATGAAGCAGAACTATCCTTCTGGTCACGACGATAGTAAAAAAAGAAAAACATAATGAGAGTGACTTGCGGGAACAGCAATCAGATAAACCTACTTTGATGTGAGCAAATAACAGTAACATTAAGTTGATACGCTATCTTACAATGCATCTCTCTCTGTCTGTCTTGCTAACCTCACTGGGCAGTACATCTCTTAGTCTGTCCGTGTCCTGCAGCCACTTCCAGGGCTGTATTCTGTGAATTTGTGCAAGTGAAATACAACTATTTATTACATTTGATAAACGCCAATGGGCAACAGTGTTTATAAACTGCAGCTTGGGAAATACAACCATGTCATGCCCGAACATGTGCTCATCTACGCTGGCATGAAACTTGTGCTTTCCAGCAGCAACAGGACCAGACATTCAAGACAATATATCAGCATGATGACACATAATTTTAAAACAACAATGATTATCTTGTCTCTCAGTCAAGGTTTACTCACAACTCTGGATTAATGCAAGACGGAAAGCAACAGAACACTGACTGTTGATTATAGCCTATAGGCTTACATTTACATTGTGTAGCCAAAGCCATTGTATAGCCACCAATTACCAGGCAGCAGAACCAAAGCTCAGTGTTATATTTTATTACTTTCTACATTTTATATTTTCTACAATTTTATATTTATATTCATGTTATTTATGATCTCGCCTCTTAATCTTTCTCACAAGTACACCACATTGATGCATTTAACTTTAAAATGTGCAAATTTTCTTCTGGGTGAGTATGCCCCAGGACCCCTGTAGAGGGTCTGAGGTCCACCCACCATAGTCTCACAAAATCCTGTGGGAAATACTGCATCCTGTTCACAAAACCTGAAGTGGCCAGAATAACAGTCAGCTGACTTTTCAAAATTGATTAAAAATGTAAACAATGAATTATACTTAACCTGATAATACTTGTTAGCTCCATTGAGCAGTAGCAGCTTGTCCATTTTATTGGCCAGAGTGGAATTTTACCATGTGTATACTTGAGAGAGGATTCTGAAATCCCACCGTCGGAGCTTAACAAGCACCAACAATACACTTCTTTCATCTGCAACTCCTAGATCTACCTAGATAAAATCTGGTGTCACATTGCCTAGGGTGAAGTGCTGAAAGTACAACACTTCTTCCAGAGTAAATGTGATCTTATCTGAGCGGCAGAAGACAAGAGATGAACACAAACAAAAATTAATGCTGGGGAATAGCTGCCATTTGCGCATTCATCTTGCATCATTATCAACTGAACTGACAAAATCTTTCAGTCAGTATTGATAAATAGATAGCGGCATTTCCTAACCTCTCAACATCGGTTCAGCCTCACTTTTAAACCTGAGATATCGCATTCAGAAGCATGGGAATGATGGGAGGTCAGAGCGAGCTTGACCTTTGACAGCCAGAATGTAATCTGTTCATCCTTGGGTCCAAATGACTGTTTATGCCAAATTTGAATAATTTCCATCAAGGTGTTCCTGAGATATCGCATTCACAAGAATGGGACGGACGGAAGGACAACCCAAAAACATAATGCCTCCGGCCACAGCTAACGCCGGCACAGAGGCATAAAAATATTTATCTTCATACATGTAGGTAGTACAGTACCTACCCAAAACATCCAGGGAGCTTTGGTGGTTGGAGATGATAACATAAGGTCCCTCTGTCTGCAGATGCTCCCAGCCGCTCACCTCAAATCGAAGACCCAGGAAATATTTCACATGACGAACCATGACGCGGATAATCCTGAGGGGAAAAAAGTTAATTAATGACGTAATTGTAATGTCTTCGAAATACAGGAGATTTGGTAGATTAACCATGCACATCATGGTTAACATCCCCATTAGTGTTGTTTGTTTCTGGGTTGGTTAATTAATTGCCTGTAGTAAGTACAACGCTCCAATAGGCTTTATGAGAGAATGTCCTACCATCTGCCTGTCTGTAGGCAAAAAACACAAGCACAAGCAAAGTTACAACTTCCCAGTGTAATTCGATGTGGCCAATAAGGGGATTTATCAAATCGAATCAATACTTTGATTTATCTGGAACTACACTCCCCTGTATTGGAGCAAGGAGGCAGGAATTGATGTCTTTTTCAGTCCACTTTCAGTTTAGTGGAGGTAAATGTGTATCTTTAATATTTGGTCAAATAAATATGTGCTCTATCCAATTTTAACACGTTTAACACAATGATTAACCTGCCGTTTACTTTCTCAGTGTTATAATTTTGTCTAGGGCTGCACGATATTGGAAAAAACTGACATTGAGATATCTTTTTTTCTTTTACCCAGATACATGCAGTGTGTTATTCATGTACTGACACACAGGTAATCATAACTTTCATCATATTTCTCACAAAGTTGGTTCAGCCCTCTGCTACCCCTCCACTTTCGATTTCATGCGCACCAGCATGCGCAGTTGGCGAGAACAGGTGGAGGGGTATTTTGAAAAACCAACACATTTCTTGTGTCGCAGTTGTGTTACTTACATGTAATCTACCATATCTAACGATGTTAAAATGTTAAATTATCCTTAATCTATGTGTTGGAAGATGGGCTTCCTTACTTTTCTTATTGATTATTCACGAAAATGGAAACTTTGCAATTTTTCCTTTTGTAGGGAGCAGCAAAAAAGTTGTAGCATAACAACTTGCCCTTCTTGACATTGTGTGTCCTGCAACGCGAAGTTGCACATGGGCACATTGCGATGTTGATGCTGAAACGATACATTGTGCAGCCCTAATTTTGTCTAAAAAATGTCAGAAAATTGTGGAAAAACCTGTTCTAATTTACAATAATATATAATTTATGAACACCAAGCATCAAATCCTCACATCTGACAGGATGGAACCAGTGATTATTTAGCATTTTTGCTGAAAGGAAAGAAGAAAAAAATATAAATTTTTTGTCCATCAAATAATCAATTAATCTACTAAGTGTGTTGGTTCCAACAAACATAACTTTACAATGGAATATATTAAAGCTGCATTAATTTATTTTTTGACACTATTATTATTCCCAGTTTATACAGTTGTTATGACTAACATGTTAGCAAACAATTGCCAAGGACTTAAAACCTTGACCTTTGTAGAGACAAAGAAGATAACAGTTCTGAACTCTGTTGAGACATATCCAGAGTGACATCTTCCCTGATTGGCAAAGTTTCAATGTGATTTTAAACAACCAGCTCCGATGTGAGACCTGTGTCACAATCATCATTGGCTGCTATAACACTTTCAAAAGCCTGTTTGTCCTCAATCAATACCGTTGCTCACCTCAAACAGAGTACGGCTACTAATTTCAAATGCATCTCAAATCTGGTGTTGATGTGTAAGGCTGGAAAGAAATGTCCAGGCAAATTTGACATACACGCAAATCATTGATAGCAAAAAGCCAAAAAGCAGGCTTTAAAAAGAAGAAAGATAAATAAATAAACTCCGAGCAGGTCTACAAGTGAGGAATACTAAAAACAAGAACACTTGCAGAAAAGTACAAATCCATTACCATATAAATGTTCCAAATCTGGAACCTCCTTTTTAGGGGCAAGAATTTTCGTGTGCAAAACAGAACCACAAATTTTGGATAACAAACTAGCTATTTCCCTATGTAACACACCGACACTGGCTTCTGTTACAACAACTTCAATGACCTTCCCTCTAAGGGAAAACAACAGTCACATCCCATCTTCTGTCTCTGCCAAATCATCCCTTCAGAAATTACCTCATGTCCCTTCCTCATCAGTGAATCATATCCCCTCTTAAACATTTTCTTCCTTTTGTTGTCCTAGTATGCCTTCATTTTTAAAATACCTTCTAACATGTATGTGCTTGATTTAAGTGCATCAAAGAAGTTACTGATAAAAGGCACAATAATTTTGGCCAAAAAAAGGGCTTTGCTTTCATCTCAGAAAAAAGGTAGCAGGCAATAATACTAATGGGGTCCGTCTTTGAGTTAGACATGCAGAGAAATCCCTTTACTAATCTCCTTGTAATTTAGGGTCTATCATTTGAGACTTTGCTTTTTTTGACTTCTTTTAACTTTGCTTTGTTATCGAGAAACCCATGCCTTGCAACCTTCCACTAAACTGAAGTTAAGAGTCACTGGTAAATAACTAAATCTTAATGCTTATACTGTAAATTGTAAATAGAATTTTTTCAGTTTTACCAAACAATCCATGCTGTTACCCCCAAAACAAAATGATAAAAAATAATGGGCTCTATGCTTTTTCAGGGCTATATAATAATTGTCCCACCTCGGGCTGATAAGTTTTGCAACTCACTTGCCCATCGGGCCCAATGGAGCCCATATCTGAAGCAGAATTGACTGGAGTCCCAACAAATCCATATCTTACCAATTAGGCTAAGCTGGTAAGTAAGAGGTTGTCATAACTGATTACACTGATAATCACAACCACAAAAATTAGACCCGGGTTGTAAAATAAAATAAGAAATAAATTCTCCCAAAATCTGACCTTGTGTACACCAGAATTAACATCAGAATCTTTAGAAAATATCCTTTAGGAGTGAATACTCACATAAATAATAATAATTATAATGCATAAAATACATCATATACTGTGCATTCATGTTTTACAAACTAACTCTTGCCATGTTTAGCTTTTCACTATTTGTAAGATGGGCTGGGTATTGATGAACCAGTTTGCGTTGCATACACATTATATGTTTGACTGGTTTGCTCCAATAAAACAACTTTAACCTTTAAACCAGGATACAGTCCTTGAGTTGTCTTTTAACACAGCAGTGCGGTGATAACACACTCAGTCTAGTGCAAAAGCAACTGGTTATGCAATGCCAGTGTTGCAGCAATTGTAAGATTGTTCAAGGGGAAAGAAATGGCCTTGTTGGCTTCTTTTTATGACCAATCTACTAAGCTTTTCCTCTGCTTCATTTCATCATCATCTCTTCATAAGTTCCGTTCGTACCTACAGGGCATAATGACAGTACGGCTGATCAGTCGCCAGCATAGATTTAATGCAATCTGGCTGCTCACAGATAAAAGGTGAGCCTCACCAGTTATCCCTATTGAACCAACAAACAAAGATAAGCTAATTTAGGTACTAAAGTTCAAGACAGGAACATGGTCACAGGATCAGAATGGCATTGTAGAGGATTAATTCATTAAGAAAGGCAGGGACAAGGAAATTAGTATTTTACCTATGTAGGCTTTAAAAGGTCAGTTGCACAACTTAGGTGACATCACTGCTTAATCAAACAGAAGGCAACACTGGTAGTCTCCCACTGATGTTAAAAGCCATTAAAATGTATTGAACTTTGGCTCGAGCAATTGTGATGGAGGAAACTTAGCCTCTGTCCTTTATCTGTTGTCATGAGATCCTACCTGATAATTAAAGTTCGAGCTGTAGCCAAAAGTAGCCATTCACATAAGTGACGGGTAGAACTGTGTGTCTGTAGACACAATAAATTGAAAACCAACAAGACTGTATCAGGAAATGCAAGCCCAATTTTAATTCCAACTTGAGTTCTATGGTTGCTTTTGACAGTGGAGGCCTGTTCTGGCTCACAATATTTATCTGTTACATTCAAGTCCTCTAAGTCAGCTGTGAAGCAGACAGTCAGCCCCAGAATTCAGGCCTTTGTGTACCCTTCTGATAGCAAAAACCTTTGACAGACTGCTCTGTACTTGGTGAATCACAGAGCTCTTTCTGCCTAAGCTTACAAGTTTTTAAAATGTGCATCCAAAGCGCTACTCAATCCCTGTGCAAGGCTTGACCCTGCTTCAGTCGCTTTGTTGCAGTCAACAGGTCCAGATAACCTTTGAGCTGACAGAATGGTACACCAGTGCAACATGACACCACCACCACCACCAAGGCTAACGTACCTCCAAAACAGTTATTGCTAGAGCAGCGAGGCAATTCTAATATAAATGACACGGCTGCTGTCAGATCAAGGCCAAGTGAGGTTGCATTGAGGATGGGTCTCATAACTATTCAGTAATCCAACTTTAATTAGGTGGAACTTGCCATCTGGCATCCACCTCTTCAAGGTAATTACTGGAATGCAGTCATTTGTGTCCAACAATCTATCCTCACCATCTCAGTTTAACCACAACAACAAAAATCCCCCTGCTACAACGTGAACACTGACACTAAAGGCGTACTACATTTCTATCCGAACAGGTATCAGATGACCCGGGTGCTGTGTCAGTATGAAATAACATATTTCCCCCAGTGGTAAGGTCAAGGGGTCATTTCCTACAGAACCAATGTCCGCACAGGTACAGTATATTACTGATCATAAGAGAGTTGCAGTAGTTGTAGTGGTACTGTATTAGGCTGCATTCAGTTTTTAGTTGTTTAGCCTCTGACATACTGTAAATGTTAATATTGGTGGAAAAGATGCGAAACACCTTTTTGTATAACGTTCAATAAACCATAACCACCACTAACTATGGCCCCAATAATTTAATCTACGTCTCATTCATGTACTATCATAAAGGTAGGATTTAGTGTAGTGCTATTGTACCGGATTGCATGTCTATTGTGTAAATGTGCATCTTAAACAAACACACTGACTACGCAGTATAGCTACACCTGTATCAGTTGCATTATCAAAACTGTTGAATCCATTTGGCTAGCCTAATGTCTATTGCTTGAGCACATAGATAGCAAAACAATGATGCATTGTGACTTATAACCTGGCTAGTGTCAGGCATTTGACTGGAGGGAAAGAAAGTTAGCAGACATTCTTACAGAAGATGTAATAAAGATATTTGTCGCTATCTAAGGTTAGTATTGTTTTACACACAGTAGGAATAGGAAGAGCATGTCTTGACTTGGTACGCTGAGCACTAAACATGAGCGTAACGTTAAATGTTAATGTTAGCATTCTTGTTTTCAGCTAGCGTAACGTAACACGTTCCTACTGTCAGTGTATCAAGGGGGCTAATGCTAGCATGTGATTAAAAATGCATCATGTGATTAGTTATTTTTTGTAAGTTTGTCTTTTCAAGAAAAAAAAATGATAGACTACAAGCTCCCCTGGACGTTATAGTTCTGTTGTGTTAACATAACCCTAAACTGCAATAAGACCGGTTATGTTTCTAGCAAGCGTAATTTGAATGTTTAATATCAACTACGGCTGCTGCTACTAGCCAGCCAGCTAGCATGCTAACGTTGGCTAGCTGTCAGACGGCACTGCGAGCGACATTTGTTATGCAAACAAACTCACCTCATGTTTTCAATGTCTCTGCCTCCGCTTTTCAGTATACACAGAGGGATCGAAATCAGCGCCAAACACATCATCCATGCGACATAAAAGAACTTTTTGAAATAAAAAACAAACGTGCTGCTGGTCCACATCAGGAGTGGGATCACCAGCAACGGTATCATCCATAGCACATCCATAGCGACCCACCACAGAAAGTAAGTGCCAGCAATAACACGCGTTTTGGATAAGGAAGCTGCTAAAACGCTGTCCAGCTAGGGTGCAAGAGAGAAGGGAAGCACCAACGCGACCCTGACAAACATTACACAGTCAGAAGTTATTCCGTTAGGTTACCCTGGCGATGGTAATGCTCGACTGTATGGCTGTCCAAAAGGAATGTGTAACGTTGCTCATCTGTTGCTAGTGGCATCACGAGGTGGAGTCAAGTCGTCATCGATTGTGTTTTTTTCTATTTCCGGTTGCTTGACCACGAACTGGTCGGTCTGATTTGATGTCACAGGTAACAAACTATTTCTGTCAGCTATTATACAGAATGTATGAAATTAAAATCAGTGCTACCTGTCAAAGCATTTGTTTCAATAATTTTTATCCACATCCAGAGGTTTTGTAGATTATTTTATATAATTTTTTTTTCAGTTTGCCATAACAGGCCTATGTGGATTCACTCTCTTCAAAGGGCCATTCACAGAATGAGACCAGTTTGACATCCGATTACTAAACAACATTTGTAATTGGATTAGCAGTGATAATCCAATCCTTGGCTATAATCTGACACTGCCCAGAAGCCTTGACTATTAAGTTTCACCCATGTCGAAGAGCTCTACTTGATATGATTTGGAAGATTAGGATCAATCAGTCATTAATCCTGATTTAATATGTGCAGTGATCCTTGCCATTGGAAGCCTCTAAACTTGGCACCAGACTTCCTGTTTATATAGTTAAATTAGTCTAATTTGCACTTTAAGCAAAGGATAATATTTGGTAGCCTAAGTGTGAGTTTACCAAAAACTATGTGATGAATAGAAATCTCAGACTCAAATCAAATTTTCTAGATTGCTCTGGATTATTTTTTTTTATCCATTTAGAATAATATAAAAGCTTCATTGTTGGTTTGTCTATATGGACTGAATAGAGAACAATGCTTTGTATAGATTAGTGATGGACAATATTATCAGACAGATAAATTATCGGCCCACTAATGGGAAATTTTGTATTATTGGTTCAGACATGCAATAACCTTCCTCCATAAGTCAAATCTTTATGTCCACAACTTTAAGTTTAGTTTAAAGCTTCAAGTTGCACCGACTGCAAGGGAGCTAGACCAGTAAAACCTCTCCTCAGTTATAAAGGAAGGGGTCCACATCCAGTTGGGCAAGTTTGCCTTTGAATTAGAATGTCATGATGCTGTTTAAGGCTAAGTTTAAGTCAACAAACTGGAGTCACTGGTGTTTGAAATATTTAGCACAGCCCACAGGTTCAGACACATAAGAGGCACACATAACAGAGGCTTATGTGTGTATCCCCATAAGAAGTGTGTTTCCTAATTAAGATCAGTTTACTGCAGTTTAGGCCCGCTCCTACTGGAGAAAATGCCCCTGATGACTCATTATCCACATCCTGGGTAATCTTTGTCTCCTTCTAAACAGTGGCTTTACTTTAGTGGGTGACATGCTGTCAGACCTTGAACATTTCTAAATGTTTAGCTGGCTAAAGTATTTACTTGTTAATAAAAACAGCTGCAAGAGGCGTGTTTATGGGCTCTGCTGTTTAAAGACTACTGGTGAGGGGGAATAGACCATATTCATTAGTCATAATAATGTGTTCATTTCAATGCATGTGTGCATTTCAATGCTTCCCAATTGATCAGCAACTAAAAAATGTATAGCGACAATCTAGACATACAATACAGCCTATTTGATAACCAATTAGTTAACGTCAAACAAGAGCTAACGTTAGCATTTAAGCACTTCCTAGCTAACATTGTCGTGTTACATGATACGTTAGTGCCCAATTATGTAGGTAGGCCTACACAATGAACAGCCATTTGCTCTGGAATGGTGTACTGTTTACTTAGCAACTCAAATGTCATGGCAAGATATGGTACATGGAAAAAGGAAGAAACTTATCAGACAGATACTACACTAAGTTCTAACAACCAACGTTGTAGATCTTCTGTTGTTTGCCTGATTGTGTTACTGTTTGGGATATGGGTATGTTTTTAATGGTTACAGTATGTGTGGTATATTTGTTCTTATGAATGTATTTGTGGCTTTGGTTGCAAGTGTGACTGCAAATTTAGGGAACAATGCATTCATCTGGTTTATATTACATACATTGATATGTGAATTTTAGAAGATTTCAAGAACTGTAAAATTGCAAAAAAAATTATAGAAAATATAATCCAAGCTGCCATTTTTATTGTTTCTTTACTATCCTACCAGAAATGCAGTGTGCTCTCACACAAATTTCACTTCTGCTTATTCAAAGCAAAGCAGAACTACAACCAGCAAAACCTGAAAGCTTGGTGAGGTTAGAGATGAAAGTTAACACCACATCTGTGACGTTGTCCAGGATTGCATCTACAATTCTGTCTTCACCCGACATGGTTGGGTACCGTTTAACAAAATGTAAATATGCAGTTCTCCTGGTAAAACAGCTCAGCTCTGCTTCCTGGCCCTGACTCACATGAAACCTCTGAAGGCCCATGAAGCATCAAGGTGAGAGGGAGCCATGAGCATACCGATCTTATTGGGAAACTAAATGTGGAATGGAACCAATGTTGGGGGAAGGATTGGGATCTTGTACAAGAGACTGAGAGGTTGGGGGTCACATTCAGGCTCTGAATCAAACTCCTCCATCTGGAGAGTGTGTAAGAAGCTAACAGAGGTCCGAGTGCTCTGCAGCCTTTGATCTCCATGATGGAAACTACTGAGAAAACTCGAGAGTTCACTTCTGAACATGGTTTGTTGTGATTGGACATCTGTGCGAGCCGTGAATCGCTCAAGCCAAACATCATCTTGAAACACAAGAGAGTTCGCAAATGTACGTGGTCAGAGGGCTTGGGGGCAAAGGATGATGTTGAATTTGGAGTTGTTTTATCAGACCCTACACTCGGATAAATAAAGAAACTGAGCTGTCAAATGATCACCATCTGGTGATGTGGTTTAGAGGAAAAGTGGTGAGTCTTGATCTGGTAAAAGCTGTTGATATGACCGAAAGTATCTCATGTGGCTGCAATCACCCTCCTCTTGAAGTTGAGCCAGGAAGACCCTAGACTCACTGATCCTCCTACAGTAGGATTTTGTTGATATTTGGGAAATGATTGAGTGCATTAATATTATGATTATTTGTGTGCCCTCTTAATTTATTGCTTGGACTTAAAAAAACAACAAAAAACAACAACAACTTCATTACACTGACTTGATGTCAGTGAAGGTCCTTGTGCACCCCCTGTTGGTGAAACAAACCTTTCCTTTTCCTTCCTTTGCCTATAATCTTGAAAGGTACAATCAGTTATCCAAATGTAAACAAAAAAGTCACTCTATTATCTTAAAATAAAAGCACAAGAATGTAAACGGCTTTGCCTTAAATTGAATGAGAAGTCTTTTAATACGTATTCCTCTATAGACAACAGCAGTTAAAGGTTTTATTTTAATGCACACACAATAGTAAAACATGCTTCAAATTTAAATTAAGAATAGTTAAAAACAATAAAATACTTAGCTATGATCAAAAATTTTAAATCTTCGATTGTAGGCTATATGTAGCCTAAATGCTGCAATGCATACAAAAAAACAAAACAAACAAACAAATACAGATTGATGAACGTTAATGTTCACCCCAGATGCGTTTATCTGGAGAAACTGACAATACTGTAAGTTTGATTAAATATATTTTTGTCCTCAAGTATCACCAGAGTTAATACCATAGCTAGGTAGTTCATCAAAGGCAATGTGATACGATGGAAACAAATGTTGACCTGGAAAATGGTTCACTTTGAAAAGTGGTCAATAAAAATGTTCGGTAAATGTGAATTAGCTACTAAAAAATACCAAACGTGTAAATGGTCCTTTAAGGCATGTTTGAGTCCAGTATAACACTGTAATTTTGTAAGCATTAAACAAACTGCATGCATACCTTGAATGGTTTGGCCTTAGCAATTATGACAGAACAGTCTACTTTGATCTACATGTCTGTAATGTTCAACTAAAAATGATTAACCACATAATTAATGTTATTTATTAGACAAGTAAAAATGGTCGCCGTGAGTGTGATCAATTACAGATGTGGTAACAGTTAACCTCCTGGTATTTCGGTCTTCTGCTGGCCTACTTAATGTCTGCAGTGGTGGAAAAAAATTCCAACCACTAGATGGCAGTGTTGTTTTAGCAATACTGGCAATGGCATTGAAACAATCACACCAGAATCTCTATCTTAACACAAAGCAGTTATTATCACAAAAAAATTAAGGCTTATGTGATGATTCAAATTGTTAATCACGATGATCATGATGACCATAGTAATAATAATAATAATAATAATAATAATAATGGCTCTACAGTATAACTATACAACAGTGTAACTATACAGTATAATGAGGCAACTCAGCTTGCCAAGAAAAAAAAGACTTTATAACTTTATATTAAGTGTTTGACTCCCCTGATGGATGCCTTGAATGTATCCACAAGTACTTTTTCATAGTTTTATCTGGCCACAGCTCATATTAGGTCATAATTGTGTTAACAGAGCAACCAGTGGTTTCATTTGCAAACAAAGGCTACCAGTTTGGGCTTAAAGTTTTGAGTAAAACCTTGTGCAAGGGACAGAAAGGCAGACTGCCTTCACTAAGTAAAATGTAGTGAAGGCTGCAGCAGATTTTTTTCAGCTGCCCTTTTGGTGCATCAGTGTTTCTAAACGCTGCACCTTCAACACAACATCCTGTCTGAAACGAGGAAGAGCTTGTGGCTCTTGTGGGGGTATAGCCTAAAAAGTAAATCAAGGGTATTTTAAAGGCATGTATGATTACTTCAGGTCTTACCGGAGAGAGAGGGGAGGCAGAAGTTGGCACAGAGGTTAGTATTAAAAACTCTGGGGGTATTCAATGAAACATCTGCCATAGGTGGTGACCTTTTTTAACCCCTTCCCCTCCACCATTACCACGTTTATTCAACCCGCATTTCAGAATCATCAGTTCACACAAACAGAAGTGAGTGAGTGAGTGAGTGATTGAGTGAGTGAGCACCGATATTTGTAAAGGCTTTATTGGACAACCCTGCAGAGACACCCCCCACCGATCTTTTTTTTTTATACTTGCGTGTGCGCGCGCAGGAGCAGCTGTCATTGGGTCGAAGCGGGTGCCCGCGCGCTGCATTTAGCGAGACTATCCTGTTGGAAGATTACGCTGCAGCTTCTGGCCATCTTGTATCAGACAGGATGAGACGTTGAAAAAAAATACGGGTATCGGAGGTCCCCCCTTTTCTCGTAATACGGTCGTTGACAGACGAGTACCACTAAAAGGCTAAAATCACGTCCGCAGCTGTGTGTGCTGGAAACACCTCGTACGAGTTGTGGATTATTCCTAGGACGTACTGAAACCATGAGCTGGGGGTCAGAGCTATGGGTGAGTCTCAGTGCACTTGTGTCGTTTGTTCACGTTTTTATAGCGCCCGTGTGCGGACCTAACGGTTCTCGGATAACACAAACAAACGTGCGTGTGACAAGACGCAGTGCTTCCATGTTTACCGCTAAAACGAGATTCGGTTCACGCTGCTTTGCGGTTGTTCAGCCTCTGTGACGTCCTTATTAATTTGTGATGTTAGCGTTAATCAGCGGAGATGGTGTCTGATTCGTGTTACATTTCGTATTAATATTAGTATCGCGATGCATGTTAGCTAGCTGACAACGAGGCTGTCAGTTAACGTGAAAATCCAAGCTAGCTACCACCCATTTTAGTTAACATTTTTAGCATTTCAAACCACGTTTTGCACACACAGCCCCACAATATACTGTAACATCGCTGTTGGTGCTGTGCCAGGTTGTTGGGGCTGTAAATGTTGCACTGACACTTGTGTTTTTTTGGTAACAGTATCATAAACGTGTAACAAACACGTAAATTACGTGCATTTCGCAGGGTGTATTATCACGTTTAGTAGAGGAAGCAGATGAGGCTAAATTCTCTTATTTATCTGCACACAAAGGAAGCACTGCTGCTTCATTGCAAACGGTGAAAAGTAGCTGGTTAACGTTAACTTACTAGTTATTGCAGTTAAGTAACAACTACATAAAAAGCCTGCCAATTCTTACTCCATATATATTTATCATAAAGGCAAAAATCTGGTGTTTAAAAAAAAAAATCTTATTCCCAACCTATGAGATTTAGCCATCTAAATCTAAGGCTAATATACTCCTTTATCTACAAACAAATATCCGATAGGTCTTAGGTTTGACCCAAAATTGCACTTTAGCAGAGACCACACTTTTATCTTCCACAACTGGCACAAATTCAGGGGAGACTAGGATGACATTAGATCTTATGAATGTTTGCTTTGGTTCATCACTCCTGGTGAGCAACAATAGAAAACAAAGTAGAGGCCCAGTGACCTTACTACAAAAATTCCTATGCAATGATGTCACCTGTTTTATCCCAGTTAAATTCACTTTTTTAAGGAATGAACTTCATACAGTACAACCCAGTAGTAGCCTTTATCAAGCCAGCCACTGCATCAGTGGTGTTACCCCATATATGAACGCTCAGATACTCATTCATTTTGGCAATGTGTTGTAAACTACACCATTGGTATAATGAAGATAACAGGTTTGTGTCAAACTATTTTTACGACTTGATAATAAGCAGGTGCAGCAAGAGGAATTCCTGTTGTCAGGGTTTTGTTTCAGTGGCTCGCGTTGTTATTTAGTTGTGGAAATGATCCACCGGACAAGCTGTCATTCTGCTGTCTGTGTGCTGGCAAACTGCCTGGCAGAGGTGCTGGCTTGTTGTTACAGGCTTTGTTGCACATTCAGTATGAATGGTGGCATGGTTTACAGTATATGTGCACTTGTGAATCATTGTAAACATGCATGAGAGTATGCTTAACAGTTACTACATGGAGTATGAGGGGTCACATTGCACCTGTAAGTATATGACAACAACAACTCAATTTTGAACAAGAGGCCAACAATTCTATGCAGCACCTGATCACAGTACTTGCAGTGTGGAGCACATTTTTTCCTCTGATAAAACTGCTGTTTTAGCAAAGTCAATATTATGAGTTGGATTTTTTTCTTCTCTACCAAGCAGCAAAGGGGTCTGGAGATGGTTAAATCATGGATGTGTTTTTCCTTTTGAGGAAAAAAAAGGAGGGAGAGGCACTCCCCTCAATTCTCCAGTAATTTACCTGGTCCAAAGTTCACAGAGAAAACCACCAGTACTCCACATTCTTTCTATTTTCCCAGTGATGTCAGTGTATTTTTACTTTACTACTGCAATGCTTGATCTGGAAACAGTGCTGCCCAGGTAGCCATGCAAAGCGAACATAGCCTGAAGGTATTCTACAGGCTTCCATGTGTACTTTAAGTCTGGAAAACATTTGAAAGTTTTTTTTTTAAACAGAGACTGGGCTTTTGCAGAGAATAATGTATTACAACCAGATGCTCGCTTTTTTCTTTAGCAAGCTGAATGGAATCCAGACACTTGTTCCTTTAATCTTAGTCCCTGCAACATGGCTGCAGACAATGCTCTACAGGTGGCTGTTGCCACTGGAAAATGCACACAGCTTGTTTTCTTGCTGTCCCAATGCAAATCAAACAGCAAAACATACAGCAACACCAGCGCTGTTACCGTGGCAGCACCCACACTTTTATGTAGAGCAAGGGGAGGATGTTGCGAGTTAGGCATCATATGTCTTGTTTTGTTCAACTAACAGTCCAGAACCGAAAGATAATTAGTTTACACTGATATAAAACAGAGACAAGCAGCAAATTGTCACATTTGAGGAGCTGAGTTTTTTGTTGTTTTTGCTGGATACATGACTGAAATGATTCATTGATTGTTAGATAAATTTTCTACAGAGCAGCTGATTTTGCAGCTCTAGTTATTAGCCTTGCAAAATCCTAAATCCCATCACATATGATTAGTCAAAGTGAAATTCAACTTAACAGCAGCTAAAGGTAAGATCCACTATTTTTGACATTGATTGATTCTTCAGTGTTAAAAATCAGTCTTGACGGTTAGTTTAAAAAAGTAGGTGGTGCAATGTGGCAGATGAAGGATGTGGCACCACATGCATCACACATCTTATCATGCTCATCCTGTTGTCCCCTGTCAGGAACAGGAAAGCAAATGATATTTCAGGAAGTGAAGTCACAGTCGAGCAGGGTTTCTCAACCTCTCACCAACACAAATGCTTTGGTGAGGTGGTGCAAGTGTGCTCAATCAAATTATATTGATCAAATAGCTTACTTTATTTAAAATTGTGAATATTGGCCAGGTTATGGCTGGAATGGCAATTGTTCTGGCTTTGTGACTCCATGTGTAAAGCAGCAGAGTCAATTGATAGACTCCAAAATGTTGAATGCCTCTGGTGCAACATCATAGCGCTGATTATAGTCATCACCATCCACTTAAAGGCAGACTCTTGGAATGTTTGCTGCCATGAAAATTATGACCATCACTGGCCTGTCCGTGTAACATTACCAACAATGTACCAACTAGAGGTGGAGAAGCTGATGATTTCATCATCTTGAAGGCATTCACAATCTACTTTTCAGGCGAATTGTAGAGATAGCAATATTTAACACGCTCTTAATTCTGTTTTCATATATCACATAACCTTATTGACTAGCAGATCTGCACTATGTCAACAAACCAGTAGAGTGATGAAGCCAACTGGATGGCTATGCTGATTGGGCAAATTATTTCATGTGTCTATTCCTTGGGTGATGTTTTGTAAACAACAAAAAAAGTAAAGTTAATGTTAATCTTTAATGCAACATTTCTTTTAATGGTGAAAATGGAAAAGTTCATAGGTTACTTCATGTCTGGCTATAGTCTACAGGGCAAAAATTACCATAATTTAGATTATGGATTGTGATTGTAATTAAATAGATCGTAATATTATTTTATGGCCACATTGCCCACTCCTAACAGAAGTGTTACAAAAACATCTTCCATTGACCTGCAAATCGTCAGGGTATTAAACTTCACTACATTATGTTTCAGAGTACTGAAATGTACTAGGTTTGGTCAAATTCGTAGGATATGACTGTTTTCTTTTTGTGCAAACAGGGAATGAAGGAAATTAATCTGGATGCATGAGCATGCATCAAGAACATGCAAGATTCCAAACCCTACCAAAAGAGGCATTATGTACAAACGCAACCAAAGAAGAAGGAAGTCAAATGTGGTGAAACATGTGACTTTTTCTCTGGGGAAGAGGGGTCAGAAAAAAAAACCCATAAACAACTATTGTATAACTAAAGCATTACACTCTAAATAACCATTCTGAATTAAGTTAGCTGTGCTTGAGGATGGTTCAAAGAAAGGGAGACCACAACATCTCTGAAGTATTTCCTCTTGGGGCTCGGGTGTTATAGCTGGTACTCGAAGCAGCAGAGGTGCCACTAACCAGGCAATCAAACAAACTGGTGGTTATACCATACACACAACATTCACAGTAGGGGTGGGCACTCTGTCAAAAAGATAATATCACAATTTATTTACAATCATGATGCACGGTGTAAATGACAATGTTTTTTTCTCAACTTTGAAATGGACACTTTTCCTTTAAAACACAATATTGCATTAAAGATGATTGTTGATGTTGATGATTTTTGCATTATTTACAACACACAGAAAGAAGAGCCACGTGAAATAATTTGTCCAATTAGCACATATATCTAGTTGGCTACATCCCTCCATTGGCATGTTAACGTAGCATGTATCCGCTAGTCAATGTGATCGCTGCGATTCACCTGAGAAGTAGATTAGATTAATAGATTAATAATACCTTTAAGATCGATCACGAGATAAAATCATCATACTAAAGATCAGCAGTACATTGGAAAAAGAAGTGGAATGTTAACTTATGGCTTGACATTAAAGTGACTACTACACCTTTCCACCATGACACACCATGAACGTTTCACTTCTCTTGTGTGGTTAATTTGGGAACTGGGTGTTAGACACACAGTTGGAGGTAGGAGTTTATTTATATCTTTTTAGTCTGTAGGATGTAGAAGTCTCCTGTCAAGCAACAATTTGCTGCGGCAACATGGACAAAGTTGAAACTCTACTCAAAGAGCAGCAACTTAAGGTGAGTTGAATTGTGTGTGGGTCTTCAGCGTTGGCTTTAGAATAGTTGGCAAACTGGCCAATGTGTGGTCCCCGACTGTACCATGGTTTGACAGTTACAATGTTTAAATAGTGTGTTAATTACGTTGTTCATTCAGTGTCAGTCAAGGTGTGGATATCTGTCCTGCCACAGGGGACAGCTTGAGAGACAAATACTGTTGTTTGTCTAGTTTGTTTAATTGTAAGCACACTATCTGTTAGCTATCACCCCCAATGTAATCGAGAAGGGGGGGAAAGCGGTATTGTCTTGAGAGGCCTTTAAAAACTTGTTTTCTCTCATGTCGTTAAGTGGTGCTCCAGACTTTGCCAGAGGGGAACAGACAGAAAAGTTCAATCAACACCTTATGGTCTCGCTTTTGTGGGTTTCAATCGTGCATTCATGGCAGTGAGATATCAGGGCTGATCTCCTGGTAGTGTTATTTCAAGTTCGAAACTGCCTGGTGTTAGAGTGAGATTTCCTCCCTTCTGTTGTATCTCATCTTGGCTAACACTCCCCCAGGGTCCAGCCTCATCCCCTGCTGTTCACTTGACATTCAGGTTGAAACCTGAGCTAGTTTGTTTCCTTCTGTCAGTGTACTGGAGTCAGAGGGGGTCAGAGACTGAAACTACGACTGACATCCCAGCAACCCCCCATTAAGACTTACAATCATTGCCACCCACCTGCTGACTCAGTGATACTACTCCAAGCCCATTTTCTCTTTCTTTGAACCTCTGTGACGGTAAAATAATGATGAATGGATCCACATCTGATCTGTAGGCCCCAGAACGCACCTCAGGGAGTGAGAAGCAGAAAGAGAGGAGGACAAGGGGTGTAGGTGAGGGGTTATTCAAATAGAGTAGGTTAACATTGACATATGTAAGACATGCAGATTAATTACAATAAATAAAAATTTCAGTTTTTACTAACCTTTGTAATCCTATCTTACAGACCTCCTCACTTCACTTTAGCTAAAATTAATTCTGTTGAACAAGATTTGAAAGATTGTTTGGAATATTTTCTCAAATGTGAGAATTTGCTGTTTTTTCTTTTCTTATACCAAATTGAATTTTTTTTTTTTTTGCTATTTCTTGACGTTTCATATGCCAAATGATTAATTGAGATGTCCTGTCTTGGGTGTTTTCTGACTACAAGCATTCTTCCGCTGACTCACAACTGAATAGAGGACTAGGCTATTTTGTCCATCAAAAAGTGACTCAATCCTTCCCACCATAGACTGTTGCAACCTTTAATCTTAACTCAATGCCTCTTCTGTTATTTGTTAAGCCTCTAATCACTGCTGTGACAGTGGAAATTATACCACTGTTGGGTCTCAATCACATGAGCTCTGACATATTGTCACCTGAGCCTTCCATGTTCTCCTAATTACTGCTATATTGTACTACATACTGTAAGGGTAATTTGTTCTGTGGCTGTGACAGCATTGAGTTTCCCTCCATAGAGTATAGGAGTAACAGGAGCACAGAGGCTGCCTGCACTGTTAGCTGTTTTACGACTATTAAAGGCCTACCACCTCTTTTCTCTTCAACTAGGGATGCACCGAAATGAAAATTCTTGGCCGAAACTGAAAATAATGAAACACTTGGCCGAAGGCCGAATAATGAACACGTTTTTTTCCGCAGTTTTTCATTTATTTTGCCAATTTTTTCACCATTGCATAAATTAAACAGCCTAAATGTGCTTTTTACTTTTTTGTCTTGCTTTTCAAAGAAAAAATCAATTACAAAACTACAATTTAACAGACTAGGTGAAACCTAGTATATGGCTGGACCGCCATTATACTTAACAGTAATGTTGTCAGGACACCAAAATTTTGA